>VUYV01000649.1:92415-128472 GCA_008711295.1 Anarhynchus alexandrinus | reverse complement strand
GTTTTGGTTTTTTTTTTTTTCTCTTCAGGGTAGGTTAACGGTTGGACTTGATGATCTTAAAGGTCCCTTCCAACCTCACTAATTCTATGATTCTATGATTCTATGGCAAAAATGATTAATTACTTTCTGAAGGTACCTATCCCAGGTACCTAAAATATAACTTAAATTAGATTTACAATTTTTAAACAGCTAAAAATATATATACTTGATGATACTGAAAGAAAAAGGAGTTAAGGCTAGATGCTCAACCTCAAGTCTAGAATTTCCTTAATTCTACATGCTTGGCTTTTCCAACTTTAACCCATTTTAGACAGTTTTTTATTTTATTTTTAGGTACTGTGGATATGTGACCCTTTCAACCTCTTTGTGTAATTCAGCTTTTCAAAAACCTAAAATTGAGGGGGTTTTTTTTGAAATAATACAGGATTCAGAGAGCAACCCAACACATGCAGAAGAAATTAGACAAAATTTTTATGGGCGACATTAAACTTATAAACTTAACTTTCCATATTGCAAACATTATTATGTCCCACTTCATCTTCTTCTGCTGATTTCAGGGAAGAGCTGTATTCAGTGACACAAGCAATTATATGATGCCCGATTTTCCCTGTGTTGTCTATTCCACTTCTTGTTTTTCCAAACATAAGGAAATCACAGAATCACAGATCTTCTCATTACCACAAACAAATTTTTCATAAAGATTTTTTTCCCCAGTGTCTATGGGAAACTGTAAAAAAATCTGTGCTATAAAGATTTTCTCTTAAAAAAGAGGAAAAGTCAGAATGAAATATCTCATTCCCTGTCTAGGTAAAGATCAGCCCCATATTTTACTATAGTATTGACTAAATATATATGAAAATATCCAAAAGTCAATTTTTTCATTTAACAAAAAAACATGTCTAGCATATTCTCAAGTAATTTTGTAACCTTTTTTGGATCTGACACTTAATAACCTCATTTTGTATTTGATAGCTTATAGGCCATAGTTTAGAAAAATCTTTAACACAAGAGTTTTGCGATAATCGGACTTTTAATTCAGCACAGTGGCAGACTGAGCGGTGTTTTGCTTTCTTATAATGTCTACTCAGTTTATTTTATGTTCTGTCAAATTCAATGCAGGAATAAAAGGATCCAATTTTGACTAAAGCGAAGGCTGCAACTCCAGAGCTAACACTTCCCTATCCAAAGAAACAGGGACAAAACAATGAAATAGATATAATAGAATCTGACGACGTAATGGTGGTCGAGCATACAGTCAAGCCCTCAATTCAACAGGACACATAAGTGTATACTTATCTGTGATTTTATGAGCCATCCCAGTGACAAAAGGCTATACTGTACATCAAGTTAAACTTGTGGTTAAGTATGTGCTGAATCAAAACCATGATGTGTACTCGATTACCAGTGTAAAATATTAATCATAAGTGTTTTCCAAAGGCTGGGTAAAAAGGGTCTTTAAACCTGAGCATCAGGTCCCAGTGACCTCTGAATCCAGAAAGGGTGTGAGATTCTAGGGGTAGTTCTGCCTTTAGTTCTGACTTTAGGTCTGGCCAGACCCAGACATTCTGGGAAAAGACAGGAGAATACAGTGAAAGCCGATGAATCATCCGTGACCTAAATCAGCCACAAAAGGCAATGCTCCTCTTAAAGCCTCCTCTGCTCTCCTGCTCTCTCACCCCCCCACACATACACAGTCATTCACCCCCTAACTCAGACTGCAGCACAATGCCATAATTTGTAATCTCTCTGTCACAGCTAAAATTTGTATTTTTCATCATTCCTAACTTTTTTGTTTCCCCTGTTTATCTTAGTGTGTTTTGATGGACTACTTTTAAATTATTAAGTCCATTTCACATCCACTGATGCTAACTACAATTATACATACGCACTGAACAAACAGCTCCATGTCGTGCCTGCAACAGGCTAACTCACCCTGGCTGCGTGTCGTCGGTCACGCAATGGTACGTAAAAGTTCCAAACATCTGCACTCCCAAGATCCCATACAGGAGGAGAAAGAACAGAAGGAAAATTGAAACGCTCCAGATTTGTTCTCCGGAACGCCTGGGAAAAAGATAAAGATGACACTGAATGAACAAGCAACACGAAGCCTCCTCTGAAAAGCTCCAGAATAGAAAATGTGCTCACACAGAGAAAGTACTATTTCATCCTGCAGAAAATGTGTCCTTAAAACTGATCTCTCACTCTGTGCAGAGATAGAAAAGGGAACCATGTTTTTTTCTAAAGCTGTAAGTTAGGGTAATTAAACCAGCTGTAAACTACAAAGGGTGGAACAGAAACAAACCCAAACAAAATGTATAACATCTAGCTTTTGTAAAATAGTACCTAACGGTTTATACAGGTGAAACTATGATGATGAAGCAAAGCTGATACCAAATAAAGACCAAAAAACTCTTTCACATTACCATTACATGGCTTTTACCATTACATGCTGTATCAAACATACTTATGTGTGTTTGCCTGCACATATGCATCTCTGTACATATACCAATACATGTACACTCATACCTGTAATGGTTAGGGCATGTGCTTATGTATTTTTAGTTACGAATATTACCCTACTATGACCATGGCAAAAGCCACGCCGCTGCAGGGGGGAGCATGGCTCATTATTAAGTTCCCGTCTTAATGCAACAGAATTTACTGCCATTGGTTGAAAATTGCTGGCTACAGTTATTAGCAAAACGCTTTAGGATTTATTTAAATATTCAACAGCTTTGCTAATTTTCTAGGAAACTTGATGATTCCTTAAATATGGAAAAGCAAGAATTTTTTGGCCAGAACTAAAACTCAGGAAGAAAACGCCTGAAGCATGAAGGGTCATTCTCTGAGCTGCATAGTCAGTCTTCTAAGTCAAAACTGAAATTTCCTCTGTTGTTCCTCAGAAAACAGCCTTACTTACTTCAAGATATTTGTTATCCTCGTTCTTGGCAGCTCAAAACGAAAATATATCCGGAATGCTCGAATCATAATGAGTGGTCGTGGAATCCGTAACATGCCCCAGGGTGACATCTGGTCAACTATTTCAGCAATTTCAAACACCTACAAACAAAAGAATCAGGAGCTTTTCTTGATGACTCTGCCCTGTTCCTGTATTCATGTACAGAACTTTTAAAACTATGTACGAACACTATACATGATTTTTGCTATCATTTTCAATCTTTTCTTTGTTTATTTCATGGTTCATTTTAACCATGTTTTTAAAAGAAAAGTCTTAGTAAATCCTTTAATCCATTTCTAGGTCATCCTAATGAAATTCCAAAAATATACTCTGTCTATGTTCATAATGCTTCTGTTTTAAACAACTGAGGAAGACTGTGCAAGCTTGTGTCAGCTACCTGCTTCTGTGCCAGTCCTACCCCGCAAGTTCCCCACAACTTCATTTAAAGTGAATAATTTACATTTCCAAATATGAAAAACAGTATCTGTTAATGTTGCACACCATTAAGGTTTTTACTATGATATAAAAGTACACATACACAGATTGCCTTATGAGCTGCAACATGCTTATAAATTCTCCATTTAATTCTAAGTGCATGAGAAAACTGTACATGTTCTTCTCCTAGACTCCATTTAGGACACAAATTTCAGCCAAGCCACAGAACAGGGAGCCATTTCCTTAATACATTGACAGGTTAGGCATGCCATAAAGACTATTTAGCTTAACAATTGGGTGAAAATGTCCTGTTTTAATGCTTGTCTCTTACTCCCTGAGAGTATGAGCTTAATTTAATATTTGCTCAAAGTACTAAGAAAATGGAGGGGAAATCTGGCAACGCATAAACTGGGTAATCTACGGTGCTTATCTGGAATGGTCAAACTTCACTCTGTGTATGTACATGACATACCAAAGCCTCCCCTGCGTATAAAGCAAAAAAATGAAAATGCATCTTAAATTTGTCAGAAGTGGGTAAGTTATGCCTAACAGCAATCACTATATTTTATATTAACTTTTATAATCCTTATACTATTGCAGGCCCAGTCTCACAGTCGTTAGTCTGTTCTTACCCAAAAACTGGCTATGGTTAAGGACTGATTGGTTTGCAGGACACAATTTGACCAGTACCTTAACACTCTATGCTGTTTTGCAACGTGTCCAAGTTCCCTTCTTTGGGAAAAATGATCAAATTGTTTCCAAATGTATTTATTGTTATTTTTTCCTTTATGCTTTTACTTGAATTTTGGAAAAGGTTTTGTTAGGTCTGGATGATATTACATGAAACCCCCTCACTCCCCATATTAATATGGCTACAGCATGGCGAACATCTACCATTGGAATCATTCTTCTCCCTTTAGTTGCCGAAGCTACTCACCATGGCATCCTACTAGATTCAATGGAAGGAAATGAGCACAACTATCATATGGAGTAAGAGAAAAATGGCCCTGTGAAGATCCTTCTCTCTCCTTTTGACTATGCAGAGGGTTTATGGTAAGAAGCTTCAGATTAATGTATAACTTCTCAATAAAAAAATCAAACAAGGTAAGTTCTACTACTGATGTAGATACGCTGCAATGTGCAATTATGGAGCTATTGAATTCAGCACAGCTTTATAAAAACGATTTGACCCACGTACAGCTATACTTCCACAACTTGTAACTACTCGGTTGTGCCATGTATTTGTCACAATTAAGGAGCTATTCATTGAAAAAGATAAGTGAAATAATTACCTGTAAAACTAGTGACACCCATAGACAGAAGACCATGAATCCATCAAACACACACCAACGATCCTTTACATAGGAGCTATCACCCTACAAGAGAGAGAAAAGCACCAAGGTTAATTGTTGTTGTTATACTGGCAGGCTTTAAAAATATCATAAACAAAAGTTCTTGGAAGAAGGAAAATTCTTCTCTGTACCACTTTTAAAATGCCACTCTAGAAAGACTCCAAAAGCCTAGTATCTGGACTCGAATATGTTGGAAACATATAAACACAGCTCCTGGGTGAATAAATGGTACCTTCATTCCTCTGTGGTACTTCTCCTCAGCTCGTGTCAAAAAGAACTCATAAAGAGACCTATTACTTACACTTTGATGTAAATCAAAAACCACACAAAAAATTAACATTGGACTCACTTTTTCACAGTGTTGCCCATTACAAAGTACTTGCACAGGAATGTAAATGTAAAATGCCAGCAATCTAGTATTGTGCCATTCAATTACTTCAATAATGTTCAACAGCTTCAATTAAATCAGTACCATTTTGCATTCTTTGTTTTTGGATTAAGTTTTCAATCATTTTTCATGCTCTAGAAAAATCTTGCCATTTCCAAAACTCTACACAGTAACCACCATCTCATCACACTGTAGGCTTTCAAGTTTCTTTGGACACTTCCTGAGCAACTCTTTACCATCTCAAAATGACAATTCGTTCTTTAGACTTCATTAATAATTTGGGACTCCACTAATTGTCTAGCACAAGGATTCAGAGCATACCTTTGCACTACTGAATAAAAGAAGCTCAGGGAAGAAAACTGAGCACCGTATCCTTGATGACCCATATGCCTTCCTACCTGTTCTCTGGCTCTGCTTTAGACTCCTTCAACTAGCTCTCTAAAATAACGCCTGAGCATGGGGTTGGTTATAGTCCAATCCAGAGATCACTGCTAAAAGGCAGCATGGAGAAGACTGCATCCAAGCACAGTTTCCTCCAAAATACACTATTCTCAATCACTGCTCCAGTTTGCATGCTTAGATATCCCCATGCCTCACAATGACTTGCAACACAGGCCTTCCACTGCAAACTACAAAAAACACTTATTTGATGGGCTGCTAATGCCTCATGCTTTACTTCCACCACCGAACTGAAAAAAAAAAAATAATCTACATTTATTAGGTAGATTACGGCTGAGAGTTAGATAGTTTTTTGTACCACATGGAGTGTAGAGAAAGTTGGGGACCAAACGCATATAGACAGATGCAGCTTGTTGAAAGGCAGACGTGACAAGACTAGACCTAAGGAAAGCGGATATCCCAGTTTCACAGTGTACAGCAGTAAAAACATATGCAGAGGCATCGGCAGTATATCTCAAGGCACATAAACACGCCGTTCCAAATGAGGCTTCTCCTAACAGATTGAACATATCCTCCCCTGCCTTATAGTTATCTGGTGCCATTTCTCTCTTCAGTGTTCTTCCAGATACAAACTACAGTGTTTTTAACATCCACTTCTCACAGGTATGACTGAGGAAAAATTATTATCAGGTCTCAAGAATCTTGAAGACATTACTGGACTTTGGCCTGTTATGTGATTCCTGGCTTGATACGCATTGTTTCTTATCTCAGTGATAGTTATTTCAGTCAACGTGTACTTGTTTTCAAATATATCAGCATTTTCATTGATTCTAAAAGCACAGACGAGAAGTTTTGTTTTAATCTAATATTTTCAATGACATACACTATACTAAAAATGATCTATCATTCCTTGCAGTAAGTGACAGCAAGATATATTGTGTAAATAGAGACAAAATATGGGGTTTTTTTAAAAAGTTTTATTTCAGTTGCAAAAATTCTTCATGGAAGAAGTGAACACACTAAGGATACAAGGAAAATACAGCAAGTGATTTTCAAATCAGAAATAAAGGACAGAGAACTTCAACACTATTTTCAGACAGAGGATATCCTAACATGTAAGGATGTTAAAGTTCTCCTCAAACCAATAATCAAGAAGAGGAAGACTGCAAATCAGGGAAACAACAGGACAGGAACTTTTGCTCCGTAATTCTAACCTGTCCTTCCTGAAGAAAGTAGACTTAGTTCCCTAAGTAAAGTCTGAGCTAATCAGAAACTCTTCACTCAAGGTTGAACAAACTCTGCTGTGAAGCAAATACATGTTATTCCTCTGCAGAGATCAGCTACCAACACCCTAAATCTCTTACCAGTCTCTCCTCTCACCCTGTTCCCTCTTAGTGAACAAATCTCCGGTGAGATTTGTATCAACATGCAACTTGAGTCCTTCAATTGTGGCTCCGAACAAAGATGCTGATTGGTCTTTCTCTCACTGAAGAACTCTTTGAAACTCACTTTTTTCCTCTTAAGCACCCTTTGTCTAAAGCAAGAAGTTTTCCCTGAGTTGTGCTGTACAGATCTGAGCATGAACTCGTGCTTTATTCACTCTCCTTTGAATAACACATCGAGTACTCACTAAAAGCCAAATCTTTTTTTAGAAATTGCTTTTTCTCTCCACAATATGTGTGGCATGATTGAAGCAGCTCTGCTGTTTTCTCCTTACAAAGGAAGATGTCATGACCCTTTCCAGTCTACTCACCGTTCAGGCGGCTCCACCACCTCACTCCTCTCATTGTCACGTCAGGCCAGCTTCCCCCGCTACATCCTCCCCGTCAGGGAGGCTTTCAGCGGATCACCCACAAAAACTTAGGGCACCTGAATTACTTCCGTAGAAACTACTCATCTTGGGGGAGGTTTTGGCCCTTTCCGCTCTGCACGTAGGGAGGCTTTGGCTAAATCCTTTTCATGTTTGTCATTTGGCTGGCAGTAGACACGGTGGGGAATCTTTAATGCATTTATACTGCATATTCGCCTGTGGGATGTTATTTGGCGTTGGAAGCATTTTTAAGGCAGGACCCGCTTAAAACGAAAATCAGAATATACTTCTTAGTATGAATCTTGATACTGACTACTAGTGCTACTTCCCTGGAAAACCTAATTCTGACTAAACACAGGCTAGCACTCACATATTAATAGCAACGAGCAGTGAGTTTCATTCACATTTAAAAAAGCCTTGGGCTGAAATTCCACACTCACAGTGAATGGCAGCCTGTTCTTAGACTTGGAAAGGAATACAGATACGCGAAATTTAAATACATCTGGTTACATCTTACCTAAAATAGCTGAAGTATTGCAATGTGTTAATCCCTCACCCTTTTTTCATCATGTCTGCTGAAATTTGAGAATCATTGATGAGATTTGTTTTAGCATTTTCTGGTAAATGTACTATCCCAGTCCATTTACATCATGGTTTGTAAGTCTTTGAAATGTGGTCTAAACATTTGCAAAAGATGAAGATTTAGTACTGCACACTAGAAGCCTCTTGCTGAGACTAATCCAAGACTCTTAAAGTCATTAACGTGTCTGACTCCCTACGGCTTACAGTGGACGGTGAAGTCTTTAAGGTGCACAGAAAGTCCTGAAAGCTTCTTCAGCAACATGACTTACAGTCTATCTAGACCACAAAATCATCTGCTTCTGACAGAGCAGTGGATGCCAGTCCACTCACACAGCCCATGACTGCAGGCGTGCGACAGCCTTTGGAAGGCTTTTGCACAGTAAACCATGCTCTCACTTAATGCCTCGCCCAGGCAAACTAAGGGGTGCTGCTCGAACTCAGTGGACTAGCTAGCAGCTATTAAACACAAAGGATTTAAAGATATGTAAAAAATTTGAAGTTCAAAGCAGCAATACTGCTTAGCTGTTAGACGGATCAATCTTTCCTTTGCTAGAGGCATATTCATTATTTTGTATTATCCTTCCTTGTCTCCCCAAACAGTTTCTCCTAATATGCTTACATCTTTTCCCTCAGTATTTATTTATGGCAGGTCAGCATCGCTGTTAGGCTAGTATACAACCATGGAAATTACTTTCTTGGTAAACCACACACGTGGCATGGATCAAAAGTCTGCCTCTCTCTTAGAGATGCTAATCTGAATTAATCTTAAATTTGACATCCCAGAAGAACAGACAAGCTTGACAACAGTCTGTAATTAAAATATTCTCTGCCCTAAAACAATTTAACTTAATTTTCTATGGCAGTGTTGCCGTAACTTAGGAATAATATCTCAAGTTCAGCATAAGATCTTAGTGTTTCTTTACCTATTCAAAGATAGGACCAACCCTCTCTTCTCCTCCCTTCTTCCCTCCATTCTCCTCCCTTCTTCCTCCATTCTCCTTAGTTCACCAGTTTTTTCCTAATTTTAGCACCATTACATTAACTGAGTACAATGTCATTTCTTCATTTTTTATTTTCACGTGCAATACTAATATCCCAATAGCAGCACCAAGATGCCGGAAGATACACTTTTTCAATTATAACCAGCACATTAAAGATAAAACACCAATTGCCAGTATTAGGTGCCCTAAACAGTTGTTACACAAGTTCACAGAAGAAAACCTATTTAACAACACTTAATTCATTGGAAATGTGAGCCAATGCAAAATACAAACAGAACCATAGACAGATGTAATAAGACCTGAGGTAGTCACTCCCTGAGAGCCATTACAGTTTAACTTACACCAGAAGGGAAGACTAGCCAGGCTGTAATTTTTTAATAAAAGTTTATTCCATTATCAACCTTGCTGAAAACAAAATAATCTATGAAATCAACATCCGATTGCATAAAGCAATCTGCTAGAAGATTGATTCTGTCTGCTAATTTTGTTAAGCAATTTTAGTATCTCATTGGTAAGGCAGACAGCTTAGCTAGATGATAGCACAGCCACCTTTTAGGTCATTTCTGCCCTGCTTATCTCTTAACATCTCAGGAACACCTCAGGATGAACAGCAAATCCCTGCAAGTGAAAAGCCTCCTCTGCCTCCCTACTTGCCTTCAGGAATTTCTTTTTCTCCCTCATCCCTGCTACAAGATGTTCTCTGAATCCTTCCCTCCTGCCTCTTTCCAGCTGCCTCTGCGGGAAAGCTAAATAAAAGGAGTGATATGACATTCGCTCTGAGTAATCAGATTTATCATCTGTTCTGGAAAGGAGTCCTGTAGTCTTGGGTCTGTCATTAGGAGAACCTTGGTCTCCCACTTTTCCTCACAGTCTCTGACAAATAGGATAGCTGAAAAGATAGTACAAACGCAAAGAGACCAGCAAGCTCAGTAAAAACCAGCTACTTTGCTATTCAGTCATGGTGACTGGATCCTGCATGTGGTGGTGGTAAATAAAGCACATCAACAACTCTAGCAAATTCTTCACATCGCCCTGTGGGCTACTTTGTGTATCACTACAAATAAGCATTAAGGGATGGAGGCTGACATTTACTGGCATTTTAGGAGCAGCACAAATGCACAGGAGGAAATGGAAGGAATAGAGGGAATCAGAATTTGGGAGTATAATTATTCCCCCCTCTGCTTTGCTCATTATAATGCAAAAAAAGCAAGCTAGAAGAGAGGGCACAGCTGAATTAGGGAAACAAGACTCACCCACCCTCCCCCGTTCCCCTACTCCACACAAACACCACAGGGCATGGAGGTGGGAGTGGGACAGAAAATGAAATCACAGCTCAAGGGAGCATCTTGTCTAACCTCTCTCTCCTCCATTCACACAGAAAAAAGAATGAAGAGATACAGCCTAATCCACAAAAGCTGCCTCTGACTTCTGTTCTCAATTCTCCTCTTCTGTCCTCCCAAAATAAAACTAGTTCTCAAGTATGCTCATGTGTCCAACATTACCCCCCTTCTTCCTTCTTCAGAGCTTTGCAACTAACTCAGCTGCCCTGGGGACTGACTGAAGTGGGACCTCAGACAGACAGATCGCTCTCAGCCACACCACCCACTTAAAGTCCATCTTCTACTCCGTGTGACTTAAAAAAATTCAACCTGAAGCATTTTTCTATGCAACAACCAGCAAATTATATACGAGCCATCTTTCTAATGCAAAGTACTTCTGTACTTCTGTAACTGTAAAATGATGATCCATGCAGGAAACGAAGGAAATTGTGGATTGCTTAGCTAAGACCATGTTAATAACCAAAGAAAAACTGGCATATTCTAAAATGGGTGGTCACCTCCAAGTTAGCTGTCTACAAGTGACAATATCACTTCAAAATGAACCAACATATTTTTCTTTTAAAAGTCTGTATTTGGAAAAAAAAGAAAGAAACAAGGAGGAGGGGGGGGAGACCGGACAGACAATGACATGACATACACAGGACACAACAGCTTCTCATTTCTGTATGTCTTCTTTTTCTCATAAAGTGTCTTCATTCACAGCAAAAGAATGAATTTAAAATATATTCACATAACAGCAATTGATTTGTAACAGCCATTGATTTGTAACAGCCAATGGAATTAGAATTGCTGTGTGAAGCTTAACTCTAAACGGTTATAGTGGGTGTAATATCACTTTATCATCACTGAGTTAAACAAGTTCAATTTGTAACTACTCGTGTATTGTACTGAACTGCTCCATCATCAGATGCTTCCAAGTAATACATTACATAGTGCATAATTTATTTTTGTCACAACAGGTAATGTAATATTTATAGTAATCTTGTAGTCTATGCTAGAAAAATGTTGGAAAAATCACTTAATGTTACAGCACACAAAACAAAGTTACTCTATTTATAATTAAAAAAATGAAATACAGCTCTTGCTGGTCCTTTGGATTAGAGGGTGATTCCATGCAAGTTACAGACACACAATACACACAGTTCCAATTTACAACTACGAAAAAGCTATAAACACTATGGAAACACCACTTCATCATTTGCAATAATTAAAAAAAACCCAGATTTTTAAACAAATTTGTTCAGATTTTCAGGTTATTTTAGGGATTACAAATGAAGATGTAAGGCTATTTCATTCACTAAAGAACAGTCTGAAACATATATTTAAGGCACACTAGGTTTTTGTTAATTTATGTAACTGACTTCACCAAACAGTATTTCGCTTTTCACAGCGAGGTTTTTGGGGAGGTTTTTAAAGTATAGTATTCACCATCTCATTTGCTGTTTCTAACAGAAATTAAAAAGAAACCACACCAAAAAGCGTGTAAATAATAAAAAATAGAATTCTTATTTGGCTGTTCAGAGAAAGAATAAAAAAAATGCAATCTCATGTCATTTGATTTGATGACTTCTGTCACGAACAAACAGTAACCATTTTAGGGGAAACAATCCTGGCTGTGAAGTAAGAATCAAGACTTTCAAACAGACAAGGACTATTTTACTTGCTAAAAATCGTATAACACTGTTTGCTGTAAAATAAGCGAGATTTGGGATGAGTTAAAAAAAGGTGTTTTAAACCAAAACTGTTAAAGAAAATTCAAAAACAAAACAGAAAGAAACATGAAAACATTATACAACACTCCGTCAAGTATAAAAAGCGTCAAGGGGAATAACCATTTCCACAAAACCATGGAAAGGAATGCCCTAACACCTCCCGTATCAGCAAAACCACTGTAGAGCATCTCAGTTCAGCTGAGTGACAAGTAATTGAGATTGTCCACTGCCAGGCACAGCCTTCATACATAGTCAATAGAGGATAGACACTAACACCTTCTTATCAATACCCAGCAGTAGGTATGGCTACAGAACATGTGGGGACATTCGCCGGTGTATTACATTGCTGCTTTCATGACACACCACTCTATCGCTGCAGCTGGGTACCAACATGCCCTGCAGAGAGATTTTATGGGTTACTACGCTGAAAGCCTGAATTTCATTTCCCTCTCCATCTGCTCATCAGCCAACTGTATTCAGTGCCATCAGTATTACCAGCTCACTCAGCTCCCTTGGATGTCTTAAAGGTTCAGCAAATCTAAAAATGGCTGATCAAGAGGAGGATTTAATAGGATCCCCCTACCTGGAACAGCACTCACTGTTTCCAGGTAGTGCATAGGAAAAAAATCTTCACTGTGAGAACAATTAAACATTGAAACACGTTGTCCAGAGAAGTGCTAGCATCTCCCTTGATGGAAATATTGAAGACTCAGCTTTATAGGACACCGGGTAACCAAATTAAGGCCCTACTTTGAGTAAGAGTTTGGTCCAGACCATCTCCACAGGTCCCTTCCAACCACGACTTTTCTCTGGTTGTATGCATCTAAGACAATCTCCTCAAGATGACAGTTCCTTGGGGTAGACTCAAGTTCTACATCTAGTTCCCCATGCGTAGACATCTGCTCATGCTTGGAAGTACTCTGCAGCCTTGAGAACGTGATGTGTGTTAAATGCTGCTGTGCTTCATCCAGCAGTATTCTGCCCTCCCCCAGCTCTAATGTTCATGGTGGATGCAATGGGCGGATTTGGATCTGAATGTTTCAAGGCAAAAGCTTTCACTCCAAAGCAGCAAATATTGCCTGGAGATTAAATAGGGTGATTTTCTAGGCAAACAGTCTCATCTAACATGACAAAACTCACATTTATGATCATCATTCACAGCTCCCCTTCAATAGAAAAAAATCCACAATGATGAAAGTTAGAATAGGTAAGATGGAAGCACTTTTCAGAAAGAGGATTTTATTATTTTGTAATTAGCATTATTAAAAGCTGGAGAATCCATTTTATACTACAGAGACCAGGAAAAGTTTATTGAAATAACAATCTTAGTATAGCTGTAAGAAAGCAATATTTATATTACTGGTGGTGAACACAATACTCCGAAATTAAATTTTACATTCAGCTTACTGCCTTAAAAATCCCACACAAATTTCGTCATTTTCATGAAAATACAGCTGCACAGAAATGTTCTTATTCCCTTCCACAGGGATTTGGATGTCATTAAGATTTTTTCATCTTGATGTCTTGTTTTATTCTCTCAAATTAAGAGAGAAGACAACATGGGCACAGAATAAAATAAAAAGAGATTGTTTAATTACAGCAGACCTCCATGAAAATGCAAGTTTCAACACAGAAAGGCACATTAGGGATGAAGTTCTCTCTCTTTCTACCTGAATACATAACATGTTATCCAATATGTTGATTTCACTGCTATCCCAGTATATGTGTAATTTTATCCTGACAAGAAGTGATACATTAAAAATATCCCTGGATAACAGCTGCTTTCATGAAGAAAAACAGTAAAGTAATCCTTGAAGTGCTACTAGAAAGGGAAAAAAGTTAACATTACTGAAAAGTAAAGTTTTGGTCATCTAATTGGTCTGTATATTGAAAGAGCAATTTCTAAATACATTATGAAAGTCAGTATGTTGCATATTTTTTTTATGCAACTTTCAGGTTAAATTTTGATCACCATGGTAAGTCACTAAACATTATATGGACAAATACTTCAATCCATGCCCAAAAATACTTTCTCACCAAAAACTTCTATGACCCATTGACTGGTTAGAAAAAATTACCATTTTTATTTTAGAAATGTATGAACTATGTAAGTTCACTAATTTAAAATGCCTTTGATTTTCTAATACTCTAACGCAAAAATAGTGCAAAAAGCCCCACTGTGTAATATGAGTCATTACTTTCCTGTAATAAACACTCCAACAAAACCAGGCACAAGTAACCATAGAAACAGGTGCGTATATTCTAGTGCCACGGTCTCTAACCTTCCCTGGCCCACAGGCAGTAACACCCAACTCGCAGCATGCTGCAGGCAACTTCATATTTGTTTTCCTCATGATAATCAGTTGTAATTTTTTTAATTTCCTGTGACTGGAAACAGCATCGGAGCATTTCACTAGCAACATGATCCCAGAAGGCTGGGAACAGATGTCCTTGCGATGGACATACGTGCTTAGCAAAACAGCAACAGACAAACGCAAGAAAATGGTGAGACAGAAGACTCAACTTTTGTAGACTGTCTTATTCAAATAATGGGTATTGATACTGTTTACTATGAAATAATATTTAAAGCTATCAATCATAGCTGCCAGCACCAAAATACTCCAGTATTTTTTAAATTAAATTTTAAGCCAATTTGAAATAATATACTTTTTCCCAACACAGAATAGCATGGTATCTGTGCTACACAACTAGGTTTCCAACAGCATTATACATAGTACAGAATTCTAATTTTTTAATACAGATATGTAAAATATTTTTTCATAAGGACAAATAATTTTCACCTTATAACATCAAGAAGTAGAGTCAAAGGGGAAACTCAAATCTTAAATCAACTGGGTCTTTTTTCATGTTTGCTCTGTGAGCTTTTTACTACCACAGGTAAGTAGTTTTCCCTTTCTATTTTTTCCCTCCATATAATTACACTCTGTTTAATCAAAGCATCTCGTAATTTTCTCATCTTTGCCACTGATTCCACTGGTTATGCCTCTGCCCTCCAGGTCGAGGTTCTTGCTCCTGTTTGTGACTTGCACATCCCCGAGACTGAGCTTTCACCACCAGGCATCACGAGCACATCAGAGCATGCAGACATGGGATGACAGGAGCCACATATTCTGTTTTACTACCTGACCTTTGAAAACAACACAAATTCCTGATCCTTAATTCATATGCCATGGGCTATACAGCATATCATTTCAGAATTTCCATCTTCTGCTTTCAGTCTGTAATGCAGCAGAAACTCCTTTGACAAAGTTACTAAAAGCCAGTGAGCCAGCTGACAGTGTTTCACCATAATTCACTTAATGTTTCCATGATTTATAAGGATTAAACTAATTTTGTAATTTCTCTGTTCCTGTTAGCTGAAGGTGGAATGTTTACTATTAAAAGTACTGAAAAGAAGGCAAAACAGATACTTGTAATAAGGTACACTAAACAACAGCTCTGTAATCCTTAACTCGAGACAAACTTCTGAATTAGGATGATTATGGAAGAAACTAAAACTTAAGCATAAATGAGTTAATGCCATAAGTATTGAAGAAGAAGCTGGAATACAGTTGTCTGTATACTTTCTGTAGTGCCCACAGTCCACTGACAGCAAATCCATAAGTAACGAGTTAGAGTAATTGCTCACTGTGAGATACCTAAAGGCTAGGTGTTACCATCCAGCCTAGGTACTTCAAGCTTCCATTTTAGTCAATGGAGAAAAACAGGACAAAGAAATTACCTTTTGGAAGAGCCTACTTTAGACACAAACAACTAATTACAGACAATTGCGGGCCCTCAAATTAGCGCTGATGAATCCTACTAAAAGTGTTTCCTTTTTAAGCCCAAAAATCAATTTCGTGCAAGCAAAGATAAAAAAGCGTCAGAATATGCAAACGGACATCGGCTGCCACTGGAAACTGCTGCAGACCCCAGGTTATCACGGCAACCAGAGTATTTCATTAGAGCATGAAAAGCCTGTCTCCACCTGATATTGCCTGCACTGTAGGTGGAAAGTTCCTTATATTGACAGAGAACTGCATGTACAGAGTTAAGCCCACATGGCTCGGGTAAGGCTCCAGCCTGCTCCATCTTCAACTCTCTCCTCTTGAGCAGACAGACAGCAACTATAGCAACCAAAGCACCTATCAGAAAAACGACGAGGAAAATGTGCTCTCTGCACACGGCCAATACTGCCTGGGAACACCCGACTGAAAGGCACTGATTTCAGTTAACTGGCCTTTAGTATGGGACAGAAGCAAAGGAAACGGCTCCCATCTATCTGTGACTGCGTTGGTAGAAGATTAAGCTTTGTTTCAGTTCCTGCACGAACTCACCAAGAGAGTGCTGAAAGCTCACGGTGCAACCATTCCCTTTAGCCCCTTGCAGAAGTACTGAAGTCAGTGAATACTGCAGTAAAGTCTGACAGTGCTACTGCAATAAAGTCTGACAAATCCACTCACAACTACTTCCGTTAGTAAAAAAGTTTTACTGTGAATGTAATTGATTTAACAATGGGGGAAATGTCAAGGACCATTACTTCTGACTTTCTATAATCTCCTTCGTTAGGTGACGTGTCACAACTGCACAGTGAAAAGAAAGACATTTCTACTAAATTCAGCGCACTACTTGTGCTATATAAAAAAAATTCTAATCTTCAGCACGATGATACTAAAATAAGTGTCAACTAGGCTTTTTTAAAAGACAGGAGAGAGAACTCTCACCTTTTTATTTTACAGAGTTACTCTTTTAACAAAGGAACAGGATAAACCATGCCTCCTTTTCACAACAGGATTTCAATGTAGGTTTTCTAATACCATCATGACTGTGATTAGAAGCCGCAATGAGGATGCAGTACAATGAAGACAATTTCACATATCCTCACAGTGTCCATGGAGTGAAACAATATCTATTCATCTCTCATCCCCTAAAGGCTGAATTTTCACCTGAGACATGTGTTACTTGGTTCCTTTTTGTTGTCGTGGATGTGAATTCTTTCTTGTCACGGACACAGTTCCCTGAAAGTTTCTCAGATTTTGGCACATTTTCCTCTTTGGTTATTTTAATTTATACAATGCCTACAGTTCAATTATGTCTAATGCAATCAATTTACCTGGAATATTCATCTATCTCCTTATTCCATCTCCTAATATAAAAGCTGAAAGTAAAAACTTCTAATAAAGATAAGGTACCTTCAAAGTAAGGTATCCTTACCTTGCTCATACCCATGTGAGATGACCTTCAGAAGACACCTTATTAGAAAGCAGAAGATAATTTTTGCATCACAGTGATTAAAAGAAATAGAAAGTCCTCCCGTCACAGGCTAGGCTCCCTGCTTTCTTCCAGAAGACTTCTGCTCATCTAATACCACATGTTTTAGGCTTGAGAGTTATCTTTCATTTCTCTAACTCCACCCCACCTCCTTTTTTCAACGAGGAGATCATTTTGGAAACTTTCCTTGAATCAATGAACAGACCTATGTCAAGCACATACAGTCATGTTCAAAAGTGACATATGAGTGGGCACGTAAACGTGAGCTTTGATTCTGAGGGACTGCGAGTCTTGTCAGTTAGGTTACAAGTTGATTCATTAACTATTTCGACAGACACAAACATTAGTTAATTCATGGTGCTCTCAGGAGCCTGCCAATCAATCACTAAGTTACGCAGTAGACATAAACTGCATATAATTGGGAGACCAATTTAAATCGTATTCAAGATACAGTGAAGGAGATTGATCTTCTTTCATTTAAACAGACTTAGTACTTCCTTGATGCAGCTGATTATAGCAGAGCTCTTTCTGCTCCAAGGAGCCTGAGACACGAAAGAAATCAGAACCAGAGAGTCACTGAACTCTATTTACATTCTGGTAAATAAAGATCATGCAAACAAATCTAGGATCAATTGAAGAAAGTGGAATTCTGAACTGAAGAGATCACAAAAACATCAATGTCAAATTGAATTCAGTGATTTGCACTAAATTTATTACATTTTATACATCGGTATGTGGTGTGGTACTGTGGTGACCAAAATTGCCTTTATTTCTTAGAAGGCTGCAATTTCATTCACAAAACCAAAGTAGTATATTATGGTTGCACACAATTTTAATCTTTTAGATTCTTTATAGAAATATAAATCACCAGTAGCAGGCAGTAAAATCAAGATAATTTCAGCTAAATGTGGAAGTTACAGTTTAATTAACCCAATGAATCAGGGGTTAGTTGCTTACCTAGACTTTGCCTATGTGTGCAAATCTTCATACTCCAGGTATTCTGGCCTAATAAAAAATTACTTAGAGCACACAAAAGTGATTGCCAAAGAAGTAAATGTATTCTGTGAGAGGTTAGTTGCTAACAAATCCATCACTGTTCACTGTACCAACATAAAAGAGATCCCTGACTTTTGCTAAATCACTGATACTACATTGCATTATTCAGCCATCCTGGTACCAGTGGGGCTTTGTGTTTCAGTGTGTTTTGTGATTCAACCTCTATCTGCTGAACAGACATACTGAAGTATAGCTGGGGAAAACATTACACCATGAAGATGATATAAGTTAATGCATTTCCATCTTACATGAGAGAATCAAAAATAAAATTAAATTAAGTAATCTCTTGAAACACCCCTGAATTATTGTTGGACATTACATTTGGATTGGGAGACTTTTAAGTCCATGACAGTGATGGTTATTGTTTGTGCTCTATTGTCAACAATATTTAAAAATAGACACTTGATTTCATTCAATTAAAACACTTATTCCTAAAATCCACACTATTCTGGTGTCATGAAATCTCATGGAAAATTTGTGTCACCACATAGCCTTTCCCCACATACCATGTTTTGATGTTCTAACAAGTCAAAGTCAAGAGGTCTTCTGGCCTTTATTCTTATCTTCAATCACCCCTGAAGCAGAGCTGTACTTTATATATCATGTTTCTAGGTCTAAGACAAAGAAATAATATGTATGTGGTATTGTTAAAAGAACCTCATTCACCATTTTATTAAAATGGCCTTTTTTATTTTACACACTCCACAGCTTTTTTAATGTGTAGATAGTCCATGAAATTTACCATTAGTCTTTTTAATTTCTTTCAATTACATTTAAAGAGATCAGAATTTTTAATGTCTAAAACATTAGGACTTTTTAAGATGCATCTGTAACAAAATTTAGTAGACATCTGCAAACATGCTTCATAAGCTATTCCTACAAAAATATTGATGTGGCTAAGTCACATCATCCATTAATTCATGCGCTACTCTGGAGAACAGAATTTGCAATGCTTTGAAATTATTAAAATGTGTGTGCTACATAGAAAGGTTGCAGAAAAAATAAGTAACTATGAAAACCTGCATATCTAGGAATGAAATACTTTTTAAAAATAACATTAAAATATTGCTGTACTTATTACAGCATATTTTCATGACTGAAATCCATATTTGAAATTATTTGCTCATAAAAGCCTAATAGGTTAAAAATAAATCAAAATAGTAAGCCACGACAGTTTCTCTTGTAACTACTTGAATAACTTGCTTGATGAAATAAATAACACCTACCTTTTAATGTCATCAAGTTGGCGACCAGGTAGTATTCATTAAAGTCACTCTCTAGTCAGTGATGTTATGTATCTACTGACTTCACCTATTTGAAATAGATTTAATACTGTGTACACGGTATTTTCCTGAGCTACTCTATCATTACACAGTGAGCTCTAGTACACGCCATCATTCTTCAATTCAGAAGACAATTTAGAATACAAGCATAAAAATATGTTGTAAGAAACCGACTGACTTGGTTTAATTCTCTGTCTCTATCTCATACAAAGCTTAACAAACCATTACAAGTTGTCTTACTGTACTGTACATACATTTTATATAATGCGGCCAGCCAACATTAGGCAGACTGTCCTAGAATTTTGTATTTAAAAAGACCTCAATCAGTAAGAAATTATAGCCTGCATTTCATTTTTCAGAGATGAGTTTCAAGGTAAAGACGGACATATTATTAGCATCAGTTCACTTGTTCATGACAAGTAACAATAGCCTGCAATACCGAAAACTGTAATACAATCAGCATATCACAAGCCTGTCAGTACTTTCTTCCCAGGTAGTGCCTATATACTGAATACAATCCATTAGACTGCACATTTATACTCATTTCAATTCTTCCAGAGGAGTCAATCTATCATAACACCTATTAGAAGCAAACAGTGTATGATAGCAACAAGGAATATCAATACACTGTTTTGAAAACAAAAGGACCTACAACCCTGTAGTAGATATGTCCTATACTGTCATCTTCTGATTTCTTTAATATTTGTACTTTATGCTCCTTGCCAAAACAAGTCAGCATCTATTTTCTTTGTAGGTGGTGGGTATCAATATGCACAGTGCCCTTGTAATTCAGAGAGTCCTCTGTATCGATTGTCTTTGCAAGTGGAACAAGCAACAAACAACACTCACAAGACATAGGCAGCCCAACTTTTGAACAGATTTTACTACCATAGCAGCAATTACTTCAGAAGGAGACGTGAATAGTAAAAGGCACAATGTCACAGTAACATTTCAGTTTAACTTTCCTTCTGGGGTAACAAAATACTTGGATGGATGTATCACTTTATTTTGTCACTGAGTTTACGCAGGGAAAAGGGAAACTTACAGACAAAAGCCTAGGATTTTCAGAAACTGCCTTCCTCTTCTAAAAACCCCTGGGAACCAAAGGAAGCAAATTTCTCATTTGTCCTCAGAAGGTGTTAATTAGAGATGACTTAACATTTTCAAAATCTTTTTAGCTCAGCTATACTTACGTTGGTATTAATTGGGTCTTAAGTGGATGGTGCCCACCTTCTCCATAAATTAGATTTCTCTCTGGACTAAAATTTTGCATTAATTATGGTTCAAAAGTTTATTAGCATGTCAATCCCTAAGGCTTTTACATAAGTACTGATTGATGGTAAAGTTCAACAGAACCATATGGCAATACATTCACTGATCACTAAAAGTCTTGAATGAACTTAAATTAGGACTAAAGTTCATGAACAAATTTCTTCATATAAAGATGTTTCATATACAAACATCTTTAATAAATGCTAATAGGTTTCTAAACAGTGCCTTATTTTACTTTGATTGCCACTATCTTTGGAAGTCTGTGGATCACTATGTTCCTGGCAGAGTTCTAATACTTGACTAATATTTTCCTTAGAATCCAAAGAGTCAGTCAAATAGTTGACTAAAAAAGGATTATTCATTATTTAGCATTCAAAGAAACAATTTTATAACATATTTAACAGCTGATTTAACAGCTGAAAAAAAAGGCTAATCCAGTTCTAACATTGTTTTATGAAGGCTGCTACACATGACACAAGCCCATACCCTTTTCCTACAGTTTTCTCTAATTCACAAGTAATGTGGAGGCACCAGGTTCAGTGAAGCCATCCTTCCCCTTTATTCAGCAGTTGTGAGACCACAGCCAAAAGCCTAATTTTGAGCTGAGTGCAGTTCTGGGCTCCCCAGTAGTACAAAGAGTACATAGACATAACGGACCGAGTACAGGGCTACCAAAAAGGTCAGAAGGCGGAACACATGACGTAGGAGGACAGAGTGAGAGACATGGGTCTGTTCAGCCTTCAGAAGAGAAGGCAAAGGGGAGACCTTGTTGCTGTCTACAACTACCTCATCAGAGGACACAGTGAAGATGGAGACAAACTCTTCTTGGAAGCGCATAGTGGTAAGACAGGACACAAGTTGGAGAACAGAAAATTCTGATTAAACTTTAAGAAAAAAAAATATTTTTGGACGAGGTTGGTCAAGCACTGGAACAGGCTGTCTAGAGAGCTTGTGGAATCTTCATCCTTGGAGGAGTCTGAGATTCACCTGGACAACCCAAGCCATGGGCAATTTCATCTAACTGGACCTGTTTTGGGCAGCAGGTCAGACTAGATGACCTCAGGAGGTCCCTTCCAATCTAAGTTATTCTATGACTCCATGAAGAGTGCCAATGAAAGCACTTTAGTGTAACTGTATTCACTGATAAATGCTACAAGACATTAAGCTGTAAGCAAATGCTCAGTTGTTAAAATAACTATAAATACAGGCATTTTCTACTTAAACAATCTATCTTTGCGTAACAGTGGTTATGTCTAATCTATTCTACTGTATTTAAATGAAGACTAAAATGTCAGTGTGCAAATGAAATAATCTGTGTTGTCATCTATGCATACATAACATGAATTAAGGCAATGGAACCAACTCCAGAGAGCTATTCATTCTGTGTGGACAGACTCATCAGACAAGCTTCAAAGTTCATCATATGATGATCAAAGATAGGTTCATATATGAAGAGTGGCTAAGGACTCTGTGTTTGTCTAGTCTGGAGAAGAGGAGGCTGAGGGGCAACCTCATCACTCTCTAAAGCTTCCTGAGGACAGGAAGTGGACAGGGACGTGCTGATCTCTTCTCCCTGGTACCCAGTATTAGGACGCCTGGAATGGTTCAAAGCTGCACCATGGGAAGTTTACTCTGGACATTAGGAAGCATTTCTTTACCGAGAGGGTGGTCAAACACTGGAACAGGTATCCTAGAGAGGTGGTCAATGCCCCAAGCCTGTCAGTGTTAAAGAGGCATTTGGACAATGCCCTTAACAACATGCTTTAACTTTTTGGTCAGCCCTGAAGTGGTCAGGCAGTTGGACTAGATGATCGATGCAGGTCCCTTCCAACTCTTCTACTCTGTTCTATGCTATGCTATGCTATGCTACACCACGCTATTCTATATCCACAAATCCACAAATTTAAACAGCACACTGAAAGATGTTTAGGATATGCAGCAACATAGTATTCATAGCCCCCAGGTGTCGACTGTGAGTGAAGTTGGTATTTCCATACACAAAGGCTGAGAAATCAAGCTTTGTACAAAAGTCACAGTGCTGGCCACCTCTCCCTCTCTCTGCATCTACGTGCTCATTTCATTGCAAAGTCTATACTGGTTGTAATAGTAACTTGTTACTCCCATGCTGTTCAATGTGCATGCTGGTCCCCATTCATGACCCTGTGTCCTCATCTTCACATGCTTAACAGATGTCTCTGAATAAGAAAATATAGGTAGTGGCCAGAAATAGCACTTCACAAAGGATTACTCTGGCCTTATGCAACCCATGAATATTTTCTCAGAATCATCTTCAGTAATTTTCTTAATATTAATATTGATGAGACTTTAACTCTTACTATTAATATTCATTAAGTACAATAACTTAATAGCTTAGTTTGGCAGCAAACAAAAAATGCTATCTGCAAACTCAGAATAAAGTGAAGAGCTAAGTACAACCTCAGATAGCTCTGGAGTCACTAGATCTTTCAAGAGTGAAAGGGAAGGATAACACACTGATTATCTATTCTGTGCAATAGTGACATAGTTGTATCATCAATAAGGTCTGCAGATGGATTTTTGTATATGTAAACTGAATTTGTATCTTTTTGTAGAAGACTGGAAACAATCAGTAAAATAATGCTACAAAATAATGATTACTGAAAAATTTTGCAGTTTTACATTCTCCTATATCTTATCTACTTATACAAATTAGTCCAGCAACAACAGTAAATATTTAACGGAAGTATTTGTTTACCAACATGCATTATATTAAGGAAAAAATTCAGTAAAGCAAGGTAACTTTCTCATTTAGCTCACAGTAAGACATATGTTCTTATTTAAATAAAGTAACCACACAACACCACATCCAGCCTTCTGAAATGAAAATCAAAGTTCTAAGTCCATATATGGATCTCTAGACATTTACAAAATATTCTTGCTAATGTATATGTAGCTTGTTTTTCCTTTCATTCTTTATATTAATACAATGAAACTACCTATTTCTTAGCAGGAAACCATTATTATGAATGCTGGTATTATATTGGGGGGGGGGATTAAATGTGCAGTAAAGCTGCATCTGTGTCAATCTGCCTTTTCAGTTTATATACCATGGTATTGCCCGCAGTTAAAAACAATCATAGCAAAAAGAGCTAAGAAGTTAAAAAAAAAAGATCAAATGTCACCAGCATATATCCAGATCATTTTCTTAAGCACATGTAGAATACTGTTTAAATGCTTACCTTAACTATCCCACGGATATGCATTTTTGCTATCATCTCTGCAGTGTAAAGAAACATCAATAGAGTATCAAGAGCAAATGTCACATATTGGAGAGGAGGATAATGCTCAAAGGTCTTTGGAGTGTTCATACAAACAGAAATAACACTGATGATGGCACAGATTCGTAGTAAAGAGTGTACCCACTGCAAAAAAAAAAAAAACACAAAACAAACAAATAAACAGGACAATGGGAGATTGCTTTGATGTTCAAAAAAGCTCAAATATTTAGCTTCATTCAAAAATAAGCACTCCTGACTTCATTTTATTTACACACACACATATATGTGCATATATACACAGATATAATTTTATTAGTTAATTTGGGAGATTGCATAATTCAGAAACTAAGAATTAACAGACAGGAAACTGAGAATTAGGATTCTATCATTTCTACTTTGCAGCTTTTGTAATCCCATTTCTTTTCAAATGGCAACTTGTCGCATTTATGTGCAGACAATATGTGGAATTAGTTGATGTTATAAATTGGGTGAACACATTAAATGAAAATATCTGTGGAAAATTTTAGTTCCACATTTAGATGAACTGATTTTTAAATCAGGTTACAATTCCAAAAATTACATAAGAGGCATGAGGATTAAAAGCATCCTTCCGTTTATGAAAAGAATAAATGTAAAAGAGACCATGTCACAGAAAGCTGCTTCTTAATATCAGGATTCACGTCTGTTTCAAACAAGTTTTGTTGCTGTAAGAGAACAGTTCCTTTCTCTGACTACTTAGGTCTCAGTCTCACTACAATCATTAAGGCGGATATTCAGTGCCAGTCACAGCAGGAAGTCTAATGAAAAAGTAGAATGTATCAACACAGGGGTTTAGGGTTGGATTTTTTTCTTTTAAATCAAAACACCATTGAAACATCTTTAAGCCAGACAAGTGTAATGAATCAGAGTTGCTAAGGTTGTGCCTATCAAAACAAGAAGAAGAAAATAAGACACTTCAGCAAGAAAAAAAAAAATTCCAAACAAAAAGCACTGAACTAAAGTGTACTTATAGTGATTTTTGATCTGAGGAAAAATTCTACGCTCATTTACACCAGCTCAGACCTTTTAATATCAAGAAGACTTAAGAAAACTCATGTAATTTAATACTCACTGTATGCTCACCTAAGTGTAATGATATTTGACCTGAATTGAATAGCTTTATCATTTGCATACTCTGAGCCCAAATTAATGATTTGGAAGTGGAAGGCAACTGATGAACAATCGTTTATGTACCTTTAATACCCACTTTGTTTTAAACCTTGTTTCAAATGAAAAATTTAACATAAATATTAAAGTGTGACTAATATAAAAAATGTTGTCTGCCCCAGTAAAATATTGATATTATACATGCTAAGCAATATATAACTAATCCATCAGCGTGATAAGAAAAAAATTATTTCATCAAAAAGCCATGGACTGTGTGCTGAAAAACATAAATAAATAATAAATAACCCAGTAATAACCCAGTACATATTTCTGCAATAACATTTTGAGCTTATTACAGCAGTCAATTCGAAAATTCTATTTAAGATTATTTAGCATGAATTAATATACAGGCGTTGTCTTGTAAATTATTTAGGTGTTAAAACTCAACAGCAAAGATGAGGGGATCTAGCATCCATACCCCAACTGAGATGGAAGTTCCATTAAATGAATGTAATGCTAACAACATGTATTATTTCAGAATATTTGACTTTTACAAGGTAAAAATTTATACACTACACTAAGAGAAAAGTGAAAATGCCTTCTCTGCAAAAGTACGAATCATTCAAAATATAGAAATCCCGGATGCACACTGACTGCTGAATAAACAATTTAATCATAATAACCATATTTACACAGTAAAGGCATTTTCTTAATAGTGCACATTCTATTAATAACTCCACTCCCAAAGACGCTTTCCCCAGTTTCAAGTTGCCAAACACTTTTACACCTGTCTATTATTGCTTAGGGCAGGTTGTAGCTTTAATGATACTAGAAAAATGTGAGCTGTACTTCAAAATAACCAGCCAAAATACACTTTTACATTAATAAGTGATGTAAAAGGAGAGATTGGAAAGTCAGAAGTGCTAACTGTTGGCTACCACTTTAGCAATGCTCCTTTTGACATCCTTTTCAAAAAGTCATTTTCTGAACTTCTAATTTCAGTAAACACGTTAGGAACCAGAGACATTGAAAGGATGGCTGTTTGAAAAACAATCAGTAGATTAACTGGTTGGCAAATGCTGCTTAATCATCCCCATTAGTCTGCAACAACCAAAAGAAACCTTTTTATTTAGTTTCGGACTTTTTGCAAAAAATGAACTAGTAGATTAGCAACTGTAGCTCAATACTTGTTTCTGACAAATATCTATTTCAGAATATTTTGTGGAATTCATATTTCAACAACACAAGCTACATTTAACTTAAAATTAGTAACTACAGAAAGAAATACCTACTGGTTTGTTAATCCACAGAATATCTGCATTGTCTGACAAAGATTCATCAGGACCAAAATCTGTAACTGGCTGGGCTTCCACCCTTGAACTTTGTTTCCTTTTTAGCATCCTGAAGTTAACTTTTGTTGTATATAATCATGAAACCTCCTTGGGGAGAAAAAAAGAAAAGACATCAATTCACTAAAACCATTTTATAATGCATTTTGAACAGTTTTATAAATAACCTAAAGCGTTTTGTTTTCACGCAAACTGCTTTTGTACTTACTGATTAACAGGATCTTCATTTTATTAAAAAGCTTTGCCTATATAAATCACTGACACGACTCTTGTTAGTTTACAAAAATTTACATAAAGGTATGCAACGCAAACAATTACCAGAAACTTAGCAACACAGGCAGAAAAATTGTACCAATATGCAAAGAATGCTATTGCTGTGAACTTAAACCCTGAGTAATCATTGGATGGATTTGACCTGGAGCCATTTAATTTAATAGTGACATTTCCATTTATTACACTAGGCTAAGACAAAGCCCAACAAGCCAAAAGCAAACAGGCAATGTTAAGCAGCCAACAGATGTTAATGTTCTTTACTGAAATAAGAAAAGCCTTTTTATTATATACTACTATTAACATGTATTTTTCTAACTTTTTTTTTTTATGTTAGCAATTATCTATCCAACAGCCAGACAGCTGGCTGTCTCTGGGGCTTGTGTTGGCATATGGGAACCCTGAGGAAAATGTGTCATTTCCACGAGGTCAGGCTGAGCCTGGACATTCCTGCGTGGGTGGCACAGATTGAGCCTTCTATACGCTCAGCGATGTGAGCCGCAACTAGTGGACAACACCACGAGAGCAGAAAGGTGGGCTAGATCTTATTATTGCCTTTCCCGCAGACACAGTGCACAGATCCCAAAAAGATGAAGAAGATACACTCTCCCAACAAGGAACAGTCTGCCCAGCTGGGAGCACAGCACTTGCACAAGAGCTGTCATTCAGGAAATACAATCCCTCAGGGACTTTTTTTCAGGAAAGTGAACGAGAAGGAGAAAGCTAGATCTTGAGACCTTGTTCTGTACCTTTAGTCTGGATCAAGTGTGGTTTGTAGGTGACACTAAACTTTTGAAAAGTTTGTCAAAACTAGTCTAAAATAGAATCACAGAATGGACTGGAAGGGACCTTTAAAGATTATCTAATCCAATCCCCATGTCATGGGCAGGAACATCTTTCACTAGATCAGGTTGCTCAAAGCCCCATCCAACCTGACCTTGAACATTTTCAATGATGGGGCATCCTCAACTTCTCTGGGCAGCCTGTTCCAGTACCTCACCACCCTCACTGTAGAGAATTTCTTCCTTATGCCCAACATAAATCTTTCGGTTTAAAACTGTTGCCCCCTTCTCCTGTCACTATAAGCCCTGGTAATTACAGGCCCAAGCATCACAGGGATGACTGCAACATGAATGCAAGAGACACTGTCCTCGATTAGCTGGAGGAACCAGTGGGCTCAGGACTGCAGAGGTACCCATGTGCGGGGTCTCAGCTAGCCTTTTCACCACACAGGCTGCTGTTTCATGTCCAAACACTATGCCTCCATACATCCTTCGCTGTCTCTTCTTTTAGCTATTATGGCAAGCATAACCTATTAATCTTCAGTCTCAATCAGAGTCTACTCCTACTCTGTTTTCTCTCTTTCAGATTCAAGAGGTCAGCTCCTGCCTCTGTAATTCCCTTGCTGCATTTTCAGCAGAGTGCTTTTGTGGTTTCTCCCATGATGTCTCTCCACACATGAAAAGCTCCCTACATGAGCTCCCTGCAAGCTTCTACAAAGTTTTTTCCAGTACCTTCTTTTGTATCTGTCAGTAAACTAACACTCCTGATCATGATGACTGTGCCATCAGTACAACCCTGTGTTTTCCTGCCTATAACTGTCTATCTCATATCTCCTGTCTAATATTCAAAAACCAAGACTGAATCATTGGTCTATCTTTGTATAGACCATAAAGCAACAGGGTCAAGGTCTTGGACTGATGCTCCCAGCTGGAGGACCTGCCATTATGCAATAATTGATTTTTTTTAAACTAAACAGAAAGTATAAAAAGGCACAAAATATGGGACAACTTCTGACACCTTTATGTTGGTCAGTCACAGCAAGCTTAGCACAAGTGAAACTGCTAAGCTGTTGCTAAAAATATGCAAATATTGTAAAAGGAACATTATAAATTAATAGTCTTTCTCTAACAAATGAAGACCAAAATAATATCCATGCAAGTTGTACATTCTCTTAATCCTCACGCTCAAGCTTCACGCTCCGACTTCTTTCTTATAACTGAATTCACTACTTCCTCCTCTTAGCAATTCTTCCTGCTTTCTCCTATTTATTTCTAAGCCTAATTTATTGACCTTGATTCTCTGCTTGGACCAAAGCACAACTAGAAACGCTTGAAGCCTCAGAGATGTTGGTGTACTTTTTGAGGTCATGAAGCCTTAAAATGGCTGCATTTAGCACAGTGATAAGAAATTTACTGCAATGTCTTGGGAGCTGCGTATCTTAAGAACTTAGGGGATAAAAAAAAGACACTTTCTAAACGTTTCTTGCAAATGTGTTTCTTTGGAAACTGTTACTCAAAAGTGAATTAGCAAAATAATAATTTTATGTTTACCATTTCTGGTAAAGGCTATGACAGTACCCCTAGTACTCCTATCTATCAATAAGATAAGTACAATCAACAATTATGAGAAAAGGCTCAGGATATGAAACACTGACAAGCCATTACTGATCTTTATTTAATAAATGACACTCTAAATAACTAGCTATGGCCACTTGGGGAAAAAAGTAGATAATTATCAACAGGCTATTAGAGAGGTTCTGAGTTTTTTATGCTTTTCGCAGTATTGCTTATTTATACATCTGATGTGTAGGAAGATTAGCCATATCCTTCTAATGAAATTCCCATTTACCCTTTTACCCAATGCCTCTTTTTTTTTTTTTTTTAATTGATCTGGGCACAGAAAATAATATGAACTTTAGATGTCCATAATGGATTCAGTTCACATACCTAAATGTTGTGACTAAAGAGATCAGAATTCTTTTTTTTAAGAGGAGGCCCTGAATAAACACATTGCCATGTATATAAATCCAATGGAAGGGAGGAAACGTTTATGGGATATAAGAACTAGCTTGTTTCTTTCACTTGAAATGAGCAGAAATGCCCACAGAAAACGCAGAATAAAGACCACAAGCCAAGAATCTTCTGGAAATGGTCTTTAGCAAGATTATTCAAAGTATAGCACGGTTGCTCTCAAGTCGTTATGCAATTTTTTGTTGTTGTTCTCACTACTTTTATTTTTCCAGGGAACACACAGGCTTTTACATGTGTCTGTTACTGTAGAGCAACACAAAGCCCAGTGCAGCCCCGGGACTCTGCCATGTATGTAAAGAATTTTAACTCTTGGATTACAATCCCTTTTGTACCTGTTTCTACAAGGGGGAACTCGCTGAAAGATGAAGAGGAGGAAGGTAGATGTGCACCAACTCCTTCCAGCATGTGACACGCAGTGAGCACCACACCAAGCTGTGCTAATGGGGAGGCTGTAGTCCTCCCTAACCCCGACTACAAAACCACCCCTGCAGTTCCCGCATTGATTCCAACACACATCATTAAGTCTTTCTTTGATCACAACCTGTTATTAACATGAAAGGCTTAATACATTCTCTAGGACATATTTCTAGCTCCAGAGTTTTGAAGAAATATTGGGTGCAGGGCAAAGACAGGTTCTGAGGCAGGAAAATATCATGGCGTGTTGGGGCTACATCCATTTCACATTTCTTTGCAGTATTGTCTTTACAGTAGAAATGAAAATCCACAGCGCAGGTGTCAACCTTCTCAGGGAGGAATGTAGTGTCTTTGCTTTTAAATCTCTCCCCTATTTTTAGAAGCAAAGACAAATTAAAGGAAGAAAACTTAACAGAAAATTACTCACATACTCTTGAGCCCCTTCAGATTCATTTGTTCAGCCTTTTCTCTCCTGTTCTCTCCCTGAACTCGCATGTATATTCAGCAACCCCTACACTGGTGGTGGTTAGACAAACCACCACCACCCATCAAATTTTCAGCTTCTGCTGAAATGAAAGTATACTAGCACATTAGTTGGTCAATTTAAGACCCACTGTGCACTTGGGGAAAAAAATCTGAAGAAGGTCTAATCCCAGTTTGTGATATCCACACTAACCACACTAACCACTCCTGCTGATGGACATTTGCACTTCCTACAAAAATCAAAAGACAAATTTAAAAACATAGCTGATCCTACACAACATCAAAAGCTGAGAAATCTGTGTCTCATTTATGAAGCGAGCTCACTATATACAGCATAATCTGCTCAAGATATCTCTATCACAAAGTCAGGAAAACATGATTATAAATGCTGTGGCACACAAAGAAAGCAATCGAAAAATGAATTCACAGAAAAATAAATAGGAAAATAAAGCAGATATTCCTACCTACAACTTATGGAGAGAGTTTAAAAATCAGACAAGTCCTTGGAATTAGCAATATCTAGCTTCCAACACTCTTCTTTCTGTCTGTTGACTGTCACCTGAGATCATGTGAGCACTGCCCGAAGGTCCTACCAGGGCTGGCCACCTATAAGCACTCTCTTCAACACCAATTCTCTTTGAAAATGTCAACTCCCCTTCCAACTCCTCCCAGAGCTGGGACACACAAAGTGGCACATACACTCCTCAGAGAATAATTACCTTTGAACCTTTTACTACCTGTGAAAGCTAAAATGCGTGACAGGAAGAGGACATGAACACCCATACACATAACATGATGACAAAATCCCATTTCCATATTATACATTAAAAAAAACCCAAAACTAAAGGCTACCTTAAAGAAGAAATTGCTCTTAACTGTAATATGCATTATATGGTTGTAGGAAAAATTCAAGTTCTCACTCTTTCATCTCAATAGCCTTCTCCTTTCCCTCTTGGCAAATTGTCACCTGCTCCCTCCATCCCCACGTTCTTCCATCCCTGCTTTTGGGCGCAGTTACAGTTGAACGGCATTTCAGTATTTGTTTTCATGTAGCAAAATATTTGAAGTGAGCAAGTTATATACATGACAGTAGAGATATACTTAATTTTAGAAGGGTAAAGACAGAATTCCAATTGAAAGAATCACATGGCATGTGCCACTAAGGATGTTACTAACTCATAACTAGTTTCAAGGAAAAACTTATTTCAGTACTTTTTCTATCTGTGTGGCATTGTTATTGCATCTGACAAAATGTCCTGAAAGTGTCTTCATTATTTTGAACACAGTATACTGCTAACAGCTGACCAAGCTTTGGTATTTATTAAAACCAAACAGGATTCCTCACAAAGAAGGTATACTGAAGGAAATATCCTAAAAATCAGCTACATTCACATTTTCAAATCATTTGGATACAAGTAGGAAAGAACACCTGGTACTTACTAACAGGACCCCAGACTAAAAATACCAGACTGAAGTTCATGAATCGAGGAAGGTTTAACAATCGCCTAGGGCTGCCGATGTAAGAACATCTAGTCAGAAAAGAGATAGGTGTCCAGACTTTAGCTCTCTGCTGCCAACGTGTCTCCTCTCTCTTGTCTTATGATGGGCTAAGGGCAATGAGCACACAATATTTATTTCTTTAATGTGAGTTCTTCCTCTCAGACCTAGCCAAAAGAATTCAGACCTACTCAGCAGACAGATTCAAATATCACATTGCATACAAAAGCAGATCTCGTGTGAGACAGATATACAATCTACCACTACTATCACATAATGTCTTATCACGAGTCCTTTTTACTATAAGCCTTCTAACATTCGGAAGATACAATTTTGAAGAACCTACGCATATACATGGTGCTGTGATGCAGCCAGATAATGAACTTAATAATTTTAAATAAAATTGGTTTGCTTTTTGACATTTTTCAACTAAAAAATTGGATTGAGTAAAATTGAAAAACAACTGAAGATGATTTTTCCTACAGCACTGTTAGACCACATTCCACCACACCACTTCTTTTACATACAAAGTAGAGATCAAGGTACTCAAAAGCTACTTCTCTAGTAAAAAGCAAGTACGCTCTCACATTTCACAGTCCCAGCTTCCCAAGTATCCCAAAAGGAGGGACACATCCAAGCATGAAGCACCTACTTTCCTGCACTAGTAACCACCTTTTTCCTTCAGTGGAAACCAAAGCACAAGAGTGGCGAGCACCCTCAGTCTCCCTCCAACATGTTGGCTGTTGGCATGACTGGACAACAGGACAGCTTTCCAAGCCCTACAATTTAAATATACCCTTAGACATTACACTGTCAGAATTGTTGATAAAATGCCAAAATTTAATGATGGACACTGAAGGCACAGTAATTATATGTAGAGAATATACTGACAGCAATATATTGCTTTTATGGATATATAGCACGGTTTAACAGCTAGGTTACTTCAAAAGTTCACTTTGACTGTGGGTCACCTACCCACTGCTGGCTGCCCTAAGATTAGTCTACTGCAATGTAGTCTATATGAAATCCCTACGAGCCCATAGCTGACAAAGACGTGTAGCAACATGCTTAGTAAGAGTCATGCTGGAAAAAGTGCAAGAGCAATATTCTGGGATTTGCTTTTGCGGCCTACTCATCTCCAGGTCAAAATTGTGTTGTAGCCCTCTGCGAAAGCAAGGGTCAAGTAGAAGCAGGTCGTTCTTTGCGCAGATTCAGGGAGCAACCCGTCCTCTCTCTAAAATAACCCAGTAACCTGCTATGAATACTGCAGATCTATTTTTCAGAGTTTTAAAGAACGGGTTGAGGGCATCCTTCCCAGAATGATGCAGGGGTGGAAAGGAGCTTCTCTGTAGGCAGACGGCTGGCAGCATGCCTGCTTAAGCGATTATTTTAATGTTGCTGGGATTTTGTTGAACCACTAATTACATGTTAGTGTGCCTAGAACCTTGTAGACACATCTTTTCATAATTTAAATTGAAATACATTAAAAATTAAAATAGTGGTTATATTCTTTTAGCATTGTTACAATTTTTGCTAAAATAATTATTTAAGAAATTTAAATGTTCTAGATCATCTTCCCTTCCCAAATTCTTCCCTTTCCATCATTTAAGGAATCACCAGCAAAACATTTAACACCTATATATTTTAAACTTGAAATCCTGAAAACAAAATTAGGACTCTTCCTTCATATCCTCTTCTCTTTCCTTTAAAACAAACAAATCAACATGTGATACACATTCTCACTGCTGCAGGGCAATTCCTAGAAGTTGCAGCCATAACCTGTCATACTGTACTACCATCTTCATAAAAACAATGATTGAATGTAATGTCCCAGGAAGAAAAGGCTTTATTTTGGGGAAAGAAAATAAATTGAAAACTGAGACCATATAATCATATGCTAACTCGGGTTAGAAGGACATCAGGAGGTCTCTAGTCCAATCTCCTCTAAACAGGGTCAACTCTGGTGTCAGACCAGGCTATTGCAGTTTACTCATGCTACTCCAGTCTGGTCTTGAAAACCTCCAATGACGGAGACTGCACAATTTCTTTGAGCATCTTGTTCCACTGCTTGATTGTCCTCACAGTGGGGGAAAAAAAAAGAGACATAAAAGATGAAAATATCACAGAAAATAAAGAAAGGAAAAAGAAATTACCTAGTAGAACCCAGGCAATTTGCAACCATAGTCTACAAGTGGTATCTCCCAAAGCAAGACATTTATCAGTACTGAACCGATACAGGAAAGTTCATATGAAATAAAAGAAGCTATGGAGGTAAAGAAAGGGAGAATAGAAAAAGATTGAAAGGGAAATAAAATATGATTCAACTCATAATGCCCATATTAGGCTGACTTTGCTCTTTACCTCCAAAAAGATTTCACGCTCGAAATCTACAGGACATCCAAGTCATTTTCCAACCACAGAAGTATTCTATCAGTAACACAGTAAAAATAATTTGTGAATGCGACAACCCTATTTTACTTATAAACATATCAAAAATCATGTTTTCAACTGCCTGAATTCCTAAATACCTAGCAAGGTGGGGAGGAAACCCAAATCCCCAGAAGCCATTAACAGTTCTAGCTCATCATGAGATGCTCATGCCTTAAGAAGACATTCTTATCCGTGAAATTCCAAGATTCCCCACCTCTTCCAGAGCTTGGTCCAGTAGCCCATTACTCCCTACAACACAGCTTGATACTATTCATCCACTGTGGTGAAGTTTTAAGACCTCTGTGACTCAAGACCTGGGTTTGGATGAATGCCACATAGGTCTACATAATGTTCATGGTAGTTCATAGTGTTCAATGTCCAGAAGCTGAAGTAAGTTGAAACAGAGTAAGCTGCATTTCCAGGAAGTATAGCTTAAATGGGAATGAAATGCGACAGACCAAATTTCAGATTAAAATAAAAGAGATGCACCAAACAAAAAGACTATGGGTCTACATTTCTAAAGTACAAATGACAAGCCAATTGCTATGGCTTTAAAAATTCTTTTAAAAAAAAAAACAGTACCAAGCTCAAATAATTAAACAAAAATTCCCCCAACTGTTGCTAAAGGTTTCCAAAGGTATATGCATGAACTTGCATAAAGCTGAAGTCTTCTAACAGCCAGAGACCAACTCAAAGAAATGTAAATTTTTTTCTCCCTTCATCAAAGTTTCTTAACTTTGTGATTTTTGCAGCAAAACTTAGTTCATTGTTATTTCTCTGTTGGTCACTTAAGAGGGCAGGTGGGATGTGGCTGCTGTGGAAGGAAATGAAAAGAGAACAGGACAATGAAATGAAACAGGAAATTGAAGATGCTTAAGACAAAAAAAAACCCCAAAAGACTCAAATACCATTTAGTTAGCATTTTCTCACTCTGAATATTTCCCTTATGAGCGACTCAGAAAGCAACAATGGGTAACCGACCAAATCACAGCAGACTTAAAAGCTACATCTGCATGTAAAGGCCATCAGAAACCTCCATCCTTCCTAGAAACGTGTCTCCGACACCAGCGGGAGTGCTAAAATAAAAAGATGTCAACAACAACAACAGAAAAACCTTAAGCGCCTCTCTCCCCACTCAACCAACAGCCCTGAGACCCCTGAAAATACACGTCAAAGAGACTGATTGACTTCAGGCCTAGGTACGTGGCCCTCTCCGACCACCCCAACCCCGCAGCCACCAGCCCCTGCGAACCAGGTGAAAACCTCCCCTCGGGGGAACAGCTCCCCACAGCCCACCCCCTTCCCGCCCCGGCCCCCATCCACAACCACCCCCTTAAATTAGTGCACCCCCGGCCTATGCTGAACGACGAGGCCCGTTGGCCCTGCTCTGCCTCTCTAACGAACTGAGGCACTTTTTCGCCCCCACTGAGGGATGTCGAGGCGAGGCGGGGGCTGCAGACCCCGAAGCCGGCCCGGGGCGCCCCTTCCCACCGCGGGGGAAGGCCGGTAGGGGCGGGCGATGAGGAGGCCTCCCCCCC
>VUYV01000649.1:0-92164 GCA_008711295.1 Anarhynchus alexandrinus | reverse complement strand
CGGGCGGGCGGGCGGCGGGGAGGGAACAGGTGAGGAGGAGACGGTACCGACCGCACACAGGCGCGGTAAACACCCCAAAACAAACACACAAACACCGCCAGGGTTGGTTGTTTAACCCTAACGCCCTAACCTTGGGGTTTATATATATTTTTTTTTTTCTTCTTCTTCTCATGATGGCCTTCAGGTACTGAGATGGTCTCCTTATGGTGGTAAGAAACCCTCTTTGTGCGCATCAAGGGTTTGTTAGTAGACGCGCACTTCTTTGCTGCTTCGTTGTCACGTTGCTGAAGGGCCAAATGAAGGCCCCATCTTGAGCTCCGCGGGGGAGTGAATTCGTAAAATAACATCAGCTGTTGTAAAGAGATACCGCAAATAAACGAATTAATAAAGAAATGGGTAAATACTTGGAAAACCGTTTCTATAAATTAAGTCGCCGCGTTCCGATCTGTATTTTTCTCTTCTTGGGCAAAAAAAAAAAAAAAAGTAAATTATACTTTGTCTTTAAAGGATACTGTTGTGGTTTGGGCTGGACCAGCCGCTGGGCAAGTGACAGATGCTCTTCAAGGAGAGGAGAGAGAGAGGGAAAGAGACTTATGAGTTTAGAAGGAACTAAACTACTTTAATGAAATATTAAAATAAAAAGGAAATAATGAAATACACAAAAAACCCTATATCAAGCTCCCAGGATGACAATCGCATCACCAGTTGGCACTGGGGAAGCCCCAGACTGGACTCAGTAATGGACAAGAACTGGACTCTGGATCTGGATTCAGGAATGTATGGGTTGGGATCAAACACAGATGAACAGACAAAGTCCTCCTCGGACGTCGGCTACTGAAGAAAGAGGGCTGACCCTTTGATCCCTCAGCTTTTATACTGAGCATGAGGCAGATGGGATGGAATACCCTGTTGGTCAGTTTTGGGTCACCTGTCCTGTCCACTCCTCCCAGCAGGTGGGACCCCTCTATGCTTTTCCACTTCCGACCCTCCACGGGCAAGTAACAAAGTTGGCTGCCCTTGGCTGTTATAGCAATAAGTATAAGCAAGAGCCTCACTGCATACCATGCCTGGGCATCAGCTATAAACATAGGTCTCATCACTCTGAGAGCAGTTTTTGGCAGAATATGCTGATAGTTTCAGTAGTTAGAAGAGGCTTAGCTAAAAAGTAGAGTTACTGAACAGAAAATTGGTCCTGTTTTACCTCAAACCAGGACAGCTACTAGTTGATAGGAAGTAACGTGAGCCCGTAGCCTTCTGGAGCTTGTAAAATTAGCAAAATTAAAGATGTAATCCTGCAAATGCAGTGGTTGCTATGATAGCATTAAAGACATGGAATAGGATTTGAAAAACAAAACCCTTAGCAAAATACCTCGGAAAGCAGAAGGAAAGTGTATGGCATAAATTGTATTAGGTTCCTTTAGATTATATCTATTTGACGCTTGCAACAAAAAGTAATAAGCCAGTTAGGGAGCTGGCCCCAGGATTATGGATGCGGTCCTGCCAGTGCTTACGTATGCGCATTAGTAGCATTAGCAATTCCAGTAAATTTAAGCACCTAATTTTAGTGTTTGCAGGACTAGTGTCTTTGATAGCAGCCAGCCAGCTGATGTCTTATGAAAAAAAAAAAAAGAAAGAAAACAAATCAAGTTAAGAATAAATGTGCTTAGAAATAATATTCCTCACATTTTGTCTTTTTTCACCCCAGTTACATTTTATTACTTGGGATAAGTTGCTGAGCAGCGTTATGCCTTTGGTGATAGCATCTCATCAATGAAAACTGACAGTTGCAAACAGTGAAACGTTGAAGCTATATCTAAGTAAAAGAAATCAGCATTTGGCAGTGTGACTTTGTGCAACGTTTTTTTCAGTGGATATAGCATCCTAGGAAAAATAATTTTTGATGGAACAATTCAGGTTGGAAGGGACGTCGGGAGGCCATCTGGTCTGGCCGATCTGCCGAAACCAGGCTCAGCTATGAGATCACACCAGCTTGCTCAGGGCTTTATCCAGTTGGGTCTTGAAAACCTCCCAAGACAGAGACTGCACAGCCTCCCTGGGCAACCTGTTCCAGTGCTTCAATGTCCTCATGGTGAAGGAGTTTTTCCTGACATGCGAAGAGTCTGTCAGTCCATGCCGATGTTTAGTATTTAGGGCTGAAGTTTGGTTTTATTCTGATTTAGAAAATTGCCATTGACCTAAAGAGCAAGCCATAAACACACAGATAAGGACTGAATTTGGGAGTTAATCTGAAGATATTGCTTTATGGTAATGTGAAATAGATCAAAAAGAAAGATATGTCTTAGTAGAGATTTAGCTCTCATCTCTATAAATCTAGAGCAAATAAAGGAATTTCCTCATTCAGTCTTCAAACTTCAACACACAGCTGAAACTGGCCATGGGGAAACTTCCATGTAAAAGGAAATTTTGGAAACTTCCAGAAGGCTGATGTTGAGAATTCAAGAGGAGAATTCTCAGCCTTACCTATCACTTTAATTTCTGTAACATGATTTGCAAACGCAGTAAGGTCTTCCTGGATAAAAGGTAATTAACAAACCGAAGTTTCCTAGACCTGTTCACTCAGTAAGTCCTAAAGAAAAATGGGGAATGCAAAGCATCTACTTAGTTTTGCATGGTTTGTTGCAGAGTTTGGATAGCCCTTGAGCCCTGCTTTTTTTCTTGGATGCAGTTAACTCAAACAATTAAAAGGATAAAATTTAGAGTCAAGTGTTTCTAGAGTGTCCCAAAGCAGGCAAGTAATGAACATCCTCCACATTTTCAGTGAGGAAGAGCAAGAGTTAAGAAGGGAAAGCACTAATAGATCCCCAAGACAAGTTGGGGGCCAACTGTTCTGTCTTATAAAATCCAATTGCTACTCTGCCACTTGCTGACAGCTGTATAAATACGCATGTTTCCACAGCAATACGTGTATTTTAATTATCCTACCGTGACTGAAAGGAAGTAAAGCCACATTAGAAATAGTGAAATTATGGGCTTTTATTTCTGAATTTATTTGAGCTTTATTTCTAACTCTCTTGTCCTTACCTTCCATACGTATCTGTTAAGGAGTTGAAGCCTAATGTAAACAATTTTTTAAAACATCCCAAGGAGCTGAGCTTATTGGAAATGCAATTGTTGGAATCTGATTTACCACTTAAGAAAGAATTTACTGCTTGATCAGATTTCAGATATTCCATAATGAGTAAAAGAATTCATGAAATATTCATTTTGAAATGATGCTTGAGCTTTTAAAAAAGGTCACAAAATGTCACTTAGAAATTCAGCATTCAAGTTCAGACCCAAAGGAAGATTTAATCTTTTAGGCATAGGGTACAAGTCAAAAACTGCTCTATTCCTGTTTTGTTGCTGTCTATCCCCAGGGCGTCCAAAGTCCTTAGTCATCTTAATGGCGGTTACCACAAAGTTCTCCCGTAGTCTGAAGTCCTACTCTGCACACACTGAGCAGCACCCCAGTCTTGCCAGGGCTCCGTGTGATCCAAACCAGCCCAGCAGCCCGGCTTTCTTCCATCCGTCTGCTTTGTGCGCCTCTGGCTGAGAGGGGGTCTTGCTCTGAAGTCTATGACCATAAGAGAAATAGTCACAGAGCAACATCAGACTAATGACCGCCAGAGAAGATCGGTTAATGTTCATGAGTAATTTTGATTGGGATGGATTACAAAACTGCCATTCTTGAGTGTCTGTGACTAGTGTCAACATTGATGAACCAGAATAAAGGACATGGAGTACAGTTTTCAAGCTTTCAAACCTTAGGATGGGTCGTAAGTCTACAACTAACTATGTATGTGTTTGGTTTGCTTTCAAAAAGTACTGAGTACCCAATGACGGGTGATAACTGTGTTCCCCCCGCCTGTCCTTTTTCTTAATTTCTGTCTCTCCTTCATTTTTGGTTTAATAACAAGCAGCAGGACCCAGTGCAAGACAGAGCATTGAAACCATATGAGAGTGGTTGCTGTTGCCTGGAGAACCTGGTGTGCATATGTTCAACTGAGGCACTCAACCTGAGTTACTGCAATTTTGCCTCTAAGAAGTCAGCAGTATATATTTTTTAACTCACTATCCCGGGAAACAACTCTTCGGTCAACAAGATGAGAATGGTCTTTCATTGTAACTCATTCAGGTAACTAGTTAAAAAAATACAAAAATCACAAACATTCTTGATTGTATTTGCCACTATTTTAGATTTTTCAAGATTCCCAGCAGCAAGGAACGTTGTCCCTTCGAGAAGTAAGGCACAGTTTGACCGCAGAGTGAGAATTTATGTTGGAACTTGACAATACCCATTTATCTCCTTTCTTGGCCTCTTCAACAATACTGTTAGCTTGGATTACACCAGACCTTGACTCACTTTCTGAAATAAATGCTAAACGGTTAAGAATGCAGTAGTAAGTTTTTTAAAACATACTATTATTGCTGGCATTCTGAGCTGTCTTGCAAGCTCACGCTAAAAAATCTCATGCTGCCTTAAGGCCTCCGTAAAAGCAGGGCATTATTGCTGCTTGGGGGAATTAACTAGTAAACATTAAACAAACACAACCCCTACCTACTATTTAAAGTTTCGACTGGGACCCGAAAGAGTAAGCTAAGGTTTTACACTAGAGTATAACACAATAACATCTTGATTAATGTTGGCCTATGAACTGTTTGGGTAGCTTATATTCACTACTATTCAGGCCAGCTACATTCAGGCCAGTTCAGCTTTAATCTTGTTCTAACCTTGATCCTATAACTCCAAAAGCTATTTTTATTCCCTGTGTGATACCATCAGCTGTCCCAGATTCCATGTCATGTCAGCAAAATGAACACGAGGTTTTGTGTTCTGCACAGCTCTGGCCTACTCTGTTTCTTGCTCCCTTCCAAGGCTGCCATCGGCTGGCACAGCGATGACTCTCAACGGCTGCGTGCATTTCTGAACTGTTTAATTTAGACGGATTTTAGTTAACTCCATCAAGTACTTTGGTCCATATGTTTTAAAGTGGTTTGTCATAGAACTTTACAGCTGTCTCATTTAGTGATTGTACATCCTTGGTAGAAGTGGTGAAGGATCACTGGAAACTTCCACCTCTCCTCATTTTGCATTTTATGAAGAAATAGTAACTTGTCTGATATGTGGGATTTTCAACTTCTGGTTAATTTTAGAAAATTGCTATGTAAGTGAATGCGTCCTCAATGTCTCCACTGATATAAACCCGTGGTGTTACTAAAATGGCTTCCATGGAAACCCAGGACAAATTTGACAAATTTTGGTGATCTTCAGTTATTTTTTAAGCTTAGACTGTTCATTGGATCTGCATTTTTCTTTGTTTTGTTAAAAAAAAAATCTTAAAAATAGCATGGAATGTGGTTTGCAAACCTAATGGCTTCGTTAAAGTGACAACAAAATTAAGCTGGCCACTAAGAGGCTGTAATAAAGGAGTAGGCAGTGTCCGTCTGCTTCCGCATACGGAGTGAAATCTTGTTCAGTAGCACAGTATGTCATCAGAGTCATAGAATTATGGGATATTTGAGGTTGGAAGGGATCCCTGGAGATCATCTAGTCCAACCCGCCTGCTCAGAGCAGGGTCGCCTAGAGCCGGTTGCCCAGAACACTGTCCAGATGGCTTTTGAATATCTCCAAGGGTGGAGACTCCACAACCTCTCTGGGCAGTTGATTCCAGTGTTATACCACTCTTACAGTAAAAAAGGGTTTTTTTTAATGGTCTTTTTCTTATGTTTTAATATCATTCTAATTTGCTTTACTACAAAAGCAATTCTGGCAAAGTTAAAGTTAAGATATTACTTGCCTTCAAAAAAAAAAAAAATCACTGCCAATGCATTACCTAGTCTACCCCAGGGCTTGCAACTTGGTTTTCACACATAATGTTACGTCACCCTTCCTCACAGTTCAGAAGGCTATGAAACCACAAAATAGCCATCACCAGTTTAGGTAGGAAATTATGCTATTGTTTCCTCTCCTGATAAATAAAATTGCAGGAGAAAGTCTTATCCCAATTCTCTGACCATACCAAATCCTGCAAACCTTTAATAAGAACAGCAATAGCAATACACTTAAACCGAGATTCAAGTGTAGGTGTGTGTAGCAGCACTTATTTTCTTGATTCCACATCTTTATTTGAAGACATTTCTTGTCTGACAAGTATTATTTACATCTATTGCCTACTTTTCAAAAGGCTGTTCAGTATTAGCAGTATGTTCCAGCTCCTCCTCCTCCTCATCGGCGTTGTGTTGACTGTCTCTTCTCTGCCTTTACTCTGCAGGTAGTGACAGTACAATGTGTAAAGTGTATATCTACCCAGGCACCTACAGGTCTGAAGCCTTAGTCTGAAACTCCAGTATGTAGGAAAAGCAGCATTTCACAAGCGCTCTACCTCACGTAGGTGTATGTTACCCAGTAGAGAACAAAGATCCTGAAGATTATATGCAGGAGTGGCTGAAAGAACGTGAGCAGTCCTCAAGACAGCATGTCAGGTTCTCATTTAGAAAAAGACTGACTCCTTTTAAATTGAATTTACAGTCTGCTTGGAAGCCACTTAGCTCCCAAATATAAACACATCTAGTGTGCATATATGCATATATATACACATGCATGCATACAGACATTCTAGGCTTAAATGATTAAATAGTAGATCTGAGCAAAGGTTAAAATCCAGGAAGGGAGCACTGAGATACTGTATTAGAGGTACATACACGTGAAAGCAATTATTAAACTTAGTCTCTGGGTAAACATTTTAAATACTGCACCCTTGGACTGTGTAACTGCACCTTCTCCAAATTCGAAAGATCCACAGCCAAAAGGTATGTGTTGCTTAAAACCTTGACAGATGCAAATAAATGAAAAATAAGAGAGTGGTAAGGTCAACATATCATGATGGATGTCTTCTCCTCGTACATTTGAAGTTACAGTTTGCAGGCTGCTTGAAGGTCTTGCTATCAGCACCAGTCTGCACAGCGAAAAAGGAGGAAGGTGAACAGATGGCAACATTTTAGTGTGTGGATTAAAGATAAATTTAGTGCCAAAAGGGAATTACTATTGTTTAAAATGCAAAGCTTTCTATTTATTCTTCTCTAAATACAGACTTCTGGTAGTACAATTTCTGACAGTCACATTGTTCTTAAAAGTACTCCCTTTTTCAATCTAAGGGTTTTTAATTATTTATTTGTTTATTGTAGCACTACAAATAAATTTGAAAAACTATCACACAGATAGAACACAGTGCTGCGTTAAGCATGGACTTCAAAATTCAAGGACTGTCAAAACCAAATGCCTGCCAATATTACTTATCTTTTCACTAGATCCATCCGAGTCAAATGCATGAGGTTAGCACAACTGTCAGCATTCGCAAGACTGAAGCCAACAGATCACTCTTAACACAGGATTTTTACCAGCTGCATTGCATGAGAATATTCTGTAACATATTTGCAATGTGAAATATGCTAGAAAGGGAAGCAAAACTGTTGAAATTTTAGTATACAGTGTGCAAAAGCTATATACAGGGGTTTGAGGTGTGTTTTTTTTTCCTCCCAATTTACCTTGTTCATGTTTTAGGGCAAAACTATGTGCGATGTAGAGGATAGTACAGTACAAGTAGAGAGCAAAGGTTTACACTTCACAACTTGAAGATAACCTATTAAAATAAGACAAAAGTTAGTTTTTTTAATAGTCCATTGGAATCATGTTTGGCTTTAACCCGTATATCTTCTGGGAATAAGATTACAAATATACTAGAACGCATTTTGTCCAATCTCTTCTTTCATCATTCAGTTAAAGTTTGTATTTCAATTGAATGTGTACTTGACTAAAAACTGGGGTTTACCGGCCCCAAACTGGACTTCAAAGGTTCTTTTTGGCATCTGCAAGACCAGCAGAGCAAAGTTAAATGTTTGATGTGGGTTTTTTTTTTTTTGCGGGAAGATCACTAGCAGAACTAGTTCTGTTAGCAGGAATCCTGGGAATTGTACCCTTGAGTTCACCATGTTAAATGCAAGACACCTAATTACACTTTTGGGAAAGGCACCATCTGAGTCAAAGGAGTTTTGACCAAATCTTAAAATGTTTTCTACAATGGTATAATCTGTGGTATACCAGATATTTAATATGAAAATAAACTGAGAGTTATTCATTTTCAGAAAGCTACTGAGGGCTTTAATCTCCAATGTAGGCTCTGGAACCAGTGAAAGTTTCTTCTGTCATCTGCCTGCTTTAAAAATGCGCGTGTGTGTGTGTAGACTAGGACATCTCCATCCTACCATCTTTTGTGGTGGCAGTTTCTTTCTTTAAGAGCTTTCCATCCCAGGGAGGTACCGGGCAATCAGCCATTTCCCCGGGACGACCAGAGGGATCAAAAAGCGTTGCGACTTTTCCTTAGCGTAAAGAAACGCATGTGGTCATTCCCAACAAATTTCCCTTATTTAGACTATCCCTCATTTTAGCTTGGTTTTAAAGTGCTTCCAAAATCTCCCACTGCTCAGGTGAAGTATTGTGACGTGCGTTTTAACGAGGCATTAGGAAGCGGCTAACTCATAGTATTTTTTTGATTTGCGGTCCCTCGGGCTGGCGTAGCTTTGGCGGCCGGCGGTGCGGCACAGTGCGATGCCGGGAGCAGGTGACCTCGGGGAAAGGAGGGACCTGTGGGAAGCAAGCGGGAGGGAGGTGCTCCAGCCGCCGGGAGCACTGGTCCCGTCTCCTCAGCGCTGCGCATTTCCCCCACCGCGTTACACGGCTGATCCCGAGCAGCCGTCCGTCAAAGGCCGGGGGGATACGCATACCTCAAATATTTACGGTGCCTGCACTTTGCGAGCGAGGCAGTTCGTTCGCGTCTGCGGACGGGCCACTTTTAAAACATCAAAATAAACCATCTGGCCGCGCAACTGTTTCTAATTACTTCCCTGCCTAGACTGTAAACTTCGGGGTTTGGCACCGGCCTCCCTCCCAGCGCGCTGCCCAAATCCCGCTCCCAGGCAGCTAATCAGAGCCACTGCAGCACGGGGGGAGCAGCCCCGGAGCTGGGCTTGTCCGGCTCGCCGCTCTCCGTGCGTGCCCGGTGGGTCTGTCTGTCCGTCCGTCTGTCTGCCGGAGCGCTCCAGGTGCGGCGTAGGGCAGCTCGCGCCATGTACGCGCGGGGGCTGGTGGTGCTGCTGCTGGTCACCTCGCTGCCGGCCGGTCACCCCGTGCCACCAGCCGTCCCCCCGGCCCTGCGGTAAGTGCAGCTGTGAAGTCTCCCCCAGGGGTGGTGGCGGCGGCAGTGAGTGATGGATGAGATGTCAGGAGCGTGGAGGCTGGGGGTGCGGAGGGAGCGGTGGAGCAGTTGGCGAGCTCTTCTTCTGCTTGCTTAAAAGTGACGCTGGGGCAAGCGCTCCGGCTCGCTGTGAACCGAAATAGGTGGCGTGTGAACCGAAATAGGTGGCATGCAAACCGCGGGGGTTACTTGCGAGGATGTATTTCGTGCCTGGGAGGCAGGCTTTTAAAGCAGGGAAGGGGGAAGAGCTGGAGAGTGGTGGCACCCAAACCTCTAAATTCTGCTGCTTGAGTGGAGCAGGCGCCTAAATCACAACACCCCCCCTTCTCCCCCCCGGTGTGTTCCTGCTCTTTGGTGCGGTGGCACAGCAGGGCACAGCGGGGCACAGCGGGGCGCGCTGCCCTTTGCTCTGCCCCTCCACCAGGGCCGGCAGCCGCCGGCTCTTAGAGCCGGCAGCTCCTCGGCAAAATCCCGTCTCTGAGAAGTGCCAGGTACTCGTCACCTGAATCCTCCAGTATTCCCCAGCGTGGCGAACACCTGTTTTTGGCTCGGCCGGTCCTTTGTTCTCTTTTCTGACAATCCCACTCCTGATGAGGAAATGTGTTTTTTTTCCCTGTGTGTGTCCTCAAAGTCCTGATCTCTGCGTGCTTCAGTGCATGGCACAATCGCATGGCAGAGCTGCAAATCTTCAGGTCCAGCATCTGGATTCTGCTGACTTTACTAAAAGCACAGCCACAAACTACACTACTGCATGGAAAGCAGTGATTACTTCGGTTTCCTTTTCCGATGAAAGCATGGATCCTATATATCTGACAACCAGAAGGATTACTTTGGCAAATGTATTTTATTAGAATCGACCGTAGGCTTGCTTTTTGGTATCATATATTCCTCTTACGCTACCTAGATGTTTGGATGTATATGTCTTTCCTAAACCTTTTGGAATAATTCAAATCAAAGTGTTTCATGATAGATAATCAAACTATGCATGTATATGCATATATACTGGGTATGCATAATGAAAAAGATGAGCCTAATGCAGTTAACAAGGTAAGTAAAATACAATATAGGCATTCCCACAGGTAGCAATGAGATTTCTGATGAAAGAGAAGAAAATTGGGTTATTTTACAACCATAACTAAAGTGGTGCTGTTAAAAACAATATTCTGGGGGTGGGCTGAAGCCATGGCAGGAGGGTGGTTTCCCATGAGCCAAGCTCTCATCGGCTCTGAGCTACAGCCCCTGGCTTTGACCGCAGCTTGCTCTGTTTGCTGTCCTCCACAGGAGCGGTTTGGGTGGTCCTTCTTCGTGCCGGCTGTCCCGATCTGAGTCGGAGCTCAGGTGCAGTGTCCCAGGGGGGAGGCTGTGCAGCGACAGAGGCAGATGCGAGTGTGGAGTCTGCATCTGCCAAGTGACTGAGTCCGGCACATACTACGGTCCGCTCTGCGAGTGCCACGACTGGGTGTGTGAGACCTACGACGGGAAGATCTGCGCAGGTAAGGAAGCCCCTATGGTGGCGGAAGCTTAGAAAGTTACGAGTATATATTATAAGCGGACATATGTTGTGAACACAGCACACCGATATAATAGTCACGGTTATGTATGTGTCCCTGAACCATGACTCTAAAGGGGATTATTGTGGGCACATCCAAGGATTTCACCAGATTAAAGGATACAAGTCAAAGGCACTGACTGTGCCAGAAAATGGGACTTTGCCCAGAGCCAGCTTCATCTGCAGCAGGGGCAAAAGCAGGAGCTGCTTTGGGTTGGAGGCTCTGCAAGCTGTGTTTTGACTCTTAATACAGGACACGATATTGCTTACGTTTTTCATATAATAATTGCTGCATTTGAACTGCTTGCCTAGTGATGGCATATGGTATCTACCAAGGCTTTAAACTGTCTCTGAACAATCAATTTTGTCCTGTAATTTATTTATTTTTTTCTCTCCCCCTGCTATGAGGAAGAAGTTTTGCTGTAATAGGTACCATGCTGAGGGCGTATAAATACGAAAACTGTTTTTATCTAAGTAATGATAATGCTTTCCAAATAGAGACTTATAACAATGTAATTGTATTGTGGTTTCAGAGATTTTCCCACTGACACTGTATTCTTTAATGTCAGATGAAATTACATACATTTCTGGGACAGAATTTAGTCCCTGCCAGTTGTTGGAACATGTCACTCGGTTTGCATCTAAACATTATCACTCTTTCATCTTTCCAGCTGTCTTTACTTAAGTTTCTGGGCTATTTCGGTCAGATTTTGGACTTTTTTTTTTTTTTTTAAGCAGCTTAGAATAGGATTTTAGAAAAAAAACAAGAAGAAGAATTGCCATCACATTCCTAAGGGGATTCAGCCTGGAGCTTGATGAAAGGGGCCAGAAGGGTACTTCATTTCTAGTATCCCTGTTTCAACAGCTTTACCAGATTCACACAAACGTGTCATCTTTTCAGGCCAAAAACTGCAATTAGGTCAATGGGAATGTTACAGGAATTATTCTAGTAAGAGGACAATACAAATGCATTCCAGCAGTGGGTTTGGCAAATTTTGTAGGAAAAAAAAGAGCAACTTATTTTAGCAACAATGTAGCTAAGAATAAGAAGTCCAATAATAACATGAAAAGATCAAGAATGGGATTATGAGAAAAATATTTTTATTTGGCACTTAGGACTTTAGAGTTTTGTGGAGAAACTGATTTATAGACTCTGCAATTAGCAGAATTAAGTCCGATTACATAAGAAATATCAGGGGTCTGCTGATCATTTCAGAGCTTTTCTGTCCCAAACGTGAATTTTCTTATCGGTGGTACGATTTCAATATGTTTGCTCTTGTTGCTGGGGTTATTGTGTAAAGTGAAACTGAAAGCTTCTTCAATTTTAATATTCTGCTACAAACTCCACTATTATGTTCCTGTTAATGTCACAAGCAGTGGCTGCAAGCTTTGTCACTGCTTTGGTGGAAAAAGGTGCTGACAGGATAAACAAAACCAAGAGATTTCTAACAATATTGAGCTTTTGTGTAGCACTTCATGCAGCAGTTCAAAGATGTGACTGTTAAGTGATTAAACATTTTTTAAAAACCAATTTTTTGTAGTTGTCACCTTTTGTAGCTGGAGTATTGAAGCCGTGTTACCGCTGAGATGTCAAATAATTTGAATTCACTCTTCTGGAAAAAAAGTAGTAAAGGAATCAGTACAAAGACGTGGGGAGGGAAACAGCTGTGAAGGGCCCAGAGGTTTTGCTTGTTTGGTTTGTGTTTTTGACAATGTTGCTGAAAGTCCAGCTGACTTTGTTGGAGTCCAGGGCTGCCCAGCACTGCAGGAGAGTGGCCCTGGGTAACTCCTTCGGGGCTGGGACGTGGGGTCTGGATCCAGGCGGCGAAACTCCTCCTTTCAGGCTGTGCTTGCTGCCCTCTTCATTCCCCCCCCCCGCCATTTTTAGTCACATATCTTTAAGTTGTGTGTATATGGGAGGAGGTGTGCGTAGAAAAGATGGTCAGATGTAGTATAACTCGCAGGAGACTGATCCTTACGTTGTATGAATAACGTCCCTGCCGCCCCCAACCATTCAATGAACCACATCTTCTGATGTTTCTTAACATTACGACACCAAGCTGATTTCCCGTGTAGGACATACTTCCCTTTCTTTGCATTTTTGAGCACATTTTTTGGCTCAATGATGAAACCGTGTTTCCTTTAGATGAATAGCCAAAGTGTCTTACTGCAGTTCTATTCCTGTTTCCAGGTTTGTTTTTCTTTTTCCTAGTTTTATTTTGATATTTGCTGTCCTATTTCATTGCGGGTCTGTCCTGATGAGTACAACAACAATAACTGCTGACGGGTACCACATGTAGAACTTCTAGACACTAATTGAATATTCCTCTAGAGAGCCATGGTATTTGAGGTTAATGCTGTTTCAAATAAGCTACTTTTCAATCTTCCAGTGTGATGCCTTTTTCAAATGACTGATGTCTAATCACCAGCAATGTTCATATTCAGGGTTGGACAGGCAGAGTTGTTTGAGTCACGAATGCCAAAGATAACTGTTCCCTGCCAGTCAGCTCAGACATACCTCCGCTTCCCTCTCCTGTCCCAAGCTGGACAAAATACTTAGTTGCCCAATATGCAGTTCATTATGTTCAAGGCACTTTCTGGGTCAGATCTACCTTCTGGACCAGTCGTTGGACACCCATATTCTGGAGAGGGAGGGCCTGCAGAAAATGTCCTTCTGTTTATGGTTGGCTTTTTCTTGTCACCTTGTATAATCAATGGGAAAGAGATTATGCCATGAGTAATGAAGAAGAGCAGGTGCAAATGTCTCTGTCGTTTTACTCTCCCTAGAGACTTCTCTGCTGTATTTCCCTTCCATGATGTTTCCAGGTGCTTTAGAGGGAATTCTGATCTTTTTTTTTTTGCCTTTTATCCCACTGAGATTGATAAAGCAATAGGTGATCTCTCATGGAGTTGGAAACAAAGAAATGAAGTGCTGTAGTCTGAGTCACTGAGTCTCCTGTCCCCCTCAGTGGCCTTTTTATCTGCCTGTCATGTCATAGGGTGTAGAGGAAAGAAGAGTGGAGTCCCGATACTGTCATTCTCTTTGCAGTGTTGGTGACATCTTTATTTTGTCTTTTACTGCTGGTCTTCAAGGAGTTGAGCTAAGAGGAGGAAGACTAAATCAAACACTGAATCAAAACCCCAAAGGATTTATTCTTCCTGCAGAGCAGACAGTATATTTGTTGCTGTTTATTTGCAAATAGTAGTTCTGACCTCAGACAGTTTCAGATTGCCTCAGGCTTTCTTAGCATAAGTGGAGCCTGTGTTTTGTGTAAAGGAAAGTATGATGCAGCACCAATTCCTATCACATCACTGCTTGATACCTATTTTTCTGTGGTTTTGCAGTATAGAGTATAATCAATTTCAGTGATTTTTTTTTTTTTTAGTTCATCTTTTTTACTGTGCCTGTGATTAATGAAGACAGAAAAAGTAAACTAAGCATAGACTTCCACAGCCAACTGGAGTGGGAACACTCTAGATGTTCCTAGAGAACAGACCACAGAAATTGCCAGCTGGGACATGAGGCAGTATGATCGCACTGCTCATAGTTGGTGAGATTAAGGGGCAGATATGATTCGGTGACAGCGTAGAGAGTGATATATGAAGAACGTTCCTCTTTGTTCAGAACCATACTCATTGTCTTTGTTTTTCCATAGTTATTAAGATTTTATAAACAAATTTTCTTCTAAACTGAAATACCTTTTACACCTACTGAACAATAGTGGCACTGCGTGGTTTACCACTGCCACAAGCAGTTGCTGGGGAACTTTCATTGCCTCTGTTCAGGCCAGCGAAAGATTTTTCTGTTTCTTTTTTCCAAAGCCGTAGTTGCTGTAAGTGCTATACCTATTTTAAGACTAGTTCAGCAATGTAAGGGCAGTGTTAGTTGTAGGTTTTCACAGCCAGAAGTGTTATCATAGCTATGTGAAGGACAGGAAGATATCAGTGCCATTATTTCCCACTCTGTAAGGCTTTGAACTATGCAGAGAACACAGGTGAAAAATTAAATTGACAAGGACTGGATGTAGAAATGCAAGATAAAGCTGAATTAAAGTATTGATGTAATGCGTAGTTATGCTCCATGTGATTTTATTGGATATACGGCCCTATATACCAGTTGGGGAGAGTCAGGAAACTGAGACAGAATTTGGAGAACATTTTGAGTCGAGGACTGCTCTTTGCACAAAAAGTGAATAGTGTTTTTAGGCAGAGTTATCTTAGTTGAGTTGGAAATGCTCTAACAACTGTACCTTTGTATTTGTACTGAAGGGAGGTCTGATACGCTGATTTTTCATTTAGCAGCATTTCTTGCTAAAAGCATGAAGAAAAGCCAGTCTGTGACCTGCATTGATTGCCACTTGATCCAAAGTGAAATTCAAAGCCCTGGATTTTGAGAACAGGTGTAAGCCTCTTCTCTGTCAGAGGCCACGTTTGTGAAGATTCAGCTGTGACACGTGGTCATTGGAGACACAGCCTCCTAAAAAGACCAAGTTAAAAATAGGGCAGGAGGCTACTGATGAAAATGGGAGGTTGCAGTTGTTCTCTGACCCGGTTTGCTTTAGTGTGGATTTCAGAACTTGGCTTAAGTGACATTTCCTCCTGGAGCAGGGGTTTGCAGGTGTGGTGATAGCATACATATTCTAGTCCCCCACATTCTAGTAGAAATGAAATTGTGATAGCATAGACCTCATTGCAGGCTCGTTGCCTTGCTAAGTGCACGAGGGCACGAGGTCCCAGCAGACTTACAAAGCACAAGCTGAAGCCCGGACTATTCTCAGCTTTATGCTGGTGGTACCTGACATAGGTAAACTCCAGCAGCCGTTGTTACATCTACGATTGCTGTAGTTCTAGATGCAGCGCGTACGTTCATGGCAGCGGCGAGCGAGGCACGAGGAGGAAGCTCAGAGAGAAGCACTGCGAGGGACATTACTGGAAGGGAAGCATTTTAAAACTATCTTATGAAACCATTTGTAGCTAGATGCCTCACCCTCATTTTGAGCACCTTTATCTGCAGATACTGCTCGTGGGAAATACGTGCTGGTTTATAAACTAAAAGTGAGTACACTGGGCATGTAGAAGGAGAGACTTTTTGCAGCACGTAGCAGAGCTGGAATGCAGCCCCTCAGGCCATCACCAACAGCAAAGCAGGGGAGGGAGCAGCATCTCCTTCACCTTTTGCCCTTCTTTAGACTGGGGTGACAAGCTTATCCGTTGCAGAGGAGAAGCAAACCATCATGCAAGTTTTGAAAATGTAAATAAGTGTTTTGAAGTGTGTTTGAATTTTTATGCTATTCATGGGCTGATAATGAACTGAAGTCTTTTTTTATTTATTTGAAAGCATACCCTCTGTGACAAAATGGCTTTCACAGACTGAGTCCTTTTATAAATGTTTGTGTTTCATTATCATTAATACAGAAAAGATATGGATGATAGAAAATAGATGGTGTACTTAATATTACAGACCAGTGTATTAATGATCTTACCTGCTTCATCAGTGGGTGGGTTTCAGTAAGTGTTCTTATGACGGCCTTTGTCAGACAAACTGACTGGCTTGGTAAGATTTTCTATGCTTATTTAAGGTTTTATTGTTGATAGCTGGTCCTGTAAAGGGCTTCAAACCATCCATCACTTCTGCCACTGGACTGTAGACTTTTCAGTATAGGTGTTCCCAGGTAGTTTGTCCTGACAAGGAGCTTGTCACTGATTTAAAAGGTTTCCATGAGCTTTTTTAGGAGGAAAGAACATATTGCTAGTGGTGTCCCAGGAAAAAGGGCAATTTGTGTCTAAAAAGGTCCCAAAGTACCCCAAAGTATCTATGTGGTACTGGAACTTATCGGTGTTTTAACTGAAGTATATGTTCATGGAGGGAGGCCACATTACTTTGTGGTGTACCACAGCTGTATTCCTAGAGTCAAATTTCCTTTGGAGCTGGAAGGACTATGAAGAACAAGGCAAAGGTGAAAGAGCTGGAATTTGAGGGTTTTTATTTGAGTTTTTTTTTACTTTTTCCTAGAAAGAAAGGATTGTTTTGGCTGAAACCACTTGCAAGCCTTGCTCATAGCAATAATTCTAGATTGAATAGACACAGAGCCAGACCCAGTGAGGTATGTTTTCCTCCGCTCCTCTGTTCCAAATCTGAGTACATAATGAAAAAATGTTCTTCTTTTAAACAATATTTTTAAAGGTTATTTAAAAGCTTCCTTTTTGAGTGATAGAGTGAGTCCTTATTAGCAGATAGGGGTCTTGGTACATAGGCAGTGAGCCGGAACACAAACTCAAGCAGTTACATGATCAGATTCTCATGTGAAGAGGCATAAAGATCCAAGAGAGTTTAATTGTAATTGCACCTGTCCCCTTTCCTGAAAGAGCGATTACATTCCTAATGCTCCTAAGACCTGCTTCACCCTTCTGCCTGTCCATCTGAGTAGCAGCAGTGATATAATCTGGGGCATTTTCTTGCCAGTGGCTTAAAGAGTGGCAGTCACAGCCTTTGGAGGCATATCTGGGGCACTTTATGGGGAAGGTGACTGGGAGTGCCAACTCGGACACTAGCAGGAGTGAACTGACTAATAACTTTGTGATTTGGAAAACTTTACAACCCAATGCTGTTGCCTTGGCAACAGCATGCAGCATCTTCCAGATGTTGTATCTGGAGCACCTGGTCACACTATTGTGTTCCTGGGGGCGATGGTGGGGATGGGAAGAGGAGTGAGCGGGCTGCGGGAGAATCGCACAGGTGCCCGGTGCCACAGTCCAACTTCCTCAGTCATGCTTTTTCCAGTCCTCTGCTTCCAGCAGCTCCAGTTCAGCCTTTTAAACCAGGTGGTGTCAGTCATTTTAAATATCAGGGATGTTAGCTTTCATGATCCACAGTTAGAGGCTACTGGATGCAAAACCAGCTCTTTTAAAGTATTTTTCCTGTTTTGCATGTAATTTCCTATTTAATTAAAAGGATGTATTAAAGTAAAGTAATTTAAATCTTGAAGTTGCGTGGCTGACAGTTAAGAAAGGCTAAATCTGACTCGCTACCTCTAATGAAGAGTCCTGTGCACTTGCATCATGATACATCTTTTAATTTTGTATTTGTTACGGTTTTCTCCAGTGGACTTACGTGAGGCAAATGGTTGCTTCCTGACATTTGAAATGGTTTAGTTTACAAACTTGATAACATATTTAAAGCAAGATATAAATGTTAATCATTTACCTTAGTCCATTCATTTGTCTGAAATGTGGGGAACACATATGGCAAAGCAGTTTCTGTCAAGTAACACAGGTTTCTTCACACCCTATTTCCTCACTCCAAGTGTTTTAAACTGTGTTTTGCAGAAAGTAACTGGAGATTTGCTAAACTCAATGGTGCAAGCTGATTGAGTCTCAGAAGCCAGAAGCCCCTCTTCTTAAGAAAACCCTCTTCCTCTCCACTTCCTGAAACACCCAGACTCGTTTCTTGTCTGTCCTTTCCCCTTCAGAAATTCTTGGATACAAGTAGAGATAGCATATGGTTTGAATGGCTTTTCAGCAGATGAGGGTATAGGCATTTCTTTTAGAGGTGAATAATGAACAGCATTTGTCTGTGAACAAGAGGTAAACTTGCATAATTCAATCCATTTCTATGTCTGTATGTCCTGGTGAGTATGTGCTCTGAAAAAAAAAACCAAACAAAATCAGTTGAGGGATTTTCTTTCTCTTTTCAGTTGTACACAGTTTTTGACTTGTCCTGGAAGCAATGCCTATGACTTTTAAACTAGTAACAAATCTGGATGTCTAAAATACATTTCTGTGGTGAATAATCTGTTTTCCAAGGGCATAGTTCAGAAGTTGAAATTTAACCACATTCCCTTTCTTTCTCACCATAGCTGCGTGGTGATTGTCTTGTTTACTTTGGGGAATCTTTGAGACACTCAACCATAATCTCTCTTTGCCTCTGAACAGGGTTTACTGCATTCTTAGGGACCACAAACAGATGGTAAAATCAATTGGTAGTGTCATTCTCATACAAGCAGGATAGATTCCTCTCCTCCAGGAAAGAATGCAAGCCCCACTTCACATGGTGTGAACATGCCCAGTATATGGCACTGGACCATAATGAACACAGTGGGCAGGTCTGATATATGCCTTTCTTTGCAGTTCTTGCAACAAGTTACTAGAAGGTATATATTTTTCTTCTGATATTGAAGATGGGAAGCGGAGGGTCAGAGATCAAAAATGTGCCTCCTGATCATCTTATTCTCATGGTGAGACTCAGAGGAGAGCCCAAGTATCTGAGTCCTGCTCAGGGACTCTCAAACCACTGAGTCCCCATCAGATGCAAGAATAAAATGTGATAGTATGAAAATTATCAGTTAAGGCTGTGTCAATTTTTTTTTTTCATGTTTAGGTGCCAAAAAAACTATTACATACAAAAATTAGTCATGTATTCATTTTCCAAAGAACTGTCTATGCATTACATACTACTGAATTGTTGATTCCTATGTATCACTATCCAAGTGAGAGCAGCTTTGATTTATGAAAACATCAGTGTGTTTTCAGGTTAAAAGTGTTCCACCTATAAATAAGGAAGTGAGTTTGTAGCAGGTCAATCCCAGAGAGAACTGGTCAGACAAACAGTTTGCTCATTCAGTATATTCTGAAATAACTTAATTAATCAAGCTAAGAGTAACCATTTTCAAACCTATTCCAGAATGAAAGACTTTTAAACCAAAATAAGGTTTTAAGTTCATATCCTTTTAAGCTTGCCATGAAAAGACTATAAGCAACTGACATCATCTACCTGGACTTGTGCAAAGTGTTTGACACTGTCCCACACGATATCCTGGTCTCTAAATTAGAGAGACATGGCTTTGACAGATGGACCATTCTGTGGATAAAGAACTGGTTGGATGGTCACACTCAAAGAGTTGCGGTCAACGGCTCGATGTCCAAGTGGAGACCAGTGATGAGTAGCGTTCCTCAGGGGTTGGTACTGGGACCTGTACTGTTCAACATCTTTGTCGGAGACACGGACAGCGGGGTCGAGTGCACCCTCAGCAAGTTTGCCAATAGTACCAAGCTGTTTGGGGAGGTAGACACGCTGGAGGGGAGGGATGCCATCCAGAGGGACCTGGACAGGCTGGAGAGGTGGGCCCAAGCCAACCTCATGCAGTTCAACAAGGCCAAGTGCAAGGTCTTACATCTGGGTCGGGGCAATCCCAAGCACAAATACAGGCTGGGCGGGGAATGGATGGAGAGCAGCACTGAGGAGAAGGACCTGGGTGTGCTGATTGACAAGGAGCTCAACATGAGCCGGCAATGTGTGATCTCAGCCCAGAAGGCCAACCATATCCTGGGCTGCATCAAAAGAAGTGTGGCCAGCAGGGCGAGGGAGGTGATTCTGCCCCTCTACTCCACTCTCGTGAGACCCCACCTGGAGTGCTGCATCCAGCTCAGGAGCCCCCAACATGAGGAGGACATGGACCTGTTGGAGCAGGTCCAGAGGAGGGCCACAAAAATCATCCAAGGGCTGGTGCATCTCTCCAATGAGGACAGGCTGAAAGAGTTGGGGTTGTTCAACCTGGAGAAGAGAAGGCTTCTGGGAGACCTTATTGCAGCCTTCCAGTACCTAAAGGGGGCCTACTGGAAAGGTGGGGAAGGACTTTTTACTAGGGCATATAGTGATAGGATGAGGGGTGAGTGGCTTTAAACTGGAAGAGGGTAGATTTAGATTAGATATTAGGAAGAAATTTTTCACTTTATGGGTGGTAAGGCACTGGAACAGGTTGCCCAGAGAAGTTGTTGAGGCCTGATCCCTGGAGGTGTTCAAGGCCAGGCTGGACGTGGCCTTGGGCAACCTGGTCTAGTGGGAGGTGTCCCTGCCTATGGCAGCGGGGTTGGAAGTTGATGATCTTCAAGGTCCTTTCCAACCTAAACCATTCTGTGATTCTATAAGGAAATGTTGACAACTGCAGGTGCAGTGACATGCCTGGTAGACTGTGTTCCAGAGAACACTCCTCAAAATGGTGTTTTGTAAAGTCATGCTTTGTAGGTTTACTGGAGAATTTCTGACCTCTCCCTTCAGTAACAGGAAGAACTGAAATGGAGAAGGACAACCAATATCATCTTATGAGGATACTTGCAGAAGGTCCAAATTGTACTGAACAGTGACGATGCCGTTACAAAAAGCCGTATAAGAACATGTTGCAGTGTGGTTCTCCTGAACACTTTTGCAGAATTGTGCCTTTTAATCACACATGCCTTTACATGTAAAAAAACACGTATGCAGGCTCTCAGAACATACAGCACTTTTACTCTAGTGATCTGCACTGACTTGGTTCTTTCTCAAGCAGTTTTTAAACTGGAAAGAATAGAGGTAATGAATTAATTCTACAACTGTAGACTGATTTGTAGTGATAAGGGTGAGACCTTCCTTCACAGAATCATAGAAGTCAGTGTTACAAATTTACTTAGCTTTTTGTCTGTTGCCTTTGTAGTCAGGTAAAGTCTGTGGTAAGCAGATAACCAGTAAGAAATTTATTTAAAATCAGAAAATGGTCTTGAAAAACTTCATTAGAGTACTGTTGTAGGACTGGTACTTCTTTTGCAAGAATTTTGTTTCATTCTCACTTCTGTTTCAAGCCACAGATAATCCTCATCACAAATACAGCAAGTGCCATGAAGCACAACTCCCAGTTTGTGCTTAGGAAGAGGTCCAGGCACCAGCTGAAAGAATCAGGCATCACTGAAAGAAAATTGCCTATCATGTCTAGAAAGGGCAGTTTCTCTAGATGGGAGCTGAGAACGTAGGAGCAATTGCAGTTGAATACAACTACTCTCCATTTATGTAGGTTTGCTTACAGTCTGTTTGTGGAAATCTTTTGTTTAAGGGAGAAAGATCAAGTTCTATTTTCACAATTTTTCTTTATGAAAAAAAAAAAAAAAAAGAGAAGTTTTAGCTGGCCCAGCTCTCATTTAGCTTCTTAACCCTAGCTGATTCAGCCGCTGCAGCTTAACCTAAGGCTGGCATGCCCTGGAGAGGTCATGAAGCAATGTCTTTCCTGCTTCCGTCACTGAAAATCCATCTGAAAACTTCCCAGAAAGAGCCCCTCTGCATAACCTGTTCCTCCACCAACCCCAGATACAGTGAGCTTTTCTTCTCTTTCCCAAACATATTCCTTTCTCATTCCCAGGGCTTTAGGGCATCATCTTACAGTGAGAGGGACTGGTACAGTTCCTACTGCCTTTTTTCCCCAAGACTGCTTAATTAATTGAAGCATAGAGGAGAAATGTTGGAGCATATCATTGGCATTGGCTGTAAAGTGCTCTCCTTTGTATGTGGCCTCTTCTAAACAGAGAGGCTTGACTGACTGTGGCATAAATTTGTGTAGCACAATAAAAAATAATTCTGCAAGGTCTTTTCAGGATTTATAATGCTTAACTTCCTACTAGTTTTGTGTATGTGATGCACAAATACAACAAAAAATTGATTGGAGATGGGATTGGCAAAATTACCAAATCCCAGTCATGTACTTTGTTAGATTTAGGAGTGGATCCTGTCACTCATCTCTACCCTTCAGGTTAAAAAATGTTTTAATAAAAGCAAATAGTGTGGCTTTTTTTTTTTTTTTTTTTTTTAAATCTAAACAGAAGCGTATGTTTTCTGCTGACAGAAGTCTAAGGAAATCAATACAGTTATGCCAACAGAGAATTGGTCTCACAACCTTTCCTTCCCTTGTTTGACCAGAATCGCCAGTTAATAGCAGACAAAAGTACAACAGCATCATATGGACTCTGTCATTTGCCTGGAAATGGTAATGGTAAAACAATAATAACAGCAATGAAATCTCCAAAGTTTAGAATGCTTTTAAGCTTGACAACATTTTACCTGATTTTATGTTTTGTTTTTCTTCTGTGTATTGTATTGCTCTAAAGAGTTACATGTTACTCAGTGGTAGTTTGACAGGACATTTACCAAAATAATTTTTCTCCAGACTGACAGAGTTGGATTTAGCAGAAATGAGACATTTGTGTGAAAACATTCTGATATATGAAAACCAATCTTTCAAAGAGTTAGACTCTGCTGTATTATTTAAGGAATCAGTTACACTGACAGAACTATCCCAAGTTTTATTAAATGGTCTGCTGATTTGGAAAGTCACAATAAGATTAAGATTTTGTCATTGGATGAGCAGGGTAAATAAGTGTCAATCCCCTCTCCCCTCACCATCTTAATGCTTTTGCATATGAGTTCTGTGGGATTTTGTTTTGTAAATAAGAACATTCCATTTTAAATGCAACTGTTAATTGCTTAAATGTATGTCTGCTACACTCACATTCAGGTTATAAGAGATTTTATTTACAGATATTATCCAGAAAATATAGCATGACTTCTCCGTAGGTGGTTTCAAAAAGACATATCACATGAGAATTTTTTGAATGAAATTCTTGTAGGATAATATCTTGGAAGCTATACCTAAATAATACCACGACAACAGAATTAATTTTATTTCATGGGTGCCTAACAAAGGAACTCATAGCTAGAGGTTTTTAGAATAATCTTACTCTGCCTGGAACATCATTTATCAAGCTCTTTCAAAACAAGCACATAGTTCCTCTGGCCCTTCATGTGAGCTTCTAGTCCTCTGTCTTTCAGGGTTTCAGGTGTTGTCTTGGCTTTTCTTCCATCTTCTTCTGTGTAAGCAGCGGTTGCCAGCTCCATTCTGAACATTTTGGTGATCTCCAATTGCCAAATTATTTTTCTGTTCTCAGAAGCCTTTTCTTCTCTTTGGGTGGTCTCTATCTGGCCCAATTTCTTGGCACTGCTCTTCAGTGGTTTCCTAATCCATTTCTCTGGCTCATCAAAGAAGAGTTTCCATGAGGACCTGGGTGGAAGTTAGACCCACTTTGGCTCTCTTTACACTTCCTAATGGCTCTTTCTCAAACTAATGACCTCTGCTCTCATACATGTGTCCCACGACTATATTTTCTTAGAGGAGGCATGCCTTCAAGAGGAGCTGAACTGCGTTGGGTATTCACTGACCTTGTAGAAGTTAACCACAGTTGTATGAAATTAAACACGGTTTCTTAGGTCATACTTTATTCATGCGGCTGTTGTTCAGTTGTAGAGGCTCCTGGTAGGATATGAATCTAAACCACGGAATCTTTAAAATAGGCATAAATCAGGTGTACGCTGCTGCATCATAATTTCTTCCTGCTTTAACCCCTTCTCCTTCCTGGAGTAGGTTGCACAGCACACTGAAATTTTACAGTTTATTTTAGTTACTCAGAATTATCTGTGCATTGCTTTTCTTCTTCCCAAGAGAGGGAATGTCTTTGACCATACTAAAAAAGCTTGTCTTAGGGAGACTGTGGAATCTGTGTCACTGAGGGGTTCAAGAACAGGTTGGACAAATACCTGTCAGGAAGGATCAACGCATACTTTTTTGTGCCACCAGGCACAGAAGTGGACCAGATGATCTCTTCCAGAGGTGTCTGAGGCTGATTTTCTTTGATGCTGCTGTGCAACCAATTCTCATCCTGGTGTTCTGCCTTAGTGAGGAGGATATGTGGTAGTATAATCATAGTTTTTGTCATGCTGTTTTGTTTCTAAATATAATATTTTATTGAAAGGGATGGATAACCTTTGATTTTAATCTGTTAAGACTAAGAACTTCCATCTTTGGCAGTATTTATAATACTTTATAAAGTATGAGTGTCTGTTTCAAGTTTCTGAATGAGCACATTTCTAAGTTACCACTACCAAGTGTCTAAGCAGGAATGATCCTGGGAACAAGCTTGCTTGTTTAAAGTTTAAGCATCTTTTCAACAGAGCGGCATAAATTAATGCTTTCTAGAGGTAAGTGGTGGATTGACTTCAGTAACAAGCTCAGAGTCATGGAAAACATTTTTTTATCCAACCCTTGCAATTTGATGGAAAGTTAGCAGTGGAAGCATTAAACAGAAACATTTCTAGTTTTTTATTTGCTTTGTTTAAACAAATGGATTCTTAGTCAACCGTTGACCTTATGGATAACTGGCAAAATGTACAAAATAAGCAAGGCAAAGTGAATGGTTGGCCTGCAGTTTGATGTAGGATAATATAGACCACGACAAAAATGACATTCTAGAAGCTCCTTATCCTTGTTGGCACCATTTAACAGCAAATAATATAATTCCTATTTAAACAGGAACCACATCTGTTCTGCATTTTTTACTGGAAGTAAATATGTAAAAATGTTTTGTCAGATAATGAAAAAAGGGTAGCAAGTAGTATTGCATTGCTAATAAACTTATAGAAATAGGCCAGTTTTTTAAGTGCTGCCATGGGGATATTCATTCCCTATATTGTCTCAATGCAATATTATACGCTCCAGAAAGTGAATTATTCTTGGACAGCACTGAACTGAACCCTGTGTTGGTAGCTGAAAACATTGCCTAGATTGATGACCAGTCAAAAGACGTTGCCATTGTGGGGGTGCAACACTTCTATCAACCTGATATCTTTCATATTGATGGGAATTGGGGAATTGCCCCTACTATTCTGTTCTTCACCTTAAAAGCACCCAGCTATACACAGAGTAATGCTGTATACGCAGCATACAGCACAGGTCTGTGTGAATGTTTCTTCCATCTTTCCCTCTGTTGGTCTTCCTGCACTTTGCCTGGGCACATGCTCTTCATCATACTTCTTGTGCACATTTGTAGGAAGGAAATGGGGAGGTCCACCCCCCCCAGAAAGCTTCCCCTGCCTTCTTTTCTCCTGCGTCCAAGAAATATGAACACATTGCTGCTTAGCTCTTCCTTCAGCCCAGTGTTCCCCACATCCCTTCAGACGAGCCCTTCATGGAGCTATGTTTTGATCTTGCTGATATTGTGTCATTCAATTGTTTGTTGCTGCTGCAAAGCAATGATTTCAGAAGTTGCTGTAAGGGAAATACCTGCATTTCTGGACCGTGTATTTTATAAAACCAAATAACTCTGTGGTGCTTAAAATTTTTGTTAGGTTAGCTTCAGAAGAAAAGACAGTACTTTTAGAGAGTGATGTTACTCCTTCTGTACTATGCAACAGAATTGTCACCTCGCAAGTGTAGTGGCGGAGGCTGGTGTTGAAGAGTCCCATAGTGTCTTGGCGTAATGGACATTCCCACTGTACAGTGTTCTTCCCCTTTTGCTCTGTCTTTCCTCCCTGTGTGAGTCACGTAAGTGGTTTTAAATGTCTTTCAGTGAGTCATATAGTATTGCTGATGGATAGTTCTGCTAATTCTGTCCCTACTTGAATGTCACTACATAGAGAGTCTCTTTGCTACCTAAAAACTAACATTTCATTTGGTCATCTACTTGACACCTTTATAATTAGTACTTGCTTTCCTTAAGCACACTTTTTTTTTTGTCATAGCAATGTCAAAACCTCAAGCTTTTGTTTGTACTCTGCACTGTCAGTTTGAATTTTTAAATCCCTTTTCAAAAATGGATCAGACTGAGTTTTACATTGGCTGCATACCTCCTAACACCTTCTGGCAAGCATCAGAAGCCAAGAGTTCCACTCTGCCGTGGCTTATTGCTTGGCTGAAAAAGAATCAGAACGCACATAGGAAATTTAATGTGCTGAAAGTGAGAAGAAGAAAAGGATTGAAGGTTGGAAACAAATGTAAAGACTTCATATACAAGTGGCAGCTGGAATGTATGAGACTACATGCAGTACAAAGTGTTCCTCAGAACAGGAAAATGTAGGTCTGTTATAGCAGCCACAGTTTTTAAACAGTGAATTAATTTTGTGATGGTAACATTCACAAAATTCCTAACCCAGTTGTTTCATTCAGCCTGCAAATGAAGGAGGCAAATGCCTGAAGACATTGTGCATGTGGTATAGAAAGGGGAGACTTAGCTGGCAAATGCCGAAAATCGATAGGGGAATACTAGCACCTTTCCAGGCAAACAGCTAGGCAGCAAAATCCTGTTTTAGACACTTGAATAGGAAAGATATATTTCTGGAAAAAATGTGGGAGAGAGTCAAAAAAGATGATTTGTTTGACTGCTGTGCTGAAACGTATTGGCATTACAAGATATGTTTTGGCGTTAAAATGCGATAAGCAGGGAAATGAACATAGTTCAATGTCTTCGTTGCTTTTCCCCCAAGTAATGGCTTCTTCTAAGGTAGTTTTTAAATGATAAAAGCACTTTCACACTCTTGGTGATGATAAATATACTTAGAAATGCAATTTAACTAATAGTATTATTTCCTTCCCCACCCAAAATACTGGAATATGTAAAATAAAGTTAAAAAATAATACTTGCATCATAGCTTTTGAAACTTCTAAGTTTGAAAAACTAAAACAGATGCTGTCCAAATGCAGTGGAGTGACTTGGTGAGCAGAGCATCACCATCCAAACAGTAAGAGTCATGCTTCAGGTTTCTATAGAGACAAATCAATGCAAAGTCATGTTGAATTTTTTGTTGTTTTGAGATGTAAACCTTAAAAACAAACATTCCTTGTATTGTAAATGGAATATAAGCATCCATAATGCTTCTCAGTACCATCTGTTCTGCTGTTCTTGTATGCAGTTTTTCTGTTGGTATAGCACGTACATTGGCCAAGGGTGCACTTTGGTAGACCTGGCTTTCAAACAGTTCCAGAAGTAATATAACAAGATTAGGTCTGTCGGGAGCTACTTGGTCTATAAATGTGTCTTGAAACCACTTTTTTTTCTTTGCAAGATGTCCTAGTGATGTATTCAGATTTCAGTTCATCTTTCGTGCTACTTTCCAAACACCTAATGTTAGGATGTTCTACAGAAGGCTCTCTGATGATAGTGTATTACATACCATTAGTGCTAGTACAACTCTGAGTTTCTGTGTTTTCTCTTAAATATATTTCCACCTGTGTTTTAACATGGGTGGGAAATTTGATCACTTTTGCTGTTTTGCAAAGAGCCTAAGAATGCTCTGATTTCCTGGGGAATGGAAAGTGATACGGAGCTGTGCAGTCTGCTGAATAGACTTGTGAGCTTCTCTCTGTAAATGTTTAAACTGCTATTGTCATGAACTTTCAAAACATATTTTTTGGTTCCCGAGTAATGAGATATGGTCCTCAGAATCCTATAAAGAATTGCGCAGTTGGTAAATGAACAGGGAATTGACAGAAACATTGGTGTTGGAACAAATACTACTGAGGGTGCCTAGAGGCAACTGTTCATCCTAGAGGATGAGCAGGAGGATTTCATCAGAGGATGAAAGAGAGGATCCACTCCTAGACAATGAAATGAGGAAGAAGTAAATAGGCATAGATACAGCTGTTAATAACTATTACAAACAACAGTCGTTTTGCTTCATTACTTTGCCTGCCAACAAAACTTCCATTTCTTTGCCTGCAGTGTTTGTAGTGGTCATAGTGAAATGAGAACATGCAAAAGGGATTTAGGTACAAGTAGCAGAGGGTACATAGGCATTTTTTTTTTTTCAAGCAGGAGAAACGACAGGCTTAGCAAAAATAAACTTAAGGAATATTAATATCAGCTGTGCTAAGACAGCATTTTCAGGCTCTTCTTACCACTGCTATTGACAGTAGCTGTCTTTGTGTCACAATTTTGATTATGTTGCACACTCAACATTACAGGCAGACTTACCTTCATGATCAAAAGATCAATTTCAGTGCTCCGTTCTGAAATTCAGCTGTACACATCCAGCTGCACTCCCCACCAGGAATCCATCACATGTCAGAATCAATCAGTTATTTTTTTCGCTTCTGTGAAAAGTGCTAGTTCTCATGGTCAAGCAGAAATTTTGACAGGAAAAAAATGAACGCGTGAGTTAAAATACCCTCTGAAGCATATCCCTTTTTCTATATACCCTTTATTATAAACACACAATAATATATTTTGCCATCACAAAGTAAGGCTTCTCCAGTCTCAGAGCTCTGACTTTTTACCATCTTTTTCAGCAGCACTGGTTAAATCGTGAAAACAGAAAGACTGGGCTAGTTTGTAGCCAGTTTCTTAGAATAGCATCAGAGAATGATTTAGGTTGGAAGGGACTTGTGGAGGTCGGCTGGTCCAGCCTCCTGCTGAAGAAGGGCCAGCTTTGGAGTGAGATCAGTTGCTCAGGGTCATCACAGACATGAAGTCAAAACATGTCTATGTGACAGGATAAAAAAAAAATTGAAAGAAGTACAGATGAACTTCTGCCGAAATAGCGCTTAATTCATCTGACTCATTTAACAAAAATTAGAAACAGTTAAAAATAAATTTTGACATGAGGAGAGATGGGCTATGAAACTAAACCAATTTATATTTTGCTATTTTCTTTATTAAAAGTATAATACATTTATCCTGAGAGCTGTTTTTTAAAGCTCTGTAGTTTAAATGAGAAGAAAATCAAGCCATGAGACAAACACAGAGGCAGAAAAGAAAAATTTTGTCTTGGATTGTCTTTTAAGGAGGGGCTGTAATTAGGCTAGTTCTGCCTACCTCATTAGCACTCACTCAGTCCATCTGCCCCAGGTTACTTTCTGTTTCTCATGTTTCTCTGACCTCTTAAGCCATTAGCAGACTTGGCTTTTTCTATTTAATATATGCTAACCTGTTGGGTTGATTATTCCTGGGTTTCTCCATTAAGTGTGTGATGAACTGTTGGGCATTTCCTGTTAGAAGATAAGTGGACGGTGGTACACGATACATGCCAGAAAGCAGAAGGATAGACTTTCTTAGTCCTGCAGTTAAGCATTTTTGAAGTTACAAGACCTTAATAGTTCATCAGTCAAAGATACCCTGAAGGAATGAACATGAAAGCTTCATCATTCCATGTCAAAAAAAAAGAGAAATTTTGCTTTTATTGCTTGGGTCCAAGCATCTCTCTGTTAACGTAGGATGCAGTCATAAAACTACTATCTGTGTCTCAGACTTTGTGCCTAGTAAGGGGCCATTAATAATCAAAAGCAGTGACATGGTTCATCATGACTACATCAAGTCGCACTGTCACTGGTCACTGAAGACTTAATGACTCCAAGACAATTTCTGGGAGCTTCAGCTGAAGGCTTTTTCTAGCACTTGATTACAGCTTTGCAAAGCCAGCAGCTTGGACACTGCTTAAACACTCGATTAAGAATTAGAAGGTCTTGTTGCCCTGGCTCAATTTGACAGGTTAACTCAAACTCCCTGTGTGTCTCATCCTCCCTTCTATAAATGGGACATAATGTTTACCATACTTCCTTAAAAGACTATTTTAGATGGTGGTTGAAGACTTCCACAGAGTTGCTTGGTGTTAAAAATACCTAGTATATTTCTACCAAATAGTCAGTCTGGTCTTTCCTGTTAAGGCTGACATCAAGAATAAATCTACCAGAAGAAAAGTTAAATGAAAAAACCCACCTAGGTGACCCTTTGCTCTGTTCATCCATCAGCAGGGAAGTAAACAGTTTGTCTATGATTGCCTGTCTCACTTATCTATTACAGTCTATTTGTTCTTCCTACCCTGTAATTACTCCATTGGATCTGCTGAAATATCCTCTGATTCACATTCAAACTATTTTCAGAAACACCCTTTAATTCTGGCGTGATATTTCATTGCTCAGTAAATATGAAGAGGTGCTCAAGATTTGCTTTATTACAAAGTTCTGGATAGCACTGTAAACTTACTGCTGTGTGAGGTTCCAGTTTGGCAGCAACTAAAAACTGATTTCCTGCATAATCCGAATGCCAAGAGATGAAGGCAGCAACAGTAGGAGGCACAAACTTGCCTCTTCCCAGTACTAAGAAACTGAGTCGAGGCAGTCCCCCTTCAGTGGGATACCCTCACCTCTCCTGAAATTGTCTCTTTATTATGAGTTCTAGTTTGATTTTCAACTTCAAAAAACCCCAACATTTAAACTTTTTTAAATTCCATGTTTCTATAGTTTAGATCATTTTACACCTTGTCCTCGTGCCTTAACTGTGAGGAAGGGAGACCTAGCTGGCTGCCCCAGGTGGGCCAGATGTTAAGACCACAAATAAACTTCCCTTGCAAAGGAAGTTAATGGAGGTGACCCAAAAGGATGGCTGATTGCCTGGCTGCATCACACTCTCTGAAGCGAAGGTGGTGAGCACATGAGTTGAGGACCTTGGGGCATGGAGCAACTGTACCTGCTCTATGGAGAAGTGTATTGCTCATGTATGCCTGTGGTTTCCTGGGTGTACATCTAACTTGTTTGTGGGACCACGTGGTTTTAATCCCCATCCCTGAAGGGCAGGTGATAAACGAGGAGACTCACAGGTTTGCTGGATGTCAGAAAGTGCGTAACATCTACTGGAGGGTTTAGGAAGACAGCGCTAGTTTCTGGGCCTAAGCAAGCTGAGCCAAGGAGTCTTTGCTGCTGGAAGAAATACAGATGTATTTCCATATCTGTACCAAGAGCTGGAGAGACAGTGTCTAGGCTTTGCACAAGAAGACAAGAGCACACCACATCCAGATTTTTGGCCTAATACACTATTCTGGTAAACATTTTAGAAACCAGAAAGTCTTGGGATACCCCATGTTTTTTGTCCTGCTAAGAAGCAAGGACTTGGGTTACACTTGCAGGAATGATCAAGTTCAAAGAGGAACAAGATCTCAGTGTAAGATTTTGGGTTCATTTTTTAGTTCTAAGCCATATATTTCCTTTGGGAAGTTAATGGCTTAATGGCTTTCCTTTTTTTTTCTACTTGCCTTTACCTTTTTATTCTTTCTCTAATATTTCTGGGATATAGTGCTAACCTTGCTTTAGCATTATTGGATGTATGCTGTAATTTACTACTGGAACTGACAGGTTGCTCCCGGGGATTTCTGTGTACAGGGTTTTGATTTAAAAATAGCGTACTGAAAGGTTATAGGAAAAAAAGTACAGCAAAACCCTTGCAAAGCCAAGTAATTACTTTGACGACCATCTCTTATCATTACCCTAATGTTCCTTCAGGAAAAGATTTTAAAAAATGTGGACTGTACATATGAATCATAGAATCTTAGAATGGTTTAGGTTGGAAAGGACCTTGAAGATCATCGAGTTCCAACCCCCCTGCCATAGGCAGGGACACCTCCCACTAGACCAGGCTGCCCAAGGCCACGTCCAGCCTGGCCTTGAACACCTCCAGGGATGGGGCCTCAACAACCTCTCTGGGCAACCTGTTCCAGTGCCTTACCACCCTTAAAGGGAAAAACTTCTTCCTAATATTCAATTTAAACCTGCCCTCTTCCAGTTTGAAGCCATTCCCCCTCGTCCTATCACTACATGCCCTAGTAAAAAATCCTTCCCCAGCTCTCCCGTAGGCCCCACAATGGTACAATTTCCCCAACTTTGATGAGGAAAGTAAAAATTCTCAGAAATCCATGTTGCTTTTAGTAACAAAAAAAAGAAACAAAAAATGCTTAGTGATATTAAATTTAGAAGAAGCAGCATTTTGAGAAAGTCAACAATATGCTTTACAAAATTATCACTATGGGCTCTTGAATGAAGGGTAATGCAGGTGTGAGTTACTTATAGCACTTTCGGAAAATATGTCAGACTGAAAAGTATGAATAAACATTAACAACTTTTTAAAGGACTACAACATTTAAAACTGTTAGGAGAAAGTTGGGTTTTATGTTCCTTTAAGTAATGTATTTTCCTTGGATGCTGCTTTGTTTTAATAAGCACTGACACTTAAGGAGCATTTTATTGTCCTCCCTGCTGTCAGTCTATTCTCATGAAGCATGCTTAATTTAAAATTCTGACTCTTGCCACGTGTAACTCACCTTATTTCGTAGAAAAAGATATTTTCCATCTTACTTGGGACCTGTTGCCTTACTTGTTTGAAAGCTGCCCTTTTTACTGCAAACATACTTGGCGTTATTATGGCTGGGATAATGCAAAGAATTGCATATTATGCCTCTTTTCACTGGAGGACTCAAATAAAGACCACTAAAAATGTATCCAACTTAGACTTTAACTTTGCAAGGGTTGTTTTTTTTAAAAAAAAAAAAAAGTTACATTTCTAATTCCTTTTAGCTTATTGATTAATGGCTTTTAATGCTGATTAAGACCAGGTTGATTATATTGGTTGAAGTTTTCTTCCATTTATCTCCTTGGCTATTTCTGTAATCTGAAGTGAAATGTAGTCCTGTTTAGAAAAGTTGCTCTAAAATAATATTCTCTACTAATTACTTTTCAGTCAGTATTACATACCAATAGAAACAAATGGAAAAAGGAAAATTGGTCAACAGTGTAATTAAAACAGATGTAGTGTACAATGTTATTAATATTAAAAGATCAAATACAAAATGCTGGGCAAGTATGAGAAAAATGAGTTCAAGGGTCAAATATTACCTTGGGAATGAAAGAAATTTTAAGACTCTTCACTCCTGTCTATTTCCCTTTTCCCTCATCCACTTCTTTCCCCTTAATTAAAAGATATTACTTCTTACAGAATTTAGTCAGGAGAGGCAAAGATGAAACATAAATCCTGAAAGACTTATTACTTGCAAGCTTAAACAGCTTTGATGTTTTAAATTGCCTATTAACACTAAATCAAAATACCTGAAGGAAAAAAATAAAGCAGGTAAATAGTACACAAGACTAGAAGTTTAGGCAGTTTAATTTGTAAGTTTTTGTGGGGTTTTTTAATATCTCTTTGATACCAAGAAGTGTCAAAAGGAAAAACAAGTAACACCTACTCCTATACTATATTATATCCATTACAGATAGTGTATTTGCCCTACTAATACAGTCTAATATCTAATTAAACAGAACACTACCACTGTGACCACCAACTTGGGAAACTATATACAAATAACACAACTTTCAAGTATTGTGCCCAGTTCTTGGACTGTGGTAGTTAAAAAATTCTCTTATTAAGAACACGGTGGTGGTACTTAGTACTGCTGAGTACTTTGGCAGAAAAGGCAAATTTGTTGAATGAGTATTTATTTTCTGTATTTAGAAAGAATGACATACTCATATCATGTGAAGATTACAAAATACTATCTCAACCCTTTAGTATCAAGGGCAAAATTAAACATTCTTTACTAGGGGAAAAAAAAATAAAATTAAAATTCAAACATTTAAAATTTAAGCATGAAAAACGTACACAGCAGAATTATGAGGTAAAGCTCACCTTATACATTATTTTATAAGAACTAAAGAGTGCTGTGTAATAGTGCTATTAAAAAGCTTCAAATTGAATGATCCAGGTGCCCTATAAGGTATTCTAAGTTTGGGGTGAAATAGAAGAAGGACTCATATGGGATTTGGTTGATAAAGAACTAAAGAATAAGAATATAATTTATAACAGTCAACCCAGTCTTATGGAAATGATTCTTTTAAAATTACTTTTCTTCAAATTAACTTGAATTCATTCTTTAAAGAGATTACAAGTTTGGTTGTTAAAAGTGGTTTCATAGCCGGGACACTACATTTTTTTGTGGTATTTTTTTTGTTATTGAAAGTCTTCCTATTTAAAATAAAATTGTACCATCATCAATGTCTACATAAAGCATTCTTAGAACCAGGCACTTAAATTTTTGATGGATTTACATTTTATTGATGTATTTAGTTGTTTTGATGGATTTAAAAAATTCTTATGGGCTGCTATCACTGAGTGAACATCTAATAACAGTCACTATTCAATTTGTTTTCTCATAGTGACCTGATGATTTAAAAAGGGATTGGACATTGATTACAGTTTATAAGACACAGACACTGGCAGAGTGTTTAATAAAGATATTTGTTAGCATTAGTATTAATAGATAAGCAGGGCAGCAATAAATAGAACCTTAGGAATTCATAATTCAAAAATAACGGGCAGTAAAGGAGAGGCTGAGTAGAAGAACCAAGAATGAGGCACATGGTGGGGGATAAAGACTGATTTCCTGGAGAAATGGAAAATTTTTTAAATGATCAAGATATGACTTGTTTATGTTAAAGTATATTCACACCTTTTTAAAAAAAACCTTTCCCATGTAGATGAGAGATGACCACAGTTGAATACTGGAAAATAAGTACATGTTTTTTAGTCAAGACAGTGTCACACAGCTCAAAAATTACGTGTCCTTTGAGGAAGTGCGAGGGTTTTCTTCAGATGAGCACCACTTTTATGGTTTTAATTGGCTCCAGTCATAGACCCAGGACTGAGCTGGCATTTAAGGCAGCATCTGGAAATGAGTATGGAGCTACCTGGGACAAGAGTTCACAATTCCAGATCTTGCCTGCACTGCTTTGTCTACCCTTAGCTAGATTTATTATTTGCAGTTGCTATCCTTTCCTTTTCAGTCTTGTGGCTGGAATACTTGACATTCCAGGTTCCTTACCTCTTTGTGAAATGAGGCATCCTTCTGTCTGCAGTCAGGCTCAAAGGACTGTGTCAGAAGGAGTTGCAGCTGAAATAAGCCACCGGTGGAAATGATTTATGTTATATTTCAGCATCTTCAGCAAAGGTGTATTTTGGGGCATAGCGGCAGAATTTTGCCAGTCCAAAACCATGAGTTCGAGCCATCAGCGTGGGTGTGCCTTACACACGTTGGCTCGACAGGTTGTTCTGGCACAGGTGAACTGACTCTTCAGTCAAGAATAAATCCTTGGGCTCAGTGTATGGACAACTACACCTGGCCTCTGCAGTTCAGGCTTAATAGTCTCCTCTATAAATCTATGAGTCTAATAAACGTACTCCTTTTACAAGGAAAAAGCAGCTTTACAGTGTCGGCCTGGAGGCAGCCAGGGTTCCTTATGCTTTATCTGCTGTCACAGGATGCCTAAGTTTTTTGAGTCAATATTAGGGTGATAATCAGGGCATGTAACACTGAAACAGTGATATGTTTAACTGACACCACTGATGCTTATGTGATCCATCTTCTGCTAATGAATGTGGCCTTTGATGACTAGATGAAATAGGTCCAAGGGGCCAGGAGAGCTCAAGAATATTAAAAGAAGTGGAAAAAGGACCAGAATTTTCTTTACATCACTAAATTTGTAATATTGACTTGGGGTAGGGAGGAGGGAATGTCCAGCTGTTGCCACTCAGACTTCTCTTTTCAGAGTTATACATAGAATAAAGACTGTACATCTCAAGGCTGCCATGGAAAGTGGCCAATGTGGATGTTACTTTGATTAACTCATAAAAGGATCCCTGAAAAAATAGTATTTAACAACAATTATTGTTGTAACAAGAAGAGATGATTGCATCTTACTGATGTGCTATCTGTGGATTCTTTGAGAAAGTTACTGGCTGGGTGAGCAGAGAGGAAAATACTGATTGAAATTGGCACTGACCGTTCACAGTAGACAGTCTGTATGTATCTAGAAAGGTTTCACATTGGAAATCAATTATGAATACAGTGAACTACTGAATATGAAAATTGGAAGTGAATATAACACTGAATAAAAATGAACAAAAATTAACCTTAAATTAAATGTCTGAAATGAGAAAAATAATACTGAGGTAATAGAATTCATTATTTATGAACAAGATTTATTTATTCCTTCGTGGTTTCGTTATGCACTTTAATTAGTTTGACAAGGCTAATAGATAAACTTTCAAATTTTTGAGATACCGTTTGATTAGATTCAGTAGCAAACAGTGAAAAACCAAGCAATCTGACAGATTATAGAAGGATTTAAATAAATTAAATGGATGGGTTAATGGGTGGCAAATGCTATTCAATCCACTTAAATGTGAAAGAATATGTAAGAATACAGAGTACAATATGGTGGTATCTGTTTGTAGGAAGCTTGTTTCAGAGCACAGGCCAGGAGGGAGAATAGAAGTGATGTACTATGGAAACAAATCATTAGGTCATAAATGGAGTTAATGGGAGTGGTGGAAAGAGGAGCAGTAGAAAACACTGCCTGGGGAGATATTTGCTGCTGTGGTAGAAAGCCATTGCTTCCCTTCCTGACCAAGGGCAGGCTGCTGTGAAGGTTCACTGTATCATCATCATCTTGCTTTCTCCCATGTTTCAGCTCACGTTTTAAATGATCCTGGAGGTTTGTCCTCTGCAACAGGAAAAGCAGGTGTATTGTAAAGGTCACAACTGGTGGCATTTTCACCAACAGGTGATGTTACAGCCTTGCCTCAGTGCAAATTTGGGGTTTCTGATTGAGGAGGTGAGAAGGAAATTAAATCCTACTCATGCAAGTTGGAATTACTTGCTGGGTCCATGCAGCACTCATGGTTCCTAGGGAAAAAAGCCAGTGGCATTTGCTTTAAAACAGTGGTGAAAGCATTTTGCTTGAGGAAAATATGTGGCGGTTATTTAGGGAATTGAGAGTTTGTTAGTGCTTAGCAGACCCATGTCTCCTTTGGCAGGTAGATTTACAAGAAAACACAATATTGGGGAAAGTGTTTCCGTGGCAATGCTCAGGCCTTTTGTCAGCATTTTTCAAGCAAGGATTGTGATGTGCAGTGCCGGGCGGTACAGGGCAAACGCTTTTGCTTCCAAGCACCGAGAGGAAACTGACCCTTCTGAACTATGGTGAGGCATGAAAAGGCGAGAGGCAACAAGGTGGTGACTGCAGGAAGCTTTTTGTAGGATTGCCCCTATATTGTTCCAGCTGGGAAATAGCTTGGGACTGCCTTTTTAGGGAGTTCAAACAAGACCTTTGATGCTGATGCGAGGAGAGAAGCCACAGAAGGAAAGCTAAAAGCTGCTGATGCAAAAGAATAACTGTTTAAACAATAGATGTGAATTGTTGCCCAGATAACGGTTTAGCCAGATGGTTACTGGGCTGTTGGACTTCAGACCTGAACGAAGTCTGATCCATGGGATTGAAGGGGTGATTATTATACTCAAGTGAACACAGGTTACTGGAAAAAAAAACAGCTCCTATTTAACTGGAATTTTTTCTTGTTGTGAGTAGTATTTCCAGTGCAGTTGGATGAGGAATGAATTTTGCTTAAAGACCCGTCAAGAGCTCAGAGCTGTTAACCTTTTTTTTTCTTCCCATTTTTAAGCCTGAGCTTGCCAATAGTCCTCTGCCTGATGTAGGCAGAAGAAAGGATGTGTCCCGGAGCGTGGGGGGAAGAAGGACCCCTGGGTCCTCTGGAGGTGATTGCACTATTCACAGTTCTGCAGACCTACTGGATTTGCACAAAATTTCTCACAACAGGCATTGTTGGAATGCTGTTATCTGAGAGCATCTTTGTATGGGTGGCGGAACATGAAAAAGCTTTTAAGTTACTGAAGGAGAGAAGGTATGTCTTCATGCTGTCTCTAAATGCACAATTTAGAATCCCTCTTAATCAAACAAGTTGATGATATCAGTAGGTGCAAATTTAGGGAAGTCACAAGTTAAACAGGAAACAAGGTTTTCCAAAACTTATGGGTTTGGATGCTGTATATATTTTTATATTTACCAGGTATGCACTTTGCACCACCGGCAGTAGATCTTTGTATTATTTTGAGTTATGGCATATGTAAAAATGGATATGTAAATAAACTTTTCACATAAACTGGGAAGACAAACTGCAGTAGTCGACGCTGTCATGGCAGGTCGATGTCAGTGAGACCGTGAATGAACTAGGGACACCATTTAAAAGAACAGGTGAGGAATTGTGACTTTCTTCAAGGTGCTCACAGGCGTTCTACTAATGAATATACAGGATATACTCAGTGTTTTCAATGCAACTCATGAATTTATTGATTCAGTTATCAACCCACTGGTGAATGATGGTAATAGGACTGCTTTTGCAGCAAGCTTGCAGTGAATGGTAAGCACGCCTTCTCATGATAACGAGCCATCAGCAAACTGCAATGAAAACCAAGCAGGAGAAAGAAGGATGGGCAGAACGCTGGCTGAGAACAGCATCCATGGGCTGAGCACAGGGCACGATCGTCCCTCAACAGCAACTGGAACAACTATTTCTGGAACATCAGAAGCCTCAAGTCAGACAATACTCCCAAGAGGGGATGCAGCTCTCCAGGCCTGGGGGTGCAGGGGGCACACGGAGCCTCTTACTGAGGCAGGGGCTGGAGGAGAAGGTGTCCTTGGATGCAGGTGGAGGGTCTGTGTCACCAAGTAAAGGAGCTGCAGGTGGAGGTCAGCAGACTGCACAGCATCAGAGATGACCAAAAGGAGATTGGCCAGATCTTCTCCAAGACCACGTGGCTAAAGGAGCCTGAGTGCCCAGCTATACTGAAGGAGGTGCAGAGCCTGTATTTTTCAGGCTGGGAAATGATGACAAAGGCTGGAAGCTTGTGCCTTCTGGTACCCACAGAAGAGGGTCAGTGCCCTGGTCAGTGTGCTGGTAGGAGATGAGAGGCTGGGAGCTATGTTCAATGTAGAACCAGAGCTGGCTGATCCTAAGTCACACAGCAGCACCAGGAGGAAGCAGTAAGGGATTGCTGTGGTGGGAAATGGAGTCCTCAGACTGGTGTACTCATCTGCTGCACAGAGTTGTTTGTTGCTGGCCAGGGGCATGGACCTGAGATGTGGAGAGACTGCTGAGCCTGGTCCAACCCTCAGACTATTAACCCTGCTGCTCTTCCATGTGCTACAGACAGGGGAGACCTGGAGCACGTGAAGTGTGACTACATGGCTCTGGGGGTGAGGGTCAAGACCTTGGGGGCATGGGTGGTTTTCATCTTGATCTTACTGGTGGAGAAGGAAGGACTTTTACTTTAAACAAAGGTCTCCATTCATTTTAAAGACACACCCAGTTATTCCTCTAGTTTTCATGAACCTCTTCAGAAATGAAATAAGTAAAATGCCTGAAAGTGTTTTTGAAAACAAAATGCACTCCATTGAAAATGTTTACATTTTGAAATAGCATTAGTCTTAGTAATGTCTCCAGAATGTGTGGAAATATCTTTCAGTAGTCCTTTTCTTTGTTTTGATTTGAACCACAACCTTCAGTGTTTGGGAATATTTGTGTAACTGGTAGATTCCTTGTAAATGGAATAAACTTCAGGAAGTTTTAAAAACCTTTTAAACTTAAGTTTAATGTGTGCATGTCATATGCAAACGTACTGCACTCCTTATAAGAGCAAAGTCCTGGTTTGTGAACTTTGAAAACCCATACTTTTTTTGCTTTCAGTGATAGGAGAGATTTTTGTTCACATAGGCCTTCTGAGTTTATGCCAAAGGTTAGGTTTTAAATTTTTGTATGGTCATTTGGGATCCAAATGAATGTTTATATTTACTTTAACTAATTTCTGTTGTACTTGCTACCATTTAAGTTTTGTCTCTTTTCCCATGGAAAACAGGAACAAGTTGAAACATTAAAGAAAGAAAAACCTCATAATTGGTGTCTGGTAATTAGAGACATAGGAACTCAAGCTAGGCTCTGGGCTGTCTTAGCATTATTAGTTATATTTTGTCAACAAAAGATATTCAGCATGTACTGCTGTGGAGAGCAGTGAAAGGATCACATCAATGACCATTAGAAGTGTTAATTTTTTAATGCCTCTGCTATTTCAGTGCAGAGAAAAAGAATGAAAATTAAGGGCAGTACCTATAATTTTGCTCCATTGGGATGGCTGTAGGAGGGTGCCTTGCAATTTTGTCAAAGAAACAGTTGCCACTGATATCACTAAACACTGTGGTTTTATAAAGGTTATAAAGTTAGACTCTGTCATCAGCCTCCTAAATACCTTTCTACTCTTAATATGCAAATGTGGTCCAGAGTTCATTCAAACATCCTGGTACTCTACAGAAACACTGGTGAACTTGGTTTAGTTATTTTTATGACTCATCTCAGAAATCTTTATTAAAATATTGCAGAAATGGATTTCTATTTTGGTTACTTGGTATAGGGTGGCGGTAGTTACAATGAATTAGAGATACATTTATCAATTAGTTGTTTGGTAAATTTCTTTCTCCTGTGATTATTTTAAACTTCCTTGACAACAATTGGTGAAACCGTGGTCTGAAATGAACATTTTTCCTAAATTAATCTTTAGTCACTAATTTTATACTGTAGTTATCTCTGGTAGGATTTCTGTGCTGAGCTCTGGGTGCACTTGTGTAGCAGAAACATCTGGTTATTTGGCAGATTCTGCAGACAAATGTGTTGCCAGCTTCAGAGCTGTCTCCTCATTTGCCTCATGATTTGGCTTTTCTTGGCAGATTGACTCAAATTCCTTATGCCTTTTTTTTTTTCCTGATTTTCTTTTTATGATAAAGGCAATAATTAAAAGGCTTTAAGTTTATTAGTGAATCTTTGTATGCTGAACATTCTGCTTGGAATATCACTAAAAAAGCAGAGGTAACAGGAAAGAAAAGTTTGGAGGTATTATTGTTCACTTAAATTAAAAATAAAAATAACCTCTTTGTGTTTTCATGTAGCACATAAAATAGCTGCAAATGCAGTCAGGACAACGATGGGTGCTGTCCAAACACAGATAACCATGATACTTACTGCCACAGGGAGCATTATGCTCTGGCAGTATTTGCACAAAATATATCTCAGCGTACACTATGTAAATTTTTGCAATTGCAGTTACCAAGGCCCGTGAGAAAGCCCCAGCATATCTGGCAGCATTTCTCGTGGCATCCTGTATTCTGAAAAAAAGTAAAATAGCTTTTCAGTAAAAATAAATGACTGGATGTGGGGAAGTCCTGATAGTGACACTTTGTATAAGGCTGATCAAGAACAAACATCATGATAATATCATAGAATCATAGAAGCATAAAATGGTTAGTTGGAAGGGACTTCAAAGACCATCTAGTTCCAGCCTTCCTTGCCATGGGCAGGGACCTCCCACTAGACCATGGGGGGTAAAATATACCAGGCTCTGTCAATAATATCATCTGGTATGTGCACACTGACAAGGAATAATGGATATGTTTGTGCATTTTCAACATTGCAGACCATTATAATTTGCTAATGTTTTCCAACCAACTGCCCTATCAATAGATCATTTACCTATTGACAGAATGCTCTAAATAACTTTGTTCTGTGCACCTACACTGTTCTGTTATGTGCTTGCTCTTGGAAAAACACTGGGAGTTGGGTGCCTTATACCCATATTTGCTTTTACAAATTAGGTGTGTTTATAGTGAGAGGTGATGATGGCATTTTAAGTTGTGCTTGCTTTCATACTTTTTTATTATTATGATTTCTATAGTGAGTTTTTCTTTCCCTAGATATTAGATGAGTAACATAATCCTGTTAGATATTTAAATTTTGATCTCTTTTGTCTCATTCATATAAATGCTCTTGGGGAGGGTTATTTGCTTCACATTAGTTTGCTAGAATAAATTTGACTAGCCTCAGAGGCAATGTTAATCTCTTTTGATGTAAATTCTGCTTCATATGCCAAGACCAGGTGGCAAGGCTGGTATTAACGGGATCATAAGGGTATTAGGCAGTTTCTTCAGGATGTAATTCTTTAGCCTGTTTTATTAGAACTGGACCATTCATCCGGTTACATCCGCTGAACGTCAGTCTTCGTGATGCCACCTGATACTTCTCTCTAATTTTGCTATATAGTGCATGCAGAGATCCTAGGTGTATCAGGGCTGTGTGGAGCACAGGCTGCCTGCCTGGTTCATCTGAGATCCCCAAGTCATGGTTTGCCTGTGGATAAAACTATTGAATACCAATTTCTGAACTGCGGTAACTGAAGATCATAGAATGGTTTAGGTTGGAAGGGACCTTGAAGATCATTGAGTTCCAACCCCCCTGCCATAGGCAGGGACAACTTCCACTAGAACAGGTTGTTCAAAGCCCCATCCAACCTGGCCTTAAACACCTCCAGGGATGGGGCCTCCACTTCCCTGGGCAACCTGTTCCAGTGCCTCACCACCCTCAGAGTGAAAAATTTCTTCCTAATATCTAATCTAAATCTACCCTCTTCCAGTTTGAAGCCATTCCCCCTCGTCCTATCACTACATGCCTTAGTAAAAAGTCCTTCCCCAGCTCTACTGTAGGCCCCACAATGGTACTGGAAGGCTGCAATGAGGTCTCCCCAGAGTCTTCTCTTCTCCAGGCCGAACAACTCCAACTCTCTCAGCCTGTCCTCATAGGAGACGTGCTCCAGCCCTCTGATCATCTTTGTGGCCCTCCTCTGGACCTGCTCCAACAGGTCCATGTCTTTCCCGTAGATTCAGGTAAATGCTACCTAGTGAAAAAGCAGAAAAGTTGGAAAAGGTTTTGTGAGGACCTACAGACTTGTTCCAGCCTTTTAAAATGAATCTCAGTGTAGTGTTTTGAAGCTGATCAGCCTTTAAAATGAATCCAGATTAATAATTTAAAGATAAGTAGTCTGAATGGTATCGTATTTGGCAGCACTCCCATCTCTTTATGTACATAAACATGTGCTATGCTGCTGTGTTAGTGAAGTATCAATGAAAAGAAAAGCAATGCTGGAGCAGGGTCTGACATACTCAGATTTGGGAAAGATAAAAGTAACGCTGTGTAGCCACTTTTAATACTTCTATTCCTAATAAACTGGAACATGTCACCCATGTGAAAATATGTTCCCTGTGGTGCTATCAAAATAACTGCTACCTTAGCATAACTACTGCAAAAAGCGATGGCCAAACAAGCAAATGCAGCTTTAATTTACTTTCCTCTCCTTTAAAAAAAGTAGACAAATACCTTTATGTTACCTTCCTTTCTTTCAGCCTAATTTTCTTCTTTTTTAAAATGCCTTTTCCACTTCTAGGCATAGGCACTTCAGTATAAATGAATACTGATGATGAATTAATTTAGTCTACACTAGATCTGCATAGGCTAAAAGTAGGTTATGGTACAAAGCTCCAGTTTCTTGCCAAAGTGATAATTTGAGGCCAGCAGAGGTACATACGAGTGAAGGATTTAACTCATCTTGTTTTTTTCTCAAAAGAGGAGTACGACACTAAAAATGAAGCTGGCTTTTAAAAACTGACTATAAAATGTCACTGTAGCATTCTACTTTTATCTCCTAATTGTGTATCACTATCCTGTTTATGTGCTTTCAGCAATTATCTTCTTCTCTAAGCTTAATATTGCTCCTTACAGATACTGATTTTGATTTAACTTTCTTCTTTTGAAATAAATCATGTTTTTTCTATGCCTCGTTTGTTTCAGCTGTGATTTTTCTCTTACATCCTACCAAAACTGCAGTGGGGGCCTCTTGTGCTCTAGCTGGAGGGGTGTCCACAATTATGGGTGGCATTATTTTTNTTTTTCCACCCCCAAAAAAAAAAAAAAAAAGGCTAGTATAGGCATGTAAAAGAAGGCTGTCATGTTTATCTTATCTTTTGTATTGTTGGAAGGAATTTTTAGGGTTTAGGACACATCTGTTTTCTTCATGGGCCACCAAATAAAGACAGGGAAACCTGGCCATCAGACAATGGTTTTCCAGTATGACTTTCCACATAGAATCACAGATTCACAGAATTGTTTTTTTAGAAGAGACCTTTAAGATCATCGAGTCCAACTGGTAACCTAACACTGCCAAGTTACCGCTAAACCATGTCCCTCAGCACCACGTCTACACATCTTTTAAATACCTCCAAGGATGGTGACTCAACCACTTTACTGGGCAGCCTGTTCCAATGCTTGACAACCCTTTCAGTGAAGAAATTTTTCTTAATACCTAATCTAAACCTCCCCGGCGTAACTTGAGGCCATTTCCTCTTGTCCTATTTCTTGTTACTTGGGAAAAGAGACCGACCCCCACCTCACTACAACCTCCTTTCAGGTAGTTGTAGAGAGTGATAAGGTCTCCCTTGAGCCTCCTTTTCTCCAGACTAAACAACCCCTGTTCCCTCAGCCGCTCCTCATAAGACTTGTGCTCTAGACCTCTCACCAGCTTCATTGGCCTTCTTTGGACATGCTCCAGGACCTCAATGTCTTTCTGTAGTCAGAGGCCCAAAACTGAACAACATATTGGAAGTGCAGCCTCACCAGTGCCGAGTACAGAAGAGGTACAATCATTTCCCTAGTCCTGCTGGCCACACTGTTTCTAAATAGATGAATCAGAAAGAACTTCCCTCTGGATTTTGAAAGATACTGCTGTATGAGTTCTCAGGATTCATTCCTGGTAGGTCAGTTCTGCAGGTATTGGTTGGATGGAGTCTCAGACTGAAACCTGAAGAAAAGAAACGAGTCTGTGGCTTTTAAGGCAATGAATAGGGAGCCAGAACCACAGCTGTGGAGCTTGCAGTAGAAATATTTTGAGAATCCAGAGAAGCCACTTTAAGTGACTCCTTCTTACAAATCCAGTTTCTGTCTTTGTTGTGTAGAAAACGTGTACATACTTTTTTTTTTCCTGTACCGTGCAGTAAAATTATATTGGTAAGTGTTTATTTTAACTTGTAGGAAACAGTCTTGCATAATCGGTATCATACTGAAATTTAGGGTCTTCTTTCATCCTCTTACAGTGTGTGAACCTGATAAAATTCTAAGTGTTAGAAAAAACATGTCTGTATTGCTAAATTTTGCAGCTGTTTGTGGTAACGTGTGTATGTTAAACTTGATGCCACTGTAACTATCACCTTTTACCCCACTGAGTCCGTACAAAAATGAATTATCCAGTCTGGAATTTGAAAAAAACACTGAAATTGAATTTATCTAGTAGTTTTTCCGTTCAGGTGGCCACATTTAATCTCTGTTTTAAGGAGAAACTATGTGCTTGAAGATTTTTGTCCTACGGTGCATAAACATATTTTAAACAGTCATGATTCCATTGCTGCTTTAATACAGAGCTCACACATTGACTACAATGGGAACAGAGTTTAACTGATAGGTATTGTGTGTTTCTGCCCAGGAAATTTTTACACTTCAGGTGAAGTGAGGCAAGCAAAAGAATAGATCTTAGGTGAAGAAATGTGGCACTATCCTTAGGGACCAAAAAAGCATGCAGTACAAACTACAAAAACTTGACATGCGTAGACTTGTATGGTCTATCTTACTAATTGCTCTAAAGTTCCTCACTGGCTGCTGTATTTTTAAAATATGAAGAGAAAATTAGTGTGCCATTGCACTTTATAAATAATTCTTGCACATTTAACTCATCATTTTCATCATTAGTCAGGAAGCAATTAACATTTTAAATGCTAATTTTTAGACTATTAGAGAAATATCCGCTGATATTAGTCTGCTGAGATAGGAGCATGCCATGGTAAATTATTATAGCATGAGGACTGTAGGGAAGAATACTGTATGTTTCAATTCAGGGTCAGCAAGAAGTGATATGGTACAGTTCCATAGCAAGCTGGGAAATTTATTTTAACCTGTGGGGGGAAAATAACAAAGCAGAGGTATATAGAAACCCTTACTAGAGAAAAAAAATAAAAGTAAAACAAACAAGAAAGGTTTCATAAAAAAATTAAAAGTAAAACAAACAAGAAAGGTTTCTTTGAATGTCAGGGTGTATTGTTTTTTAAGTAGAACATTTGGATTAGCCCGTTTTTGCACATCTAGCATTAGACATTTTTTGCTTGGTAGCGTTTTCCTGTTGTAATGTCACCAGGATCAAATTAAAACAATGACAACTGGAGAGCTCCAGCACTTAAAGGCTGGAAAGTATATGCAAGCAGACATGCCCACTGATGGAACATGCAAAGGACTAGGTTTCCAGTTTACTCTCCTTATTGTTGTTCATTCCAGTCAGCAGAGGAGTTTCTGAGATTGTATGGGACATAAGAAACTCACGTATGAGGGTTGTTTTTAGAGAAAGAGAGACCAACTCAGAATATCATGTTTAGGGCTCAAACAACTGGAGCAGGGCTTGAGACCTGCTTTTGGGTCTTGGCTTTGCCAGTGACTTGCTCTGTGGTGTTCAGTCAGGGGTTCTGCTTCCAGAAAAACAGGGTAATAATACTGCCCTCCTTCTTGGGCTACTTGGAGCTTTGTGTCTTCTAAGCTCTGTCATAATTACTGTTTATTTTAAATAATACCTGATTGCATACTTGTATCCCTCTGGACAAAGACAACCAAAAGAGAGTTAGAAAAGTTATGGAAATGTATGTAGTCTCTGTTGCCCTTCTCCTCTCCCATCCCTTTGAATGCTGACATGCTCAGTTTAAGAAAATCCTGGTGTTAGCTATTTAGACATGGAAGTGTGAGAGAGACTTTGTTCTTCCATTTTTTCATGAGAATTGGGAGAATCATGTTTTATTAAGTACAGAAACAAAATTGCTAGATCCATTGAATGCCAGACACTGTTGATCAGGACATAACATTTTGCCCTAAGCAACTTCTCATTTCCATTTTGCTAATGTCTAAATAACACCTAGCCTCATAACAAACGGATGGTTTGATGAATTGGCTGAATGGGCTCTATTAGCCCTCAACTCTTTCCTAGATGGGCAATAGAGTTTGAAGTCATTCTTCTCAAACTCCTGCTTTAGCAGCAAGTTTACTAGTAGCAAACCGAATATGGTAATGAAATTCAGTTATGTCTGCCCAAGTTGACTGGTTATACATTCAGAAAGATGCACCTGTGCAGCAAACTGCTGGCAAATGTCCATCTAAACGAGCTTGTTATTGCACACACATCCATCTTGCTATTTCCTGCAGGTAGCTTCTCAGACCTCACTGGCAGCGTTCATTCCATCAGTGAACATTTGTTTACATCATGATTTATATTTGATAGGACTATCTTTGTTCAATCCAAGTGCTTTCACTTAAAAGCAATTATAACTTTTAAGAGCTGTGAAATCTTTTGGTTTATACCTCTCATATGGGAAGTATTGTTAATTTATGTGCAAAACCATAGTCCAGCTGGAGTTAATGGGAGTGTGAGCAGGGGCTAGCAGTGAATACTTGCATGGGTGTTTTCCACAAAGCCAGTTACAAAGGATATCAGGCTCCTAACAGGAGCATTCAGAAGGTTTTGACAAAAAAAAAATAAATACAATATTCTAAGTAAGCTGTCTAAAAATAATCATTCTGCAATAAGTATTTATGTTAAAATTTTAGTAGGAGAAAAACCAAAGACAAAATTATGATAAAAATAGTACCAACAAGGAATAACAACTGGAAGGTTAACAAAGTCAAATAAAAACCAACTGCACAGAAGTTGAAACTGACTTTACTGGAGCAATTTCCCTGTCTAAACACATGCATAATGTTGTATTTACCTGATATCCATAGCATGTTGCAATGGAATTATTTCACTTGTTCAACACTTGGAAAATTAAACATTCTCTAAAATTGCGAATTGTTACTAAAAAGCTGAGAAAACCAACGAAGGGTGATAGCAAGCCTTAGATCCATGTGTGAGGTTGCAAGATTTTTCAAAGGCAAGAAAGGACTTATAGCTACAGCTTTTTGTACAAGAATCCATGACTGATCCATACAATAACACCTACCCTAAAACAAAACCATTCGTAGGAAATCCCAAATACAGATGATGGGTCAAATCAGTGTGTACAGGGTCAAATCGGTGTGTACAGGGTCAAAACAGTGTGTACAGCCCCTCTAGCTTTTCTTACTGCTGTAAGATCACAGTGACTTCTCATGTTTTCATTTGAGATAAAAATTTCCTGGCTTATGCAGAGGAAGAGGCTCTGCAGAATGTCCTGTCCTGTCTTTCTTATAGGAGTCTGGAAAGTTACTGTGCATTAATTAACACCCGTGGCTGTTTCAGACCCTCAGATAAGTCAATTCTTGAGACAGAGGTGGGAAACTAGATGTTTCTATCCTGCACTTTTGAAATTGGGGTGGAAACTGCTACTGAAAATAGCATGAATTTTCTTCCCTGGTGCTTTTTCCTTTCTGTCTGCTTCAGAGCGGCTGAGTTAGAGTACCAGGACAGAATGCGCCTGGACGGTGGGTGACACAAGATCTTCAGGATGAAATCTGATTTCAGCAAGACTATTTTTCATTTTGATAGTTTTCACTGCAGACTGAAGCCATGGTATGAGAAATATGACTGCCCCTTGGCTTTGTAGCTTAATAGAATGTGGGAAGTCTTCTGTGTTCAGGTCAGCTCAAGATCGTGCAGACATCTTGCTTTTCAGCTTTACTCAAGTCCTGGTGTTCCACCAGGAACATTTCTGCAAAGTGGGTTAATATGTTTAGAAGAATTTTTTCGCTGATCTATTTTTGCCAGAAATAGTGAAAAGGAGAGATTCTGGCTGTGAAGTAGGGGAGTGAAAATGTATACTGAAACAACTTAAAGCATGCAGAAAAAGGTATTATAACTTGGCTAAGAGCTGAGTCTCAGTTAGCTGCCACAAATATAGTGCACGGCTTTTCCTGGAAGTATTTGGTTGCTGCACCTCAGTCTCAACTTGAATTGAATTTGAGTATTCAGCATTCTGCAATTTACAGTCTGATAAACATCATAATGGGATTACTGTTACCAAAAAAAAAAAATATCTATATTTCTTACCCCTACACACATTCCTATGTGTAATCCAACCTAAAACATCCTGATCTGGTGTATGTTATTGCTGGAAGGTCTGGAGGTATTTTGCAAGACTGTTCATACTAACATAGAGGAAAAGCAATTCCAAAGAGGCAAAGAATATAAGAGTTTAGCAGCTGTTTAGGGCTTGGTCCAAATCCTGTTGAGGTGAAAGAAAGAAATTGGTAGATATTGAAATGAAATAATTGTCCTATTCAGATATTTTGTAATCGCAATATAAGAACACCAGGCATGTGAGGATGAAAGTCATAGTATAATTTGCATTATGCTTATAAATTGAGCACTAGGGAGATGTCATCTGTTGACATACACTTCATGTATTTTCTGGGGCAATTGTCCTGGTGTGGTTCACAGAGCAATAAAGGTAGGATACATTTTAAAGAATTTTATGTCATTTCATTACTTGGAAATGTAGTGTCGAATTTTCCCTCGAGTCACCTGTGTACTCCATTTGAAAGTAGCAAATTTGACAAATGATGGGGAGAGCAGGCTATGTTCCAGAAGGACAGATGGAAACAGGAAGAACTAAGAAGAAATGTATATGATTTACAGAAGACTGTAGAGAACTTTTCAGAAAAAAATAATATAAAATCTGTTCCATTCTGCCGTATTGGATTCCTGGGAACCCAAATCACTTTCCAGTTGGCCTTTTCCTTGCGCTTTCTTTTCCCCTCTTGTACCGAATAACATTGTTGTAGGGTCCTCAGCCAAAACAGGAGCAAAGGGCTAGCTAGAAATTGTTCCCTGTTTCATGCTTCTGCTATGTGTGTGTCCCTGAAACACAAGGAGGATTTCCAATTCAGGCAGTTCTTCTTGAAGTGCAGAGTCCTGCTAACTCTGAGGCATAACCACAGGATCAGCAATTCCTGAGTTTTCGATGGAGCTCTGTTTTGGAAGGTGTAGAGGCAGAAAAATCAGTATAAGACCCAAGTTAACAAAACTGCAGTGCTCGTCCAAGGCTGCCGTTCTGTGTGAAAAAGGAAAAGAGGATACTTTGCTTCTTATATTCAATTAATAAGTAAAAAAGTACGCATAAGAAGAGCCTGTTGCCGTTAGCATTTGATCTCTCAATTTCCTTCAGAAGAAAAGCAAGTTTAAGAAAACCATTACCAAAGTGAAAGACTGAAAAAGAGAGTGTGTGAAGAAAAAGAATAAAAACCGGTTTGATCTAATTGCCTTCCTTGAAATCTAGTTCCCAGCATTTGATGACTAGTACTGAAAAAATCCCCACTTCCTATATGCAAAATTATTAAAAATAGTTCTGCTACATTTCTCTGCTTTTTCCATTATTGATGATGTGTGGTTGATGCATATTTTACTAATATAATTGCACTCTTTTTGTTTTTTTTTAAATTGCATTTTATGGCAGCATGTGCAACAGTAAATGCTTTTTCTTCATCTTCCATTTTAGTTGCAAACTTGTTCTACCCCTCATGCAATGCCACACCAAAATGATGTATACATTTGTGTACTAATTAAGGTACTTTTACTTTTGTAGGTATATATGTAGCAATATTTTATATATGTGTGTGTGTGAGTGTACATGTCTGTATGTGGAAAGGAGTTGTCTGAAAAAGCATTTGAAAAACTGCTAGGTAACATTTTTGAATTGTTTAATGCCATGAAAGTAATGTATAATATTTAGGTCTTTTTTAAAAGTGTCTATACACAGTTCTTTTAGACATCCATGGAGAAACTGAGCAGCAGATATATGTGTTAAAGTTCTAAGAGGGAATGTTTGCACTCTCCCTGCTAGTGGTTATTTATATGGCCAGCTATAGAAATATGGCAAACTATTATTTTTATTTCTGTTATAAAAAATTATCAAACTGGCTTCAAACTGGAAGAGGGCAGGTTTAGATTGAACATTAGGAAGAAGTTTTTCACTTTAAGGGTGGTAAGGCACTGGAACAGGTTGCCCAGAGAGGCTGTTGAGGCCCCATCCCTGGAGGTGTTCAAGGCCAGGCTGGACGTGGCCTTGGGCAACCTGGTCTAGTGGGAGGTGTCCCTGCCTATGGCAGGGGGGTTGGAACTCGATGTTCTTCAAGGTCCTTTCCAACCTAGGCCATTCTATGATTCTATGATTCATTCTATGATTCTATGAAACAGATTTTACCTGAAGAGTGACAAACACTTAAGTGAATGCTAAATATTGGTGGGGGATGAGGGGTGGGAAGTGTAGTTTATTTGCTGCTTTGGAATTTTTTTAACTTCAAAACAATCATGGAATCATGGAGTCATGGACTTTTCAGAGTTGGAAGGGACCTCTAGAGATCATCTAGTCCAACTCCCCTGCCAAAGCAGGATTGCCCAGAGCACATTACTCAGGACTGCATCCAGGCGGGTCTTGAAAATCTCCAGAGAAGGGGACTCCACAACCTCCCTGGGCAGCCTGTGCCAGTGCTCTGTCACCCTAACCGTAAAGAAGTTTTTTCTTGTGTTTGAATGGATAATAAAGTTTTTTTGTCTGGTGAAATTCCAACTTAATAGCTGACCAGGAGACTCCCTGTTGAAATTTGTGATCCTGCTCCATTCTAGGTCCCATTGGAGATACCAGCTCTTAAACGCTAGAGAAATGTCACAGTGTTATCTGGGATACTAAAATGAATTTAAATTCTTTTAGGACATTTGTTTTACTACCTTTGATTTCACATGGTATTCCTGACAAAAAGTCATGTATGGAAGGCAAAATTATAATCATTCCTGCTAACCCAGTAACAGGCAGGAGCACAGTTCTGCACCACACTTCTGTTTTGAACTCCAGTATTTCTTTCCCCAATCCTATCCCTATGTTATTCTCCACCATCTGTTCCAACTTCCTTTTCACTTCACACAAATATAAGGGTATCCTTTCCACTGTGATCTTGCACTACTACCGTTGAACAACTGAAGACCTACCAATGTAATACATAGGTTCATATTATCCAGACCACCTGGTCCACCCAGGTGATATTTTCTAAACATCATTTTAGTTTCTTTTTGATTGCAGGCATTTTCCGGATCTCCATTCTTTCAAAGTACCTACTTTCATGCAGAATACACAGTGTAAAATATTTTCATATTCTCTTTTTATGATCAATAGACCCTGTCTTTATTAATGAATACTCTTTCTGCTGATGCTTTCCACAGTCAAGTTTTTCAGTTTGTTCTAGCAGACATGATTTTTCACCTAGATTTATCTTTTAACTCTCAGTCCCCCAATAAAAATTTGTGCTTGGTTCGGTCCCTACAATATATCTGTATTACTAATTTTCTACTTTATAGTCTGACTTTTTAAGTAATTTTCTGTTTGTTACAGTCTCATTTGCACCTGCATATGTTAGTATATTGTCTTCTCATTCTAAATATGTGTTTATAAAAATATATTTCCTGATATGTAGTGCTACTTTTTGTTTGGAAAACCACAGGCATTTGGAGAAAACCCCCTCAATAACCCTAAACAAACCAACAGCCACTCGCGTGTTTATCTTCAGATGCATTCATCAATGTAAAGAGATTATATACAGTATTTGTGTGCAAGGAATTTTGTGACTAGATAAATTCTGAGCAGCAGCTATGATTCCTGAGTGCTTAAAGCCCGAAGTAATTTATGGACCTCTATTGTGTATGTAGGAAATTGAATGAAATCTGGCACTTGTTGCTAGGCAAAGTGTGCCTACCAACATAGCACTTAAAAGTAATCTGCAAAGATCTGGCAGTTTAACTAGTAGGAATGCTAAATTGCTTCCAAGGCAGTTTGCCTGTGATGTATTTCTAAAATGAATGTAAGCTTCTTTTCCTAACAAATAATTCATGCCCACAAAATGTAAACCCCGCTGCTTCCGTAGGCTGTCAGCTCCACGTGAAAAAAAAAAATAAACATTTTGGGGGGGCTTTTTACTGGGATGTACTAAGCACCTCTCAAGACCATTAATTTCAGTGGGAATTAACGAAACTCACAATTGCTCTGTAATGCACATGATTTGGCTTTTGAAATTCTGTGCCTGTGTTCAATGGGTATGACACTGGGAGGGCTGTGGATGCAGCAAAGGAATTTAGCTAGCATTTTGAGTAGGGTCAGTGTTTGCTTCTGCTCTGTTGCGTGCTGTGGACACTGAAGTGAAAGGATTATGGGTTTTGAGGATTGGAGAGGTCACAGGAACACAACCTTCAGGGTATTCCCAAAACAACACAAGCAAGCAAGTAATCAGTCATTCCAGAGGAGAGAAATTTGTGTTTAAATATTATATGTGCATTTGGGTGGGCTATGTAGAAGCAATTAGAAACATGCATGATCATTTGTATGTTCCATTTTGTCTGATCTTAAAGCCTTTCCAAGATTTAAAAAAATATTCACTGTCTAATTGGGATTAAACCAAGCAGTGTTCTTGCTGAATTCATTAAGATACACCTTTTTCAAGAACATCACATGTTATTACACATACCTTTACTTTAAAATGTTTGTAACAGAGAATTTTTGACAAATTTGTATTCAATTAAAGAATAAAACTTCCTTTATTCCACTATGATCTAACTCATTTTTCTCTTGTGGACTGCTGTATTGTAGGTATCTACCAAAGATCCCAGCTGTATACATTTTGTAGCTTTGTAGCTTTGATTGGCAACTGCAATATAAATGAGATTCTGCTTTGCTCAATGATTGTCATTCAAGACATTCTTTGCAGGGAACATGAATTTGAACTAATGACAAGAAAATTAAACAGTTCTTCTATTGATTTGTTAATTCTTATTATTATAAAGGTATTTCCTTTAGGGAAATTGCATTCTGTTCGGGAATATCTTCTGCAAGGCCAGAATTGATTCTTGATGTGATCGCATCTCATCCTTTTGACTGACAAGGTTGACTCTTTCTGGCAAGCTATTTTTCCATGCTTTTTTTCTTCTTCTTTGCATTTTCCTCCCCATGTCACTGCTTGCTTCCTCTTTCTTTCACTTCCTTCTCCAATTTGAGTATATGTTTTACCAATTGTCTACATTTTCTCACCTTCCCTTCTCATTTTGTTTCTTTTGTTTGTTCTGAATACTCCCTGCACTGCTGTAGTTTTGTTCCCTGTGCTCCACATTGTATCCCAGTCCTTTCTACTCCTCTGTCCCTGCTTAGTTTCTTTGTTCTCTCTCTCAGACTTTGTTATTTCTTCTTCATTTACTTCTATGTTTTTTACACACGCTGTATTTAATACTGTCCTCTGCCTACCCCTACAGCCATAGTCCTTATGCACTTAAAGCAACTGTGACGTTTTTACTCAGTTCCTCTCCTCTCCTTCCCCCTCCAATACTATACATTCCTCTTTCAGCCTATATTTATCTTTTTTTTTCTTTTTCCTATGGGAAGCATTGACTGAGGATACTCAAAGGAGAAACATGTTCCTCTTACATTTTAAGATTTTAAGTACCATTTGCAAAGTAGTTGTGTTGATCTGTCATTCACTTACATTTGTTGGTCTAAGCCATCATAGTCAGTCTTACACTTATCCATATTCATAAGTTTCAGAGTGCTGGCATGAATTTGTTGACCTTGTCTAATCTGTCTTTCAAATTGATCTACTTCCTAGAACAACTAACATATCCATTATAAGCAGACATTATTAATTTCTGTGATAATTGATTTTCAACAGAGTGTGAAAGCTAGCCAGGGTTACACATTGGAAAAACTTTGTGAAACAAAGCTCTGCTACCAAAAGGGGGAACAGGGGAACTTGGAGTTGTTTTAGTTTTTCAAGGCACTATTTTAACAGTAATTAATTGCATTATTCTTATTTTCTGTGACTCTAGCAGGTTCTTCTTCCAAGTTAGTTTTTCTTTTTGTCTTTTCTTTAAAATTCTATTAATAACCATTTAATTCTCTGACTAGCCAAGGTCTTGCTGTAACTAGATGGGTTTGCAATTATGTCACGCTTGAAAAGGCATGAATAACCAGCATGAACAGAAGAATTATGAGCCCAATACATGTTGTGTTAGAGTTCCTATTAGTGTGTCTCAGTCAGAAGCAGAAATGCCTTGTTTTTATCCTTGATTTCTGAACTTTCCTTATTGGCTCCTTTTTGTTTTTCTAGACCTTCCACCCCCACCTTCCCCCTCAAAATGTTTTTAAAATGTACAATTAAGAGAAGGCCTAGGGGAAAAAAAGAAAAAAAGGAAGAAAAAAACCCTTTTCTATTATCAAGCCAGCTTGGTGAAACTTCTTTAACTGTTTGACTCTTTTTTTTTTTTTTCTATTGTCTCCTTTAAAAGGTTCATCATCTTCACCTCAAACTCAGACTTAGAAGAACAGTAAGAGTTTTGTTTACTGGATCCTTAATTTAAGAGTGGTTTGGGTTTTTTTTCTCTTCTTTTTTCATTTATTGCCACTAAACTTCTTAGGAATTTTCTCTTTTGAAAGCTGGTAGTGAATCTGTCTTTTTGTCTGTGTACATGAAAGATTTGTTTACAAAAGCTACCCAACATCCTTTGTTAGAGCAGCCTTCCTTTCTGCTGCTGTGATTGAGCTTTTGAAGATCTCCTGATCGTTTCACCGGATGAGAGGACTTCCGTGCCATGAGCAGAATGATTAGACTTGGGATTGAAACCAGACACGTGAAAATCAATATGAGTTTTGCCCTTGACTTCAGCAGGCCAGTCTCTTCTGTTTCCTTCTCTGCTTTCAGGATTCATCCTGTATGTTCTCTTCCATTCCTTTCCGGCTACCTAATCTAAGAAGGAAGTGCACAGTACAAAGTTTAGGGACAAGACCACTGACATACATGACCTGAGTGTGGAGACAGAGCCTGTCTCACTCTGCCATAGGAATACCTTGGGAACATTCGCTAAACTCACTTGTCCTACATGTTTTCCGGTACATTTTATTCCCTATCTGTAAAGCATGGGTAATTTTCCCTGCCCTCCACCCAGTTTTGTGGCATTGTGAATCTAAATTGCCCCACAAACACCTAATAGTAATATGCTAAGATGATTATGGTGATGGAACTATATAAATATCTGAAATTAAAAGAATTCAAGACTCCACCTGAAATTGCTTCAGAACTTTGAGAAGTATTTTTTCCTCTGCTTCATACTTTGTCAAAAATGGAAAATGTTGTTCAATTGTTTGGATTGATTTTTTTTTTTTTGCTAAATTTGTTACTTATTAGCACTACATTTAAACGTGCATCAAGGAGAATAACAACATAGATGAACTGACTAGTTCAATTATACCACCCACACCTAGAAATAGTCTTGACACTAGGAATCTGAAACATAATGTTTTAAGAGCAAATAAAACAATCTGTTCACCTTTTATTCATTATGTTCTTCTAGTTTAAGAGATTTCTCTGATTTATTTCAATCCAAGGAATAAAAATAGAGTTAATTTCAGTTTGCCATGAATTGCAGTCTCCGGTATTTTAAAAAAGTATAATACTGTGTTGATTACTCTTTGTTTAAAAGGATGGTAATCTGTGCATACTATCACAGTTGGAGCCCTGTTCCCACCTGCCAGCTATTTTCTCACTGTGTCTCTGGGCAAGTAGTTTTTCATTTTCCTCTTTAAATTATCTGACATAAAGAATAAATACTGTAATAGCACCTACTTTGCGAAAGTTGTGCATTACTTTGCCTCCCCCTACGTTGTCTGACCATGCCTTTCACAGAAAGGTCTGAGCATATTCACCCGCCCTGTATCTATCTTTCTCACTAAAATGCTTACGTTGGTTTTCAGACTGTGCTGTGCAGATCTGTGAGGGGCCATGAACTATATGTAAAGTTTTCACAGAAGACAACTAAAGAAATCAGGTTCTAATATGTATTTGACAAAATAGATGAGTTTTCTGAAAAGGATAACATGTTAGCTGAAAAATGTCTAGGGGTCTGTAAAGCAAGAATAATGTACATCCTGGAATAGGTTTTTTTTCTCCAGGAAATAAGCAGTCCTACTTAAGAGCTGAATCAACAGCAAGCAACTTGCTACAGCCACCTGTCTCTCTCCCTTTGAATATAAACAAGCTTAGGGTGATCCAGCTTTTAACTTAACCAAAGAACTCAAGTATATTCTTTTCCATGGGAAGAATTGAAGGGTCTTGTAAGAATTAATAATAGTCAGATACCAGGCTAATCTAGAGTGCTTTCATAGTCCTCTCTAAATAAGCATCTGGAAAAAAGTAATTTTTAGGTTTTTTTCATCCTATCCCCCTCCTTCTCTCTGCCAGTCTTCCTATTTGCAAAGAAGGTGCAATGATTTGTTAAGGAATCTGGTTTTGAATACCTTATTTCTTCACCAGTCTTCCTGTTATTCCACTTGCTGAGCCCTCCTTCTGACTGAATCAAGTCACCGGATTTAGAACATTTTCAGGAGCCCGGATGCTACCAATGCAGACCTGACCTTTTTTTGAAGACTGACTGCAGTTGCAATATATTTTAGCCTTCCGTCTCTGTCAGGTCAGGGATAAAATTTCCCAAATACCATAAAGCATGTTTTGGAAAGTGAGTCTATTTTACGAAGTCACCGAGGAGCCGGTGCACAACTTGGTAAATTGGCAAGTCTGTACTTTGGAGACTGTGATAACAAGAGGAGGTGCTGCAGGAGGTTCGGCTGGACTGCAGAAGAAACTGTCAACCTGAGGCATGTTCTAGGAAACAGGATCCATCTTTATTTTGCTGACCTTTGGATTCTTCTTAAAGCTTCAAAAGAACTCCACAATCTCTGAACAGGTTAAAAGTTTGCAAATGTTTATCTTTTCTAAAAGCATAGGGAAAAAATTAGACAGTATTAAGAGATGATTAATGTACAAAAAGCAATGGAAGAAAAACCTAATACCTAGCAGTACAGTGAGGGAAGGGTATAGCCAAAATAAATCTCGAGAAGTGTTTGTTTAACATTTGGCACTGCTGAAAAGAGTGGATAAATGTGGGCAGAACTTAATGCGCTTCACTTTTGACCCATGCTCTTCACTGGAATGCCGGGATATGCTCCTCTCAGGTGTCCTTGGTGGTCAGATATTTTCAGAACTTTCTAAAATGAGATTTTAATGTACCTGTGGTTTCCCCCCCAATAATGGATGATTAAAATTATATGCAATGATCAGTTTGTTTTTAAACATTACCAGAAGCTAGCACATGCTCGAATACTCTGGTTTTACACACCTCTTCTTTTTGTCATGAGTTTTCCCCGTATGCTAACAAAAGTTTTGGAGAGGTTAGTGACTCAATTTCAGGGCTTCCTAGCTGGTATTTAACAATATAAATCTATGCTCTGACAAGCTATTAAACTGCTGTTTCCCATTCATATTTTCTGTGTCAAGTGTGCATCTGCATTGTTTTGAAGAGAGAGAAACCAGATTTCCTACCAGACACAAGTCTGAAGGAGATGGTTAAGGGTATTTATGATCTTCACTTAGGGATTCATAAATTACTAGAAAACTTTTCTGTTTAACCAAAAGACTGAAAAATATGTTTTTTATTTAGATCTGAGGATACTCATTAACTTTGTTTATGCTTTCTTGTTGAGATGCTGCTGTGCAAAGCGCACCCACAAAGAATTTATTTTAAACTAAGCTTTTTAACAAAAGCTGTAGGAAGAATGTGCAAGTACATCCCTTAATTTGTTACATATTTAAAAACACCACTAAATAAAATTGCTATCCATTCCAATTAACTAGCTATACTTATCATGAAATTACGGAGAAATTATGTTTTTTAAAGCATATATACAAATTTGGTAACAAATATTTAAAATTTATCTATCAATAATAGATAACACTAACTGTAATTATTTCAGATAAGAAATCCTTGGTTTGAAAAAAATCATTGGATCGCCAGTCAGTCATTCCGCAAGAACAATTACTGAGTAATGATAACTTTTCATGATGCTACTAAATTTCATTTAGGTGTAGTCATTGTGGGAGGCTTGTAGTTGTTTTATGAGTATGTGTTCCCCTTTTTTCCCTCCAGCTCACTATGCAAAGGAGATTTGGCATAAATTTATTAGCTTCTGACTCAATGGTGACTACATAGTCATCGAATAGGCCTTGTACAGTGAGTTGGCTTGAATTAGGCGTAGGTTCTCCTGTGTGCAGCTCATGTAAAGATTGTCCCAGGCTTGTCGCTTTGACCTTTTGGGCATTAGGTTTACCATGCTGTGAATAATATCTAAGACTCATTTTTGTACTCTGTGGAGCTGTCTTACCCAGCTGTCTTGTTCCATGTAATATTTCTGTAACTGGCATGTTTGCTGTCAGCTTGTTTGACCAGCTGCAAACCAGCAAACTGTAGAAGGTCTGATTTTTTTTGGAGAATGTTACAGAGAATTGTAATACATCTGTGCTAGTGTTTGTTATGCATCCCGGTAAGAAAGGCAGTCAGACTCCATAAGGTATTGTTTAAAATAACTTTAATTGAAGATAACACAAGAAGGAAAAAGGGGATAGCACAGATAATCTTATGTCTTTTCAGATGCTGGCAACCTTAAGTTGTGCAGTATCAGATGGACCTCTGATCAGGGCACGGCAGGCTTCCTGGATCCTGTCTGCGCTGCGGTTCACCAGCATTATGGCCTTCAGACCTCTTATAGGATTTTCTTAGAAGTAAACATTATGGGCCATTTCGGCTGCCAAGCAAAAGGATGTTCACATGAGAACTGTAAGATAAAGGCAAAGACATGCAGGTGGCATCCTTGCCAGGCATTGGGTGTCAGCCTGGCCACATATTTCATAGGTAGCAAATCAAATGTTACTACTGCTAATCTGAGCTCACCCAGTCCTTAAAGCAAAGTTCGTGGTGTCAGCCTGTGCTCTACTTAGTCTGCAGTACCACCTGCATTCATTTTGAATGTGCAATGTGTATAACATAACTTTGCCCATAAATAACTTTCTTATTTCTTCAGTGATTTGATACACTGGTAGCTTCTGGGGTTAGTTTGTACTTAACTGGATGTATTTTAGCCGTATCATCTTTAGTTAACTCTTCAGTTTAGTAACTAAGCTCTTAAGGTTTAAATACAAACTTCACACTAATGCTGCTCTTCCTTCAGGTACCCAGCCACGAACTAAAAATGGCTCTTCTCACAAAATGTCTTCCAGTATCCAGGGTTTAGAAACCCTGACTTCACTGCAGGGAGTACTTGCTGATGTTTTATGGCTGATTTCTTCAGCCGGTGGTTGGCACTTTCTGAAGCCCTGTCTTTAAGACCAGCCAGGAGGAGGGCAGATGGGGACACCAGGGCAGCCCCAGCCATCGGGCACTTCCCTGGGGACACATATGGGCTGAGGGTGAGCTGGGATGTCAGCTTGTGGGTGGGCCTGGCTCAGCAGGACCTATGGCCGGGCAGGGGAGGGCTGTGGGGAGCTGGAGACTGTCCCTGCTGTGGCATTGACAGGGCAGGGGCTGATGGCCCAGGTGGCTGACATGGGGACATGGGCAGGGTGAAGGCAGCCCTGGGAGGCTGGGCATGGACAGGGAGGGCTGGTGGTGCCCTCAGGGGCCTGACAGGCCCACAAAACTGCTGAAGGAAATAAAAATGTTGCAAGTGAGGGGAGCCCAGAGTTTTTTACTGTATGCATGGTCATTAATGTTTGATCAGAGCAGATTCTCAAAGCCCCAGGGGACATTAGGGTGGGAAGTGTGGCGTTTGACTAGATGGAGAGAGGTGGTAGCCATGGCACCACCACCTAGCTGTAGCTCTGTAGACCAGAGTGTTAGTGCTGCTGGCAGTAGGGATAGCAGGGAATTTTTGAATGAAACAGGATTTCAGAAGAAACATCACATTTGTTAAAACTAGAAAGAGTGTTCCTCAAATTGCTTTTTGAAGAGCTTTTCTCAAATGACAGCCTCTGAGTGTTAGCTTTTTAGGTCTCTACCATAGATATCTGAGACTGGAAACATTACAAGTCTTTCATCTGTCTTTGGGACTAAGATCCACAGCTGGAAACCTCAAGAGCTCTGATACAAACAGGGCTTCCAAGGCTTCCGGACTTACTAGGAGACAGCTAGTGAAACTGTGGAGGCCCTCAGGTTTTCACAGGTTCCTTTCTTGTGCCAGTGGGAACCTAGAAGTCCTTTGATGGTTTGACTTAAATCAAGTAGCAGCAGGCCTTTGGTGGCACAGTTGTTAACAAATCTATATGTGCCACGTTTTTTTGAAAATAAAAAACCTGCAGCATTTGTGGTTTTTTAGTGGTGGTGAAGCCAAACATCAACTGTTTAATGTCACAGAGAATCAGGAATTCTCCTTCAGTCAGTTTTGGATCATCACTTTTGGGCATATGGAGCCCAGAGGTCATGTGCAGCCATGGACAGTGGAAGGAGACAGTGAAGGGTATCTGGACCAGCATTTGTTAGTGAATCCAGACCACACACCAAACCGGCTCAGACTCAGGAAACGGGGTTTATTTAACTCAGTTATTTCAGCTCTTCAGCACAGTAACACAAACATGAACCTGCTGGGTTTGTAAATCTTTCTTTCCCACAAGAATGTAGTTTTTAGAGTGACTACAAGTTTTAGTGTCTACAAAGCTAAATATGAGAAGCCCCTTTGTAGTTTTTTCCTTTGCTGCAAGTTATTTCGTGGAAAGGAGTTGCTCATGTCTCAGGTATAATTTTGTCTGATATGTGCAGTATCTGTACAAAAGTCTACGTTCGAAAAGTAACATACGGAAAAGTGGTTGTCTGGAGAAGCCAAAGAATACTTGCTCTGCCTATTAAAAGACCTTCCTACTTAAAAGTTGATTATTTTTGTTCTTCAAAAAAATGAGAAACCATTTGGTTAAAAATAAGTAAGGAATCTTTCACAGAACCACTGAATTATTCACGGAAACCTTGACTCTAGACTGTTTTGATGGATAAAACTAATTTATCTCTGTCTCCCTGAGATATTTATATCATCTGTCTAAACAACATGAATCACATTTAAAATTATATCAACTTGTGCCACCTCCGGGGTAACAAACTGGAGCTGATTCAACTGAGTGTTGCTTTCTTTCATTTTAATCATTCACAATATCTAATTGATTTTTATTACAATTGAGTCTGTTCACTTAACAGGGAATTTGAATTCATAGCCAATGGGGGGGGGAAGGAAACGTCACTAAGGTTAATGGTTGGACTCAATGATCTTAAAGGTCTTTTCCAACCTAAATTATTCTATGATTCTATGATTCTAATTGGCAGTACAGGGTTTGTTTTTTTTAATATTTTGTACTGTTCTAGTACAGGTAGAGGAAAAATGAGTATTGTCTTTGATTCTTGAAGTATGTATATGTATATGTACACACAAACTTATTTATAGTAATTTATAGTAATTACACATATGCAGTAATAAAACACGCAGTTTTTTACATATGTAGGGTTTATATACTCTTCAAGTAAAAGATTAAAGCTGTGAAAGACAATCTGGTCTCAGAGCACAGTCCATTACATAAAGGTTCTCAAACTATGTATTACCCTTGCCATGTGTTGCAGCTGGAAACAAAGAGATCAGAGTAGCAAAGTTTTGGAATTTTTCATGTCTTGCACATTTTTTTTTAAACAATAAACAAAGATTTCAGAACTTGCTGTGAAATGAAATTTTAAAAAAAAACTTTTAAGTCAATTGAAACTTTTTGATATCAAAAAAGAAATGTATTTTATTTTATAATTTTGCAAGTAATTCAACAAAACTATATAGAAAACAGTACATTTAAACAAAGTAGCTGAAATGAAAATGTTTTATTCTCTTCAGTTTTGTTTCTTATTCATGTCGTCCCCTCTTTTCCCAACTAACTAGAATAACATTTTCATAACCTTGTGGTTTAATTTTCATAAAATTTTATAGTGTTAAAGTTTTATTTAAATATTTTGGTTTTAGTGAGCAGCCCATTGAAGGCATTTTAACTTACTGTGCTCAGTTCTTGGCTCCCCACTACATGAGAAATATGAAGCTACCAGAGAGAGTTCAGTGAAGGGCCACAAAGATGATGAAGGGACTGGAGCATCTCACCTAGGAGGAAAGTCTGAGAGAGCTGGGACTGTTCAGCCTGAAGAAAAGGCTTGGGGGGATCTCATGAATGTATATAAATACATGAAGGGAGAGTGCAAAGAAGACAGAGCTAGGCTCTTTTTGGTGGCACCCAGTGACAGGACTGAAGGCAATGGGCACAAACTGAAACACAGGAAGTTCCCTCTGAACATCAGGAAAGACTTTTTCACAGTGAGTGTGACCGAGCACTAGCACAGGTTGCCCAGGTAGGTTGTGGAGTCTCCATCCTTGGAGATATTCAAAAGCCGTCTGGACATGGTGCTGGGACACCAGCTCTAGGTGTCCCTGCTTGAGCAGGAAGGTTGGACTAGATGACCTCCAGAAGTCCCTTCCAGCATCCACCAGTTTGTGATTCTGTTATTTGGTGACTTTCTGTAGTCATGACATATACCAGTGGATATATCACTGGTACTATATGTCAATGAATTTTTCAAAAACTGAGATATAAAATGTAAAGTGTGAAGACTGTAATTAGCTAGTTTATTCAGTAAAATGGTTGTAACATGAAAATAACTTGCCTTCCCAATAACTGAACTTACCAAATGTTGAGACTATTAACTAAAGTAAGGTTAGGCTTTAGCAAATGAATAATTTAGTATTGACTAAGTGGAAATTTAGGTAATTTAAAATGAAAATAACTCCTTTGTCCAGAACGGGGAAAAGGGATGAGAGAGACATGTCTGGACACCCACAGTGGGCTGTTCTGGTTTAAAAGTCTGTGATTAACTAAACATCCTCATTATGCACTATAGGATTAGATCCTCCATATTACACTCTTTAATATATATTTGCTGAAAACTTGGTTTCTAATGCCTTATTTGGGGTTTGAACAGAAGCAGGTAGATGGAGGTGGAGAAAGGGCTATATAACCCTATTACCTAACACACACAGAGTTGTGTGCAGAGAAATTTTAAGAGCACAGGAAACAATCTCACCTAGATCTGTCTCTTGCTGTGACTGATCTTCAGTACTTAATAGAACAGTGAGAAAGAAAAAAATTCAAAATATTAAACCAAGCAATGGACCATGTAAAAGAATAAAAATCCTTCCTGGCCAGTTTCAGAAATATTTGTTCTGAAATTCTGAAATACAGGATTAAGGTAGTATATGTTAAAAACAATGTATGACCAGCGTGTGCAATTAAAGTCTTTTATAAACATTACTACAATTCAAATTCTAATCTTGGCAGTGGAAGTGCAATTGACAGTAAGTGTAGATTTAAATTTCAAGAATAAGAAAAATCACGCGTGATAACCTCTTTGGACAGAGAAAGATACCTGTAGTCTCAGAAGGGAATAGTATTCTCTTCTCTTTTTTTTTCCCTTTTTTTTTTATCTTAAAGAAATTAAGAGAAAGTTTGAATTCTTTAAAGAGTCTGATGTTTTATCTTCTAGAAATAGTTTTCTACTGATATTATTTAATTATTTTTAATGTCTAAAATACCCTCCAGGGGGCAACATTTTGATTCATTTTCATTCCAGTTTAATTTTCTAGTCTATTTCCGTTCCTAAAGATACTGATTTTAAAGTATTGTTTGATCTGATCCATAGTTTTTCATTTCTATTACAGTAATAAATAACACTTCTTATCTAATAAAAACACATTACTTACAGATCATGTATGCTGATGATGTGAACCATAAGTGCTTTCTTAAAATGTTCTGCAAATATTAATACTTTTCATCTCCTAATTTAGTAATAGCACTTTAAAATGAACTTGTTTGCATGACTTGTATTGAGATACAGGTAGATTTTAAAACAGTGGTATTCACATTGACTCAAGTGATGGAGAACACACCAAAGTATTAAGTTCCTGATGTCAACATGAAACAAAGAGGGTATTGCTGGAAATAATATTGCAGAGTGTGTATAATAGAAATATCTATTGTACCTAGTTGATTCATAACCTGAAAAATTAAATAACACCAGTAGTCATGCCTTCACATCCACCTCTTTTTATATTGTAATGTGGGTTCTGATTGATGTTATTCTTTTAGAAGACTATTGAATTTTTGTTTACTAAAACATTGTGCTAAGCAATCCCTGCAACACATAGCAGCACAAGTGCAATAGGAAAATTTTTTTTTTCTTTATGTACTACAGGGCTTTTCCTTAAGAAGTATATACAGTAGTTTGGTTTGGTTTTGTCCGTTCTTTAGTACCTCTGTTGGAGTTAAATCATAACACAATTTATGACATTTTTGTTGTTAAAGTGCATCCAGTAATAACTAACCCGAGGTGATTTGTCACCATTTTTTATTTTAACTCTGAAAATCCATTTCAGATGGACTTAAGGGAGTGGGGGGAATCCAGTCACTAAAGAGACCTGAGAGACAAACTGTGTTACAGACCCTGTGTGCTCTTGTCACAGTGACTCCGTCTCTCTCCCAGGTTGCCCAAAGGCTGAATGTTTGTATCCATTATTATGGGCTACTTCAAGGTCTGGGCACCCTAAATAAACATAGAGAAATTGGCTTAACATAAGAACTTCTAAGTTCAAAGTTTTTTGCATTTTTAATAGCGTTTTGAGAGTGGGCAAATAAAGGTTTAGGTTTTTTCCCTCTGTAAAGCCCTCTGGGCTTACTGTATCTTTTTGAAAATCTCTGATGCAGTTCTTATCAGGGCTGTGGGTTGGTGATGAAAGGGCTTGAGTGGCAAAATTGGCTTGAAATGTTCTATCATCATTAGGCAGCTATTTTCTCACAATTTTTCCCCTGGTCTTTTTTTGAGTTGTTTCTAAATTCAGATCAGTCCCCTTAACAAATCTATAGTTTAGCTTTATAGTGTCAGGATAGGAAGAGAAACAAATTATTAGGATGGGAAGGAGAAGCCAGTATTTTTGTGAAAACCTCAGCATTGCTGAACCTAATGTCAGTAGGGACAGAACCCTCAGGGTATACTGGAAAGGTCTAGAAGACAGCTGACTTTCATCGGAGGCAGCACAACATAAACAACCAAGACCCCAACCTTAAAGAGAGATTCATTTCCAGCATATTGACATAGAAAAAAAAAGTAATGATACCAAATTTTTGTTTTTTCAGAAACCACAATAAGTTTTTCAGAAACTGCAACTCCAACAATTCTGAAAAAAGAGACTCAGAGATATGCTTCAGCTGAATGCAAGGCATAGCTATTGAGAATCTCAAATACAACTAAATGGAATAGGCCATTTTGCTAATCTTATCCTAGTTTAATCTGAAATATTTTCGGTAGCTTTACATTGGTGTAAATTAGCAGACTGACTCACTAACTACAAGAAAGTAGGTAATCCAGTTGGAAAGAACTATTCAAAACATGTTCACTGTGCTGGTCTAGGTTGAACGTGCAGAACAATGTTTTAATTTTTTCCTTTCCCAAAATTTTCAACTCTTACAACTTGATCATCCTTCCTATCTAACAGCCCAATTTAAAGTGGGAATCCCTAACAACAAATTCTTCATATTTCTTCACCTATTTCATGAAGTGTTTTGAAAGTTTGGAAAGCACTTCATGAATCACTCAGTGGTTGCTAAAAATGAATAGTAATGAGCCCAATTCAATTGTCATGCCAGCTGCTGATTTCCTTCTTATGGCTGACTTTGTGCTATGGAGAGGAATCTGTATGCTAAATCTCACCTGCCTGTATGAAATTGATTCCATGACGATTTTAAAATGAGAACTGCCCTCAACTGTGTTTTTACATAGAATAATTGGGCTTTAGTTATTAAAAATAAGTGACAGCAAGGACATCTGAGTCTCTTTTATTGTCTGGTCAAACAGCCTGGATCTTTGTACTCCAATAAGAGACTTCTTTTGTAGTGCGAGTTACTGTGCTATAACACACTGCCGGCCTGATGCACTCTCTGCTTGCCGGGGGCTCATATCAGGGATGTCACCGGGAGACTACCAAGCCTCATACTGTCCTCTGACTGTTATCTGCTGCTGTTGTTTCACTTGGGCACCAGTGATGCAGCTGGGAGCAGCCTGAAGGCTATCAAGAAAGATTATAGAGCCCTGGGAGCAGCATTCAAGGACTCTGGAGCACAGGTGTTTTTCCAGAAAATGAAAGATTCAAGAGTTGAGCCCAGTCACCTTTCTTTCAATTCAAGGTCTTAACGTCAAGATCAGCCTTTTCTTATTTTTCTTTCTGCTAAGTGGTTCCAAGAAGTCTGCATTTTTGTGCCCCACCATTGCTCAGTAAACAAGATAATCACGCCGCATAGATATGCGTACTTTCACACATGCTCTTAGGTCTTAAGAGCATGGTAGGTAACAAAAGAAGTCATTTGTTTTGACTGTTTGCATTGCCTACAGAAAGTTTAACCACTGGGATGTAGCCAAGCTTTCAGTCATAGTGAACATTAATATGAAGTAAAAAAATCTGAACCAAAACTGATACAAAGGTGGAAAAAATCTTTTCCAGTGGGAGGCACAGAAATAGCAACAGCAATCCTGAATGCTACAATTTCTGTAGGCGCATGGAAATGGAAGCAATGTTCAAACTGAGTTTCTGGTTTACACGATAACTATGTAATATAATTGTTTTCATAAACTGATGGAGTTCAACCTTTAACTAAGCTGATATCCTTCTCCGTTTTAATTCAAAGTGTGTCAGACTATTTAAAACCTGACATAAATTATTGTATAGATAAGTGAAGCAAAAGAAAATAAACAAACGAATCTATATTTGCTCACAGACGTGTCTAGCGATGCACCAAATTCCAAAGTCCCACTAGTTAGGTTTGTGTATCCTATTCAATCCTGGTATGCTTCCCAGTAGTTTAGTGAAGAAAGGCAGCCAAACTGAGGACCACACAGGACCTGAGTCACTCTGCAGAAGTGCCTGTCTCTCATGATGGATTACAGATGGATCCCAGCCAAGTCAGGTTTCCAAATTGGTGCCTTGAATACATAGAGTTCAGATGTGGATTCAGAACTTTTTCTCAGAGATTTTATCTTTGTGTCTTTGCTCTTGGATCTACAGGTATGCAAACATGTAGTAGAAAAACATTTTTAGAATGCATTTAGAATGAAGTTAAGATTCTAAGGGCAAAATCATGTGACCAGCCTATTGCAACTTTGGAAGTGGCTAAAATTCTACAAGTGTTTTCCCTGGAGAACTTGACTCAGTCTTCTGAGGTTTAGAGACGCAACGGTAATTTTCCAGCACAGACTGGCCCCGCGTCCATTTTACATACCTTGTGTGTAGCATTTCAAATGCAAGTTGGCTTCTATTTTCTATCCCTACTGATATATCTTCAACGGGTACATCTCAGACTCTTTTCAGCTAAAGACTTTGTCACACCATCTTTCCACAGCTGACATGAGTATACACTCAAGCTCTCATTGTTTTCAACTGCCTTAGCCTGTGGCATCTTTTCCTTGTCCCTGCTGTGTGACCCTGTGCTTTGTATTTATAGTTTCAATCCACTTTTGTTACTTCAGTCCTTCAGTCCAGTTCACTCTCCATGATTTTTCACCTTCACCTTTCAACTGAGGGCTGATGGGTTTGTGTCATTGGAAAATGTTAGCGTACTCTGCATTTCTGTATCAATACCAGTAAACCACATTTGGTTCCAAAAACATCCTTTGCAACATCACCAGTAATATTCTTCTATACCAGTAATATGCCTTTTGGTCCTAATGTTTTCTCCTTCCCTTAAACCAAACTGTGATTCTTTTACATTTCCAGAGTACCTTATCCAGAATATTTTTTTTTTCCTAAGTGGCATTGTATCCAATACCTACGATACTATCAGCTATATTTCCTATCTTCCTTTTCTTAAAATTTCAGTTATCTTATAAAGAGACATGCCAGGTGATTTTGGCATAATGATAGTCTATTCTGGGATAAAGCTGTTAGTCATTATATTCCATTTTTCATTACCTCAGTGTCTCTAGCTATGCAATGCTTCATAATTTGCTTCAAATCCTTGCACAGCTCATGAGGTCAGTGCCACATGTTTTTATGTTGCCTGGATCATGTACATTGCTTTTTCCTAAAAGAAAAAAAAGTTAGTTTTTTTTTATTTTTCAGACATTTGATTGCCAGCCTGATAGATTCATTAAAAGTCTTTGTTATTAAGTTGGCCTTTTATGTGCAAGTATTGTAAGTAATCTCAAGTGGAGATGATGGGGTCTTGCCCTCCTGGTCTAGACACTTCCTTAAAAACAGTTTTATGTCTTTGTTTTGTTCTTATCTTAGATGAGTAATTTTCATTTCCACAGTCTGTATCATTAGCCACACTGCATTTGCTACTGTAGTCAACATCCCCATATTAATTTTGTTTTGGACTGTCTGTAAATTATCTTTAATCTTAACTGCTTTTTGCTGCTTGGTGAAGCCACTCTTTTTCCTCTTTTCTTTTTATTTGGATGATGAAAGCACATTTTAGTACTTGCAATTTCGCAAGATCTTACCCTGCCTAACATTTTCTGTTCTCACTTTCTCCATATATTTTCTGACATCTGACAGTTTTCCTTGCATATTAGTTTCATTTTCCACCCTACAAGCTTTCTGCATACTCCAGATATACTCTATGAGGTGACTGCTCATCTAGTTAGAAATGGAGCCCTTTGTTATAAAAGGTTTTTCCACATGTTTGAAGCTGCAAGTTTTTCACAGCCCACAGCCACAGTCTTAAAAGAATTCTAGCTCTTCCTTGAGTCTTCATTATTTCCCTTATTTTCTGATTTTTTAAAGTGAAATTCTGATTTATTTATGTTTAGCATTTATTCATGTTACAGCCATTTTTTAAAAAATGGAGTGAATGTGTCATCACTTACTCTGAGATACAGCTTTCTTGACCAACTGTTTAATAAGGTCCTGTAGCTCACTTTTCTTGTGTTAAGTGTCACATCATCAGATACCTGGGTCTACCTCTTATTGGTAGAATTTATTTTCTGTGAAGTTACAATATCACCTCACAGCTTTCATAGTGCTATTTACTCCTTATTTACTATTTCATAATGTTATTTGCTTTCTAAATACTACAGAAATTTGTATACAACAAAAAGGATCCTACACAAACCTTTCTGAAAGGAATCTGAAACCATTTAGAAACCCTTTGTACCCTCTCTAATTTTCTTACAGCCTATTGCATACTTGATTTATAGTTCATCACATCATTATTTTTGCCATGAGGAACACCCTAAGATTGGTACATGTGGATGTGGGAAATAAGCAAGAAGAGGATTACTATGTCAAACTGACTTGCAGATCTACTGTATCATCTATGTAACAGGGAAGATACAGTGGGTTACACAAGCTATTGCAGGCAGTTTTATGGCCTTCTGCACTTCAATACAGTCCACTCACCCAAATTTTTGGGCAGAATATTGCCATTGTTTTACAATTAAAAAAAAAAATCCAGTTGGCACAATTAGGGTATTTTAAGGGGGTGGTCAAAGTGAAAATCATGAATACAATCTTACAAATTGATATTAGTGAAATTCCTTGTAGTTGCTTTCAGTTGCATGCAAGAGATCCTCCATTATTTCTCTCAGTTTAATTTCATTAATTTCTTTTTTTTTCTTTTTTGTATTTTCTTGTTAAATAAAGCGAAGAAACTGAAGATGATTAGGGGATTGGAACATCTCTCTTATGAAGAAAGGCTGAGGGACTTGTGTCTTTTTAGTCTGGAGAAAAGAAGACTGAGGGGGGAGCTTATTAATGCTTATAAATACTTAAAGAGAGGGTGCCAGGGGAATGGGAACAGTCTTTTTTTTCAGTGGTGCCCAGTGATTGGACAAGAGGTAACAGGCACAAACTTGAATATAGGAAGATCCATCTTAACATGAGGAGGAACTTCTTTACTTTGAGGGTGGCAGAGCACTGGCACAGGCTGCCCAGAGAGGTGGTGGAGTCTCCCGCTCTGGAGACATTCAAAACCTGCCTGGACGCTGTCCTGTGCAACCTGCTGTAGGTGACCCTGCTCTGGCTGGGGGTGTTGGACTAGATGATCTCCAGAGGTCCCTTCCAACCCTGACCATTCTGTGATTCTGTGATTCTGTAAACCGCTCTGTATGGCTACTGTCATGGAAGTCTTTTATTAATTTTCGTTAAGCAGGCTGTATGAATTCCAAGTGATTTTTTTTTTCCAGATGCACCATATCTTAGATTAATGCATCTCTAACTGAGAGAGGTTAGTGCTGCTGGACCATCAGTACTAGCCAGCAGTGGCTTCTGCCTTACTCTGTCATTTAGACATGGGAACGGGAAAATCAGTCCTCTTTTTATTTGAGCATCTTTTCTTCACCAGCAGACACTAAACTGTTAAATCACAGGAGTGCATAACATGGAAAATGCAGTCATTGTGATAAGTAATCCTTGAAGGGAAGAAAAATATAGGAAGATGGTTACGTTTTGTCTTTAGCTTTTTTAAGCTACCCTAGGACTTTTTTCACTTTTTTTTCACTTTTTCTGGAATGGCTTATGCTGTCGCCTGACAGTGAAGTAGAGTAATCACAAGAGTAGGTTTTTATTATATATTTTATATCCTACTTTTTTTTCCTTGTCCTTTACAAACAGAGAGTTATTCATCAGTTTTTAAGGTGTCAACTCCTGTTTTAAAACAAGAACTAACATGATTCTCATATGTTTTTGAACTAAGTTTTTTTCAGCTATTGAACTGTACTTGTCTTAGGACCATCTTGGAAAGCAAACAAAATTTTATCGAGCAACAAAAGATATTCTTCTTTCTCTTTAAAAGTTTCTATTTACAATAGTTATTTAAATTCCTTCTTATTGGCAGCCGTCTGGGCTTGTGTTTTCAGGCAGTTGACTCTAACTGCAGGCAACAGATGCATTTAAAATAGACTGCAATAAGATTCTATTTTTGAGATGTGGTGATTGGAAGGGAATTTTCTTCTGTCAATCAGATATACATTAAGATGGTATTTATTTTAAAACTGAATATTCTAGTTTACAAGATTTGGAATTGTTTTCACATTTACTACCTAAAATTATAAAGGAGTGCTAAAGAATTAAATGATAGAAATTTGCACCTGGAATTGCATGTGGAACATGACACTTAACATGCAATATAAATAGTCTAAATTAGCAATTTGTCAGCATATTTGTGTATTTAAAAGGAAAACTAAAGAATTTTTAAAAACTTAAAATTTCCTTAATTATATAATTCTTCATGCTATTGGATATATTACAAATTTTAAACAATGTATTTTTCAACTGATTGAAGGCTAGCATGCCATGTCCTAATAGATTGAGCAGCTGCATTGGTTCTTTAAGATACTTCACACTTAGCAAATAATCATAAGTATAGTCCTACAAGTATTAAAATATACTAGATTGCCAACATTGTGTCAATTTTTAAAGATAAAATTCAGTTTTGCAGCAGCAGCCCCGTAGAGTCTAAGCGGGTGGGAGAGGGCTGGAGGAACCAGTAGGCAGAGGATGCTTCGGGAAGGATTTGCACCTTTTGGGTAAAGGTAGGAGCTGCAGCTGCTGCTGCATGAGGGGGTTACTACTTGCTGCTGTAGCTGGCCATGTCCATGCTCCTTTTCAGGGCTTGTCCATAATAGTTAAACCTGTGCCCTCAGGCTGCAGTTTCTAGCTATTCTTTGCCTGCAGCTGGCCAAGGAGGTGAATGGAATCTCTGCATTTGGAGTATTGTTGTTATAATAGTTAACAGTAGACAAATATGGGAATGACAGGGAAATGAATGTAGTAAGAAACCCCATTGTTCACACAGGATGTTTTAGTTCTGTATTCCTTCTTAAAATAAAAATTCATATGTAGACCCTCCAAAATTGCATACATTAGATTTCAAAGTCATGGTGATTTGAGGTGTCTCCTCATATTTAAGATCATATTTATTCATTGCTATTTTTAATTGCATATGAACTACGTTAACTGAATCTGTTAATCACGTTCATTTAAAACTATAATTGGTGGAATCTATTTTAAAAGATGGATTAGAAAATATCACTTTCTGAATGAAAAAAAAAAGGACTTGACACACTCTTTCCTTCCATTGCTAGGCCATGGGAAGTGTGACTGTGGGAAGTGCAAATGTGATGAAGGCTGGTATGGTGAAGCTTGTCAGTATCCAACTACTTGCAATCTTACACGGAAGAAAAGCAATGAAATGTGCAAGAATTCTCAAGATATCATCTGTTCTGGTGCAGGTAAGATGTCTTTTGTTGCTTTTGATGGCTTGATGTTCTTCCTGTGTTATCTTGAGAATCAATGCAATTGCTTTTCTAATTAGGAATTTTGTAAAGTATGTTTCAAGAGACTGAGAAATAACTGTATGTATACTAAAATACTTTATTTTCCTATAGGCCCATTCCTGTGCATATGATATGCACTGATTCAGAATGCCTACTTTAGTACTCTAGTTTATCCATAGCTATTTTAGGTTAATGAAACTGCAGCTGTGTCATGTTTTTTGCCCATCAAAAGGTTATGGCAATGGCATTAACACAGAAAGTGGCGTCATTTTTTTGGTGTTTGTGTTTATAGCATGCAGAATATTATTCCAGGGTATTTATAACCTGTACAATTTTTAAGACACTTTTGAGCTATAACAATGATTATTAAAAAAACAGTTATGGAAGATCTGCTGAATCATTTTGTTGGGGTACTTCATAGAATCATAGAATGGTTTAGGTTGGAAAGGACCTTGGAGATCATCGAGTTCCAACTCCCCTGCCATAGGCAGGGACACCTCCCACTAGACCAGGCTGCCCAAGGCCACATCCAGCCTGGCCTTGAACACCTCCAGTGTTCCTTCCATCTTCACTTTTCTGATTTGGTAGCTCTCTTTTCTCTAATTCTTTAAATGTATACCTCATCGTAACTTCAATAGGTAGTCCTTTCCTTAAAAAAAATCAGAGGGAAAAGAAACAGCCTTTTAGAAGACTTCATTGCAGAATGGTAAAATTTTGAAGGACATTTGCTACCAGTCAGGGTTTGAGACCAGAAACTGCCTTCCAGTTTTTCCATTACATTGATCTCTGAGTGAGAGAATGTTTCAAGAACCCCACTTTTGCTCACTGTTGCTGGCCTTTAACTTCTGTCTGGGTCCATACATTTTCATACAACTAAATTTCTCACAAGGTAGTCGCTGACATAAGCAAAGGACCCAAAGGATTTGTGGGACTTGCTACAGAGAAGCTAGGCTCTCACAACAAGATATGAAACCAATTTAATATAAAATTTTAACCATAAAGCATACTGAGTAAATGATACATTTCATTTATGATAATAATATACATGATATGAAACTCATGATTATTTGGCTAACAAATGAGAGACACCTAAATGAGAAGCTGACTCTCAAAAATAAACATAGTTCAGTGATCAGTCGAAGTACTTAGAAAAGAATGTTAAGACCTTTTGTTCTCTTTCTTTCCTTGGCTAGAAGCAGCACCAGTCTGTCTATCCCTGAGTCTTCACAGGAAAGACAACGTAGCTGAACAACCACTGAAAATGGCTAAAAGGGGAAAGTTTGTTAGATCAGGAGAAGAAAAAATGCTTTATGCATTGCTGGTATTAAACAGGACAGCAATTCCAATAAGACAGGCTAGGGAGTTTGGGGTAACTTTGATGGGCTGTAGCCATACATATTTTGTCTTGATGGGATTGTCCTTTGATCTACTGCCAACATTGCCTTTGGGGTCTGAGCTCTGTTTTTTAATTGCCAATAAAAGATGGGAACGGATGACAAGAGTTGTTGCAAAAGCATCCTCACCTGTCACACAGCTAACCATTTATTGTAAGTCTTTTCATGAACCGATCAAGATCCACCTAAAATTTAACTTTTCTGACTCAACTATTCCTAACTATTTGTCACAGCAACTATGACATCCTACCTAAACGGAGATTCTCCATGTGAGCACTGTCCACTTATAGTCAATGGGAACAATGGACACTTTTAGGACATAGTCTGTCTGACCTCTTTATATGCTCAATTTATGTATCAATTTACCATTTTATATTTTTCCTGTTTGGGAATTATCTGTAAACAAGACATTTTTCTCAAAATTTTTATTTGTATTTATTTTCTGAGTAATTGTAGCAAATCTAGTTCTGTAGGTTACTTATGTTGTATTATCAGTTGTATTATTTTTATTTTATTATATTAGCTCTTGCAAACATTTTTAAAGTTTACTTTTTTAGACTGGCCATGTATGTCACAGAGCCCCATTCTTCTGTTCTTTGTTTAGATTAATGAGGTGTTTAGTAAAACTTGTACTATACTTGTAACGGTGAAATGTAAAATGGTTTCTGCAGACCAGTTGTGTAACATTGGCATAAAACTTCTATTTTGGAGGACTTCATTTGTGATAATAACCATGTTTTCTAAAATACGTATGGATGTACTGTGAAGAGTATGAGTCTTGTGAATTAAGTTCCTTTTTTAAGAAAAAATCTATACTTGCTGGCATAGTGATGCCAGTGACTGCTGAAACAGCTTGTGCAAGCCCACTGACCACGGGCTCCCAGTTAACATGGTATTACACAAAGTTCCTACCCTTACAATGCTAATAAAGGTGATAGAGGTGTGTCATATATGACCAGCATGGTAATACTTTTATTTCTAACACGATTTTATAGTATTTTTGCTTTTTTAGCTGTATAATTCCTTAATATGTTTATTCATGGCTGGTATACGTTATCACGCACTATGTTCCAAACTAGAAAATAGTCAGGAGGAGGAGGAGAAGGCAGTTGTTTGCTCTGCCCTGGCAACTGCACTACAGGTCAGATAGCCTCTCTGAGGTAAAAGGGGGGATTCTTCCTTCCCTGGGAGCAACAAAACAAACTTTTTCTGTTTGGGAAGGTGGGTCACGGAGAGAGGCAGCCACTGAGGTGAGTGGGCAACCCTACTCAAAAGACCAAGAAGCAAATGTGCCACCAGACCAGAGGTGACAGAAGAGAGATCTGTTTATAAACCCATTTCCATCCTTTGCATAGCCTGAGCATTCTGGCTTTTCCTTATGTCAGAAAGTTTTCTGTTGTGATTTATGTTGTGGGAAAAAAAAAACCAAACCAAACCAGCTCTACACTTCCAAAGTATTTGGGAGTCCTGGGGGTACTTACATTGAGGGAGAATCTCAGGCAGACCTGTGTTCTCAAACTACTTGGTGGTCTGACATGGGTAAAACCCGACTTACTCGTGACAAATCAGCAAATGTCTTTATTATAGCTCTTAATGTGCTTGCAAGATCTACTCTTTTCTAAGACATCACCCACAAACTGAAGGAAAATGAGCCCTAACGGCTTAAAGTTGCATTGGGTCAAAGTTCTGAAATAACAAGATATTATTATAGATGTTCCTACAATTCTTCAAATGAATGAAATAACTTGTAATGTAGACATCAATACCACTGGAAAAACATTCACTTTGCAGTGAAGTTGTTGATGCGCTATTGTAATACTTATGGTTTGTTTAATAATGCTAGGAATGTATTTCTCTGCAAGTAGCTCATCTGTTGTATAATCAATGTATTGCTGTGGGAATTGCTTTCTAGCTTGAGTCCTTTTTTCCTGAAATCTGATCATAAGGTCTTCATGCAGATGTTCCTCACCAATGTTTCCTTCCTTTGATTCCTGGCTTTTTCTCCAAGGCTGTACTTATAAAATCTTAGTCCTCAGATGGCAGCTGTAGAAAAGGGACTAAAGACTAGAGTGCAAAGGAACTTTGTGAACTTAGGCAGACATATTTTCAGGTCCTCAGTAGCCATGCCCTGTTACTCTCATGTAACGTAGCTGTGGGACTGGACAAAACCAGACTTCATTCTTGAGAAGATGACTAAGCTAATTTTTCTCCTTTCAGTAGGCAGAAGATACAATTTCCAAAGCTGACTTCTTCCCTCAGTTGTATAAAGTCAGACAGAAAAATCTACGGGTGAATTTCACTTAAGAAAATATGGTGCTCCTTATTAAAAATGAACCCCTTGAATGTTGTATCTGTTTACAGCTAAGAATAGGCTTTTTAGGCTTTTTTTTTTTTTTGATACCGATTGTTTCTATCTGTCTTTATTTGACTGGATTATCTTTAGATTTCAGCATTCTCAGAGTTAAAATACATACCATCTCTGAGGGACTAATGAAACTCTTTCCATAAACTGCAGTCACTGAGTACTTTCTTAAATTTTCACAGGCACATGTCAGTGTGGCAGGTGTAAATGTGCAAACTCAGAAGGAAATGGACTGGTCTATGGTAAATTTTGTGAATGTGATGACAGAGAATGCATAGATGATGAGACAGAAGAGATTTGTACAGGTATGTATTTTAGCAAGTACAAGAAGGATTGTAAAGATTAATACAGGCTGTTATAAAATCATTTAATTGTGTGGACCTACAAAATGTCTTTACTGAATGTATGACTTAAAATAAAAGTAACTATATTTGCAAGAATTTAGCTTGCAAATTGTAAGGGGGAATTTCAGATGCAAAAATGAGCTAAGCAGGAGGTTAAAGAATGAAGAAATCCTGTGACATCCTCCTCCTTTTGGAAGAACTGCAAAGAGGATTATACAAGGTAATTCACTAAGGTAATTCATACCTTAGTGTGTCTGCCTTCGGTAGAATATAAGAAATTTGAGTGCTTTGTGGCACAGATGAAAGCAAGATGGAGGACAGAAAAAACCAAAAGATAAAAAGATTATAAAGAATTTTGTCAAGGAAGCAAAAATTAAAAAGAAAAAGAATAAATGTAGGATGAGAACTCAGAAGCAATTCAGGACATAAAAAGGAAAATGAACAAATAAAGAAAAATTTCATCTATGATAGGAAAGGCAAGAGAATAAGATGGAGTGTACTCTGCTGATAGGTAGAAAAGCAACCAAAATTCAAACTGTGCTTTCATTTCATTATAAGGTAGGAACCTGGTAATTAAATATTTTGGAATACGCACCATTTATGGCATTATAAATGCTGTTGTCTATGTTACTAGGGGGCTTGTCCTTGAGCTGGAAGGTGCTATAAATATTTTTCAGGCTATACACGTGCATACTGTGTCTGTATGCACACAGGAGGGTTCAGAACTGCTCTTAAACTATTCATACTCTGATAATAGTGATTGCTCTGTGTGCATGTATAGAGAGAGTACTTGTATAAAATAGCTTTGTCTGTCTTAATCCTTACACAGAGAACAAAATAAATTCTATTTATTTAAGTGCATTTGAAGGCAAAAAAAGAACCTTTTTTTTTTTTTTTGCATAGGATTAGTTGGGGATTTTAGATGAGGGTAAGCAGAATGGTCCTCTGAAGTCCAAATCCAGGAGTACAATATTTCCAGTAATTGCCTAAAATAAAATGAGTGGAGGGCAATAAGTTTTATGTGCCAATGATTCCATTTGTATTTATTTGCTTGTAAACATTACATATGGTACAAATATGATAAAACTTTGCCATTAATTTAGTTCCAGTAAATTCTCCTGCAATTTTTGTCAGGTTTTTTTCCCCACCTGTGTTGCTGCTGGTTTATATTGTTGGGTTTTTCTTAGCTTTTATTTCCCCTTGTTTGATCCAGTGGTACCATATTCCAAAATAGACCAGATGCATCTCTGTAAAAAAAATAATTTTATGTATATGCAGAAATCAAAGTATGCTGATATAAAAGGACAAAAAAAAGTTGGTAGATTCAAGTCTCTATGGTCTGTGATTCAACAGTATAAAAGCCCTGATACCTTATGTAAGGTTTGGAGCCTTCTAAAGTGAATCTAAGGTATAAACTAATGGTGTGCTTGACTTGGTTAAGTTGTTGTAAGCTGAAAAGTTTATGCACGTAGGTCATGAGTAGGTCATAGATTTTGCTTTGCTTCCTGACAAACCTCTACAGTATGTAACCATATGTTGAACCAGGCCGTATGCAGAAAAAATGGACAGCATATGAACCGAAGGTCAAAGGTACATAATTTCATCCCAGAAAAAGCAGACCCCACGTGCCTATCTGGTTACTGCTTCTCTCTCCCATCCCGATGTCTCCTTTAATACCCTCTATGCCATCTTTCCTTCCACAGGATTTCCACCACAGGAATCATTTAGTTTTATTTATGAAGTAATAAGGACACAGCGTTCCAAACCAGTTCTGCTTAGCTAGCGATGGCCCCAGGATACTCTCCACAGAAAGGGTGAACTTAATCAGTGCCTGTTGTACTTTCACAATTTGTGTAGCACCTACTTAGTTGCTACATACCCTTTATTGCCCTTGAAGGTATAGACAGGTCTGGAAGATTTTAATTGTCTTCAAGGAAAGCCAACTCAGGAGGATCCAACTAATGAAAAAACAAAAGCTTCTATTTACACACATGTTTCTAAAGTCTGCAGCTGTGAGCTGGGATTTTATGCTGGAAAAGCATACAATGCCATGCTGAAATGTGGATAACTTGCATTTTAATCTTTACACACGGGGATTGCATTTTTTAAGCAAATCAGTTCTTAGGTAGGGCAGAGTTATAAAGTTGTATCAAGCTTTTCCAGCCTCAGTTGGATTTTGATCAGTCAGTTGACTGTATCACTTTTTATTTAAGATTACATATACTTTGGAATCAAGTTGCAGCTTATTTTTAATAAAGTATCATGGTTCCTAGCAAATTAAATTCTGATCCTGATCTTTTTTATCTAAGGCTTTTTTGCTCTAATGGAGTGATTTTGTCTTCAGTTAAGAGCAAATGGTAGTGGCAAATTGTATAATTTAATTCATATTTATTTGAGGACTAGACAAGTGTGAGTGAAGAATGAAGTAGTGATATTTTAATCTGCAAAAATTGCCGGTAGATCAAATTAATTTACTCCTTCACCATTTTGCCCTTTATTTCTTGTCCACTGTTAAAGAACAACCTTTTGGTAACAAGCATTATTTTAGGCTGTCTGTGTTGTGTAGATATCTAAGTAAAATGGTATTTTTATCTTCTGTTATTTTTTGACATGTAACCAAGCAATTGTAATGAAAATTTCATGTGTAATTGTAAAAACAGGAAAAAACTGTATTCCACAGGTCTAAATTTTCACTCTTAATAATTAAGGATATAAATTGACCAGACTGTGATAGAGATGATCAGGTCTACTAAGCTTAACATACCCAGAGGCAAAAAAGGACAAGATCCTGACTTGATCATTCTAGTAAAGAATTAACTTATGGCTTTAAGATTAGTAAGAATTGCAGCTACTTAATTTAAATGCTTTGTGTCATTGAAGCACATGGCAGAAGTAGCTTAGTGGTTCAAAATATTCAGGAGCTGGTTACATCAAGCCTCTGGTGACCCAACTGTCTTTTTGGGAGATGTGAGGTTTGTTAAATGAACATCTGAAAGGTTCATTTTACTAATTCTTATCTTCCATGAACTGGTTTATCCACATTCAAAAATCTTCTTGGCAGGTAAGAAGGGAAGCCGTATACAATCTAGACAGTTTGTAGTAAATCAAGATCCCTCTGCTGGAATTTTCTGAGCTTTCTTAGACATGTCCAGTATGGTTGGCAAGTGTGTGCTATCTTAACATTTAAAGCTGTGCTTAAATTTTAACTATTACATTTACTGTCTTCCAAATTTACCTATAAAGTTTCAAAAATTACACTTACAAATATAAAAATGTTGATGTTATTTTCTTAGTGTTTATTGACTAGATTTAATCTGTCATTAAATCAAAACATGTTCTAAAATAGACTTGGGGAAAAGTATAATACAGATATCCTTTGTCTTATTTTATGTAGGCATATATGGTCTATAAATTGTTTCTATTCTGAGTGTAGCACTGAAAGTTTTTAAAAGAAAAGATCAAAACAGTTAAATTGTTAATGCCTTTTAAAAACTTGCCTATTTCTCACTGTATAAAATTTGTTTTGGGTTAAGGCCATGGAAAGTGTTACTGTGGAAACTGTTACTGTGAAGCTGGTTGGCATGGAGATAAATGTGAATTCCAGTGTGACATTACCCCCTGGGAGATCAAGAAAAGATGCACATCTCCAGATGGCAAAATCTGCAGCAACAGAGGTGTGTCATTCGCACGTTCCTTCTATGAGTATTTATACAGTTTGCTTTTATTTTACAATATGCATTTTCTGCAGTAGGACATAGATTGTGTTTGCTGATAATTTCTAGTTTGTTCTCACTTATTTCAAATCTGGACATACATTTCCAAGTAAGTGGGTAGATACCTGTGTTTAGGTATAAACTTACACAAATCCACAGCCATTTTTGGCTTAAGCTGGCCCAAGCTGTTGTCATCCTTCATTTTCTGTAGTAAGACTGAGCAGGATAATTTGTTAGTACATCTGCTTTGGTGAGAGAGATCTATCCTGCAAAATAAAATATTAGCAGATTTTTGACTTCGAGTGGATTGGTGCTGTAAGGCCAACAGGACTGTGGGTCAATTCGCTCTTAAAGCAGACCAAGGACACACAAGAGAATAGGGAAAATGAAATCACAAAGCTTTTAGTTTCCACTGCAACCTGAAAGAACAACTAAGAGGTGTTCAGTAACAATGCTGTGGAATGCATACAGAACTGGAAAGGTAGACTTCACACAATATTTCTAACTATATGGGGGTTTATCTGTGTGAAGTTCCAGAATTTGAATTTTACCTTATAATTCTCTCTTATTTTGCCATTTTGGAAAAAAAAATAGCACAAAATAAGGTTGTTTTTTACTAGCTGCTACGTTTGGCTTCATTGAACAAAGACTTTAAAAAAATGGGGTTTTTTTGGCAGAAGTACAGAATAATCACAGTAGAACATAAGCGCAAGTTGTGTAGATACCTCTCTCAAAAACATCTCTACTGGCAAAATCTGCTACAGTGTGCACATCTAATTATCCTGAGAGCATTTAGAAAACTCTCTTCTCTTAATTATGAGGAAATTGAAAGATTGAGAGATCATGTAGGCTCATTTAGTCTTGGGACTTTAGCAGTGAAAAATTTTCTGTGATTCCGGAAATAATAAATATCCAAGTGGCTTCAGATCTGATGCTTTGTTTGTACCAAGAAAGTAATTTATTGTCAAAGAATTCCTTGTCAAAGCAATTTTTTGTTCAAATTTGAAATTTTAATGTGCAAGTATTTCTTTAAATTTACATCGTAATTGGGGCAAATGAGGATAAATAGTATAGCTGATATTCAAAATAGCTACAAACTCCTATACAAAGCTATGTTCATGGGATACTTCTGTATTTTTAGCCTTTCATGTACTTGTGGTTTTATCCACTTAAAAATTTTGTAGGCTTTTGACTACATAAAGTTGCTTTCCAACACAGTATTTCTACTCTCTTTAGTCCTATTTACCCAATTTTCTGTGTTTATACGTCTTGTGATATAGGTGCAGTTCATCTTATCAGTCTTGAGCCTTCTAAAAATTAAATGTCGAGGCTAACATTGCTGTCTGGTGTCCTTCAGTGCTAAGATGGATAAATTGTCTGTATCTTTCCACCAACTCTGTAGTCAACCAGATGAGACCAGATGTGAACCTTTAAATTTTTTAAACTTTGGTGAGATGTTTTTTTGTATTCCGATATCCAGAACAGCTGATCCAAATTCACTTTGAAGTTGTTTCTGGGAGGATTAATGACTCTCCAGAGGCATTTCCTCATTTTCTGGTTGTTTTTTTTGTTTGTTTGTTTGGTTGGGTTTGTTGTTTTTTTTTCTTCTCTTTCATTAATGTCACTGAATTGTGAAAGTATCAAAAACCAGGTGCAAGTTTCTTGAGGGCTATCTTGGTAGCTTTAGGACTAAACAGGGCAGCAGCTCTTCCTGCTTCATGTAAGTGTCATGCATGCATGATTGTGTAGACCTTCTCTTTTTAAAGCATGTGTCCATATCTCTACGTACTCTTTAGCCACCCTGTCCTGTTGTCCTCAAATGCATTATATTGTTTAGAGTAATCTGAATAAGAAGACAAAGGCCTTGGTGGAGTAGCAGAAGGTGGAGCTACCCTCCAGGAAATGAACTGCGTGCATCTGTGAGGTTAGGTTGCTTCTTTGTGCCTGGTGGCATCTCAGAAAAAAGTAGTGAGTGTGTGGCCCTGAAGCATATTTGGATTTCTGAATGAGGAAACTGTCTTTTATTGTTGGTTTTTTTTTTGTTCTCTGTATATCAGTAAGATTGTGCCAAATTAGCACCTCTGTCATATTTCACATTTCCCTTCTTATTGTAAACAGCAAGGTGTGGCCCTGAATATTGACTTGGGAAAAGTGGAAAAGTATCTTTTTCATGTAGATCTGTGCTGATGTTCTTCTTAGGTAAAGAATGACCTCCTAGACATTTTCAGCTGGATTGGAATTTGCATTCCCTTTTAGTTTAAATGTTTATGCTTTAAAAATCATTAATTATCCACTGTGCCCAAACCCAAGTCATTTAAACAGCATTGATTTTTATTGTCATTAGTGTCAGAGCAAATTACTGTTGATGTCAAAGATTTACGACTGTTCTGTGCACTCCATTTTTCTGTTGATTCCCAACAAGGCTCAATAGCAGAAAGAAACTTGAGCAGGAAGCCAACTTGTTTGTATAAAGTATTATTAATAAATAATCATAGAAGGTTTTAAATCATAGAAGATGAGCACATGCTCATGATTAACACTTGCAGCTTTGAAACTGCATTCCTGTGAGAGCAGAAAAGTCACAACTGTAAATTCCTGTAATCAAACTATTATTACTCTAAATTGCCAGTTAATCTTCTATCTCTGTCTCTCTCTCCACCCCCACCCCCTTTTTCCTAGGCACATGTGTATGTGGGGAATGCACATGCCATGATGTGGACCCAACTGGCGACTGGGGAGATATTCACGGAGATACTTGTGAGTGTGATGAAAGAAACTGCAAAGCAGTGTATGATAGATATTCTGATGACTTCTGTTCAGGTAAGAAATATATGTAAAAGGAACTTATGGGTAGTTTTATAACAAAAGCATCCAACTATCTGATCTCTCTCTTCCTTAGTGCTCCAGTTCTCATTTTCCTAGCTTAAAACATACCAAGCTTTAGCTGGGTTTTTGGGGGGAGTGGACTTTTTAAATTAAAAACCATAATTCTGTAAAAAAAAAATAAATTTTCAGCTTAAAGCTTTTTTAAAACATGTCCTTTTTCCATGCCTTTTAGCAAAATTTTGTAAATATGAAGCACTTCTAGGTGCCCATCTCCCTTCTGATACTCGTCTTCAGTGTAACCTTATATAAATTGAAGAATGGTTGAAACTTTAATACATATATCGCTCCTTCCTTGCGGAAATTTAAATTTGAAAATTTGTTAGATCAAATTTTATTTGTTATTTCATGTTATATGGCAAGGAGAGGACAAGTGAGAGGAAGAAATTCAAGAAAAAGTGAATTAATGAGTTAATCAAAAACAGTACCCTGAATATACCAACTGACCTGAGAACACGTAGAGCATCACTATGTGGAAAATATGAATGTCTGGTCCAGCTACACATCCAAGGTTTGCAGTGTATTTAGGTTGATGGTCCATGTATCAACTAACAAAAGCTTTGATTCTGAGAGAGACCTTGCATACAATTTTGTATAGTTGCTGATAAAGATGCTAATGATGGGCAGGAGAGAAGGACTTTGATCAATACACAGCACGCAATTTGTACACACAGGAACTCTGCAAAAACAAGTGAGGGTGGTTTCAAAGGGACTTAACAGATTACAGGTTGTCAGCTCTAATGCGTCCTGTAGAAATCTGATCTGGCCTAATTAGTAATAGGAAGAATGCAGTCACATCAAGGAAAATAATGATGTGGTATATTCTCCTCCTATTACTAGAATGAGAGATGCATCATAGAAAGATCATAGGATTTGTCCATAACAGGGAGAGAAGGCTGAAACAAACATGATACATAAAATTCTTCACCTCTTCTTTACCTGTTATAAAGGTAAAAGGTTTCTCAACTATTGAGGGTTTTTCTTAATAAATATGGATGAATCACTAGCTAATAAAACAAGGAAAAGAAAAAGAAAGAAGCATTTCTAAAAACCTTTAGTGAATTCATTTGCTTGTTACTGTTTCAGCCACCTACAAACGTTATATATGTTTATTTAATTAATAAGCTGGAAGGATGTAGAACTGCAGTCATGAGAGCAGCAGGAGGATTGACTTTGGGATGTTGACAATTTTTGAATGTATTATTGTGCTGCTGAGTATGTTTTTAGCACTCAGGGACTGATCAAAATGTCAGCATCAGCTAAGGAATACAAAGCTAAAAGCAACATGGTAAATGTGTTCTGTTGTTAAGGGTGAACACAAGAGTTTCAAACCTAATTAGATTAAAGCAAAGCTGTGGCATCTACAGCTAATGCTGCATCACTGGAACAGGGCTTGAAGTCCCTTTTCCCCAGATATTATTGCCACTGCTGCTGCTGCTGCCTGGGGTGGTAATGGTTGTAAGAAAGCTGAGTGTAAGAAAGTGTGAACAGTTGCAAAAGAGTTGGGGGGAGGATACTGCCATTTGACATTGGATTAAAGATGTTACAGTGTTCTTTATTACACAGACATAACTATAAATGAGAAAACCTTAAGAGAGATACAAAACGATGTACTCGTATGGCTTGCTTGATGTAGCTAAAGCCCAGGTTGAAGTATAGTTTTTCTTTCTAATCAGCAAAAAAATTATTACTACTTATTCTTATGTTTTAGAAAAGCCTGATTTAGTTTTAGCTGGCCAATATGCATTCCTCAAATAGATTGTGCAAAACTCTCCATTTTCACATGAAGTAGTGTGAACAATGTCTTATAGTCCTACTGTTTAGTTCTGCTTCAGAAATGGACAAGATGCGTAAGTATTAACTTTGGTTTAGTGTGGTAGACAGACAGAATCTGCAATTAAATCAAAGATTTACTAGCAGAATTGTAATTGGACAGCTTTTTTGTTTGTTTATGTGAAATAAGTTTACTCAGTGTACGAAGTGTGCACGCGCTAGGTGTGTCTGCAAAATATCCTCATTTTTCTCACAATCATTGTTAAATTGATTTAAAATGAATCCAAAAGGGATTAGTCAGATTAGGGAAAATAATCCAGCTCTTTTAAAACCTAAATAAAACGGACCTGACACAAAACTTTTCCTGTCTTATTCTACCTATCTGACAGGTAGAGACAGGAAAACCCATTGTCCTGAGTAGCAGATTGAAATGGTAGTAAATCATCTTTACATGTAGAGAGTTTTACTGTAACTGAATGAAATGTTATGTTTATTTCATAAACTACAAATGACAGGAATTGACAGCCCTGCTGTGAGGATTTGACATCACACAACAGCAGCTCCCTCCAGAAGCTTCATATGGCTTGGGGTGACTGTCAATTTGCAGTGCCTTATATTGGCAACCGGATGCCTTCTTTTAACATCTGAAGTGCTGTTCAGTATGTTACCGAATGATTCTATTTCAGAGGTGTTTGCAACATTAAAATGATTCTCTTCCTTTAAAGAGAAAATAGCTTTCATAACTTGACATAGAAAGAAAAAAGGCTTCCATAAGAAAATTCCTACACTCACACATCTCATTAGCTCCTTTGTTGTGGCTGTAGCAAAGAAAACATTATATGAAAGAAGATCATCCTCTCATAAGTATCTATCTGGATCAGATGTCCAATTCACAGGTACACATGAAAGCAAGGGACAGAATCATAGAATGGTTTGGGTTGGAAGGAACCTTAAAGATCATCTAGTTCCAACCTTCCTGGCATGGGCAGGGACACCTCCCACTAGACCAGGTTGCTCAAAGCCCCATCCAAGCTGGCCTTGAACACCTCCAGGGATGGGGCCTCCACAACTTCCCTGGGCAACCTGTTCCAGCGCCTCACCACCCTCACAGTAAAGAATTTCTTCCTCGTATCTAATCTAAATCCTCTAAACGAGAAGAAGGCTTTAGTACTTTTTAAGGAAAAGAAATAACTAATGTAAAGAAAAGTTATTCTTCAGAAATTAATAAGACGTATTCTAGGAACTGCTCCGATAACTCATAGAATGCTTGCTTCCTCCCATTTTCTCCTTGTGAACTGATAAATGCATATGTTTTAGAAATATAATATAAGCCAGTCTTGAAATGCAAGTACAGTTAGAGATATAAAATCTGTGTTGCTGTGTTTTCAAGAAGAAAGTGGATAGACAAGTGCACATCAGAACAATGCTTTGTGCTCCTGTGTCCAGTGAATGACGACTATGTGGCAATTGTGAGAGAAGATCTAACCTGCTCTCAGAGCTCATGAAAATAAATATTTGATTTTGTGGCAAGGAATACTTTTGCTGCTGCTCAAGCATTCCTCACCCAGTGCAAGGAATATTTGGTCTTGCCAGAATCCCACTGCTTTATGCAGAAACCATGAGGCTCGTAATGAAGGGACCTGGGCAATTAGCTTGTTTTTTCTTGGTCTAGATATATCAGCATTCATGTAGAGGAAATTGTTTGCATGGCTTTCCAGGTTAAGTTCTCAGGAGGGATTCACCCCTAACTTCTTGGCTGTCACATTTTTTTAAAGAAACTTTCCAGAAAAGCTTCTATGGAGTTTAGTTGCTTTTTCTCACCTGAACTTGTGCAGTGGAACTTGCATTTATGATGCTATGTGCAGATATGGTCAGGAAGAGTAGGTTAGCTAATGAGATACCAAAACCACATGCAACTGCCCCACTGAAATGAGAGTTGATTATGTACGGTATTTTATTATTTGCATACCACTATTTAGTAGAAGTCACTGGTTTGAGACTTGGAATTGGTGTGACATTGATTGTCTCTAGTGGATCACATTGATTGCAAGTAGATAAAAGACGGTATTGATATATTACTTACAGAATAAGCTGCAAGTATGGTAGAAAAAGAAGAACATAAAGGTAAATGAAATATTGCTTTACAATGGCTCTATTTTTCCAGACAGTGGTGAAATGTGTATTTGTAACCTCTATTCCACCCTTTTGCATGAGGAGTGTGTGACAAGATGCAAAATGTCCTTTAAGAAAAAAAATATTAAAAGGAAACATAGAATCATACACTGGTTTGAGCTGGGAGGGACCTCTAATGGTCATCTAGTCCAGCCTCTCTGCAATGAGCAGGGACATCTTCAACTAGATCAGGTTGCTCAGAGCCCCGTCCAACCTGATCTGGAATGTTTCCAGGGATGGGGCATCTACCACCTCTCTGGGCAACCTGTTCCACTGTTTCACCACCCTCGTCATAAAAAATTTCTTCCTTCTATCTAGCCTGAATCTATCCTCTTTTAGTTTAAAACCATTAGCCCTTGTCCTGTCACAACAGGCCCTGTGAAAAAGTTTGTCCCCATCTTTCCTGGTAGGCCCCCTTTAAGTACTGAAAGGCTGCAATAAGGTCTCCCCAGAGCCTTCTCTTCTCCAGGCTGAACAACCCCAACTCTCTCAGCCTTTCTTCAGATGGTGCTCCAGTCCTCTGATCATTTTTATGGCCCTCCTCTGGACCTGCTCCAACAGGTCTGTGTTTTTCCTGTGCTAAGGCCTCCGGATCTGGATGCAGTACTCCATCTGGGGTCTCACCAGAGCAGAGTAGAGGGGCAGAATGACCTCCGTGGACCTGCTGGCCATGCTTTTTCTGATGCCAGCCCAGGAGGTGGCTCAAATGGAATGATAAACCAGTGCTATTTTCAGAAAAAAAAAAGTAGATATAGTAAATTGGTTGTATTTTTTGCCAGTCTGAATATTTAATGAAACCGTAGCTTTGATAAAGTTCATCTAATCATGAGGTTTTAATACCTATCATCAGTATAGAAGCTAATCTTTAATTGTATTCATTGTAAAGGTCATGGACAGTGTAATTGTGGAAGGTGTGACTGTAAAGAAGGATGGACTGGGAAGAAGTGTGAACATCCACGTTCTTGTCCATTGTCAGTTGAGGAGAGCGCTAAGAAATGCCAAGGAAATTCTAATTTACCTTGCTCTGGAAGAGGTAAGCACATTTCTGGATGAATTTTCATGCCCTTAAAATGTCCTTCCATTAAAAGAATTTTCCCAGATGTCCAGCATTACTAGTACTGAAACATGTGAACTTTCCTGGCTTACTGTGCATGAATCCCACCTGCATAACTTGTGAGTTATGAGAAGGGAGGAGAAGAATACAAAGGTCACCTATTTTTCCTGTCATCTACTGCTTTGTATTTTATTTTACATATCTCAACATTTGTTTTGGAGGTTTTCAAGGACACTTTGAAGATTGCTGCAGTTAAGTCTTTACTAAAGATACATTAAAAATACGAACCTATTCTATGCATTCTTTGACAAAACCAGCATGAGATTTTTCAGCCTCTGTAAAATGTTGTGGTACCATTGTGATAAGAGCTGTTCGGATTTACACTGCCTAAAAACCTGCCCTGCTGAGTGCAGGACTGACTTCTAAAATGCAGTTGTTCTTCAGTGCAGTTTGCCAGTCAGCCACTGGCTTTTCATTTGAAAGCATTTCTTTGTGACACTGCAGTCTTTTCAAAAGCTTGGACTGAAAAAAACATCCTAAATCATACCTACAATTGAAATCTGCGTTGCAAGCAAAAAGAAACTTTTCTCAGAAGGAAAAGGACCTGCTAATTTTCATCTGTCACTGTGTGAAATGTGGTTTTCTGCAGAGAGAAGAGAGAAAAGTAAATATGAGACAGACTTTTACTAGAACTGGTAATTGAAGTTGTTATGAATTCTGCCCACTTAAGTATTTGCTGGGAAAGGTCTAAAGCTACTCTTGAATAATTGCATTTGACCCTAAATGTCATTTCATTTGCAATTTTTCCTTTCACTAATATTATCTAACATAGTCAAAAATTGTAGGCTGTCCACCCAAGTTAGAATTGTGATAATTTTATTTTTCTCCCCCATAAATGTGTAGCAGCTCATAACTTAGTAAACACAGTATTACCTGTATCTTAAAAGAACTATGTATTAACAGATTGTTGCTTGATTTTTTTCTTAATTAAGCTATAGTTTTCCAGTGAATTAAATCTCTCTTTCCTTGCTAAAAATTCTCAAAGAAATTTTTGGCTACAAGTTAGGTGAAACATGGGCATCTGTAGAGAATTAACTTCATTTTATTGTTCATGATTGCAAGAATTACAACTAAAAGAAAGGAGTGTTGACATTTGATTATTTTTTTTTTATAGTGGCTCACTCTTTTCCTCTTCTCATTGCCTGCTAAATGTCTCTCATCCACTTCACTAGGAGCGTTTGGAGCCAGTTCTATGATTTAATTGCACCACACACTATGAGAGTCAAAAGACAGATAAAAGAATGGCAGTCATAAAAACAAGTTTAATTTGAATAAAATTCATAGAATCATAGAATGGTTTAGGTTGGAAAGGACCTTGAAGATCATCGAGTTCCAACCCCTCTGCCATAGGCAGGGACACCTCCCACTAGACCAGGCTGCCCAAGGCCACGTCCAGCCTGGCCTTGAACACCTCCAGGGCTGGGTCTTAAGTTATGAAACATATTGTTCTATTTATATTTTAAATTTTGAAAAGTGTCAATAGGTATAGTGAGAAGAGTGACTTTAAAGATTTTAATATTAATGGCAATAATTCTAACCTCCTGTCTTTCTGAACAAAAAAACAAAAAACACCACCAAACCCTGAGTATTAATGCTGGCAATGTTCTCCTGTCGAGATACGAGCAGTGAAATAAGTCTGTTTCAGGTGAATTCATTTGACTAAATGATATGTTGGTCAAAATTTTCAAATAAAATACAAGTAGTATCTATTGGAACAAAAGGCTTAATTGATAGCAGCATTCACTGAACTTGCTTTGACTTCCGAACAAGAAGAGCTCACTAAGTTTTATGATGAGAAGTGCAAATGGCACAGACATGGATCTCGAACACAGTGTGATAAACAGCTGCTGTAATGCAGGAGCAAGAGATTCTTCATTCTGGGCTTGAAAAAAAAGTCCCATGAAAACTGTCATTTTAAAATGGAATGTGGTATGTTGTTTTAGTTCTGTGAACAATTTTGTTAAGGAAATTGGGAGAGAAAAAGAGACAATATTTTAGTCTAATCATCTGTAATTTACTTGGCAGTGTATTTTTTTACCCTGGACTCCCTGGATTTCCTTCTTCCATCATATTTTGGATATAATAAAAAATGTGAGAAAGCTTCTGTACTGCTTAAGTGATGTAGGTGTTTAGTTCTATGAAAAATTGTCATTGGACTTATTTGGTCCCATTTGACAGTTTGACAAAACTTGTCATTATAGCTTCTCATGGGCAAAAGTGTTACACAAGCAAATGAAACAAAATAAAGATTTCCAGTCAAATGCAACTTCTTTCAAATCTTCTGGGATGGGAAATGCCATGGACTTGTAACATCACCCCCAATTTTTCTGAAGTCCATAGGGAGGATTGTGTGGCAAGGAAGGGAAGGTTCCAAATGAAATGGAAGTGTTACCTTTTCCTTTATTGTTTTGATAACCTCCTTGTAAGATTTTTCTCCTGGCTGTGGTACAAGGACAGTAAGGCCTTGCACAGGTCAGTAATCCACTGCACTGTTGGAGAAGTTGTGCAATTAACGTCCTTATTTAATGGAGTCTTTTAATAAGGCAGTTCATATGTGGAATAGGATGCAGAACAGAGAGCCCAGAGATGCAGGTGCATGACTTTATGACTTGGCCATGTATTGTGTTTCCTTGAAGAATGTTTAGTATTCATCTGTACCTTTTGTTTCTAGGTTAGTTAACAACAGTTGTGAGAGCTAACATACTCTTTTGCAATCACTTTTGTGGTCTTGGATAAAGACATTGAAGGACAAAACATTTTTAGGATTTTTAATAATATATAGATAGCCAAAATGTGTAGGGAGAAAAAGACAGAACTGTTACAATTCATAGTCTCTTTCTATAGTCTAAATGCTGTCATACACACTGATTTTCTGGTGGAGAAGTTTGAAACCTCAGTTGTGATACTCTTTTCCCAAGATTGGCAAAAATTACATTTCCTAGGTGGTATTTTCTTGTTGAAATGTTAACTGTGATTTCAAAATGTGATAATACTCCACTTAAACAGTAGCAAAAAAAAATAAAATAATCCAATCTGTCTGAGGAAGCATTAAAGAAATAGTCCTTCAAAGCTTTGGCTGGCCCTTTTCATTTTTATGTGCATTTAGCAAAACTTTCTGATATGGATGACTATAGATCTCCCAATGATTCAGCTTCAGTCTTTAAAATCTCCAATAATAACTACAGAAGGTGAACCACAAAAAAAA
>VUYV01000648.1:178313-252180 GCA_008711295.1 Anarhynchus alexandrinus | reverse complement strand
AAAAAAAAAAATAAAATGTATCCCATTAATTTATAATCATTGGGAATGATAAATATATTATGGTTAGTACAGAGTTGTATTACAAGAGAATTTCAGGAGTGGATACTGACACTGCACATCTCATTTACACTGACTTCTCTTGCCCCTTGCCCCATACCCAATACAGTATCATCTAATTTTTCTTTTTTCTTTTTTTTAAAACCCCCAAAATAATAGGTTCAGAATTTTATATACTTTTACACATTGCCCATGTCCTTTCTTTTCCCCCTCTATAATGTGCTTCTTTAAATTTTTCTTCAATTAAAAAACCCAACTAATTATTTTTCTTACTAACAAGGTTGCTCATTTTAAGGGTCAGATTGGGAAGGACTGAAACGCAGGAGGACCCAAACACAGGAGTGCGTAGCTAGAAAAATCCATGGTCGAGGCTCCTATTAATACTTTGCTACATTTAAACAATCCGAAAAATGGTTAATTCTGATCCATTTTTAGAATAATTTATGGGCTTTCAAAGCACTCGTGAAACTGAGCAACAAGGCTGTCTTCGATATTGGATTTAAGTTACATGGCAGAAAACTAACGAGCTCCACCAGCACAGATATTTCACCCTCTGTTCGCACTGCGGCTGCGGGAAGCTCCGGCTCACAAGGATGAGCCCTTCAGTTCGGCAGCGCGTTAAGCACGTGCTCCAGCGATCCGCGGATCCGAAGGGGAGCACAGGATTTCACACGCCGCAGAACCACAGGCTAATGTTAGCAAGAGTCAAGCCTTAATCCATGGTATTAAAATGAGGAAATAAAAATTGAAATACAGTGAAAATGAATCACCTAAAGATCATGAACATTTGTCCATAAAATAACCAAGGTGAAACAGTAGCTATAACTTATTATGATTATGGACCCTTAGAAATGGAGACTTGCTTGTAATTCATTGACTTTTGTATGTCACTACAAATATTCAACAAAACCCGTAGAAAGCATACAATATTCTAGTTGTAACAGTCATAGAAAATCCAAACAATGTACTTATTGCAACACATCAAAAATGGAAAGCTTTTCAAATGCAGACTGTTCAGGTGACTGATTCCCATTTATCAGAGAGTAACATTATGGTTCAACACCAAAGTCCAGAAAATGCTCAATCTCTGCCTTAACAGGTGAATTTCCAACTCTATTTAAGTGCATTCAAAGGAAATTCTGAATTAGTAACCAGATGCCAGCACTCATACGGAATACCGATCGGTTTTCTCAACTGGATATTCACACAGGAAGTATATTTTCTGAACAGTCACTTTAACGTAAACTTCTGCCTTATTATGGAAGCCAAACAGTTCTATACCAGATAATTAACTTTTAATCATTGAACTGCAGTGCCAGAGTTCATTTATTCAGTGATGTCTAAATATTCTTAGTTGTAATGTAGTTATGGGATTCACTGGATTTCAAGTACATCCAATTTTGTCTGTTTCGTAAACAGAAAATGACAAGAACATTTGACCAATTAAAGATCTGCTGGAACCAGAGAATTTATTTTTCACAATTTGCTACTTGGTTAAGAAAAATCTAAGATTTGAAGATCACTGTCACAGGGAACAGTTAATTTGACTGTTCTGCTACTGCCCTACTGACACTTAGAACAAACCCCCTTTTATTACTACCCTTTTAGACTAACTCAATGTAAATGTACTATCACATCTGTAATGGTAGGAAATCGAAATATCGCATCACTGAGCCCAGAGGAACCCACTCCCCCATCATCCCTGTACTTATTGCTAGTGAGCAACGCTGCCTTCCACTGAGTAATCCAAAGGATTTAATACAAACTTAAATAGGAGAGGTATAACTGAAAGAAAAATTGCCCCTTCCTCAATTGTTTTTGAAGTTGCTATTTTTTTTCAAACACAGTACTAGCTGGATGCACGATATGAAAAGCATTTGAAATTCTACCACACAGAGTTGGTATTGAAGGGTTATTTTTTCTCCCCACTTCCAGTATTGAAGTACTATCTCTTTAACTGCATTTTAATTGCTTTATTTCTCTTCAGACTGACTTTTTTCAGGTTTCACAGCGGCTGTATAAAACCTTTTATGAGAGCTCGTGAATTCACATTCCTTTGCGACGATACTATCTGCCACAAAGGCCACTTAAGACCCAACATACAATGAAAGACGACATGTTTTCATCTCCCACACCATGCTGCTTCACCTAGGTGGTACACAACTGTCCTGCACTATCTTACAGCGTGTTCGGTGATGTAGGGATCGCCCCAAGAGAGACTAAATGCAAGCACCGACTGTCTGAATCCGTTCTGTAACTTCAGTTAGACAACAGCCCCGCTGAGCGCTTCAAAGTTGGCCAGGCTTACAGAGTGCCAAACCTCTGGAAAGCAATTCCTAACTTTGCTTTAAAGAGGAAAAAGGAAGCTTCTTAGCCCATTTATGTTTTCTATTTTTTTTTTTTTGAGGGGAATATAATAAACTAAGAAACCAAAACCAAGTTTGCTTTGTTTTTAAAGCACTGTTGATTTCAGCATTACATGGAAAATTAATATTGTAATACAACAATTGTTTAATAATCATACAAACACCACATCCTAATATTAATTAAAAAAAAAAACACAAACAAACCAGAAACTATTGTTTTCATAGCTTCTCATGGAGTCTGGGTAGTTTCCAATGCTAATTCAAAGCTAATTTAAATAGAATTAAGTACTAACAAGGAAGAGAGAAAGTAAGTCTTGCAATCAATCACTGCATCCTTTACTTTGCAAATTCTGACACTAATTTGGTAACAAACCTGCATATTTTTACAATTTTCCCAGAACATGATTTCTCAGTGCCTTTTTGCAGTTCTGCCCTTCTCCCTCCAGCAAGCCCTGTGACTCGGTTTGCGCAAAACACGGACAACTTTGCTTCCACTTAAGTGGTGTGTGGTACAGCCTTAGCTAATAGCAAGCACTTAAGTACAGCGTGTGTCAAGCTGCAGTACGGGAAAGTAAAGGGTCACCTGCAAAAGGACAGCATGCAAAGATATAAAAATAACTTTCTCCTGACTTAGCTGTCAAAGGAAAGAAAAAGTTAATAATCCTCCTCCTCCTCCTTATGTGGAGAGAACTCAAAAGGATCTCACTTCCTCAATAAGGGGAAAAAAACAAAGTCGAGGACTTACCTATTCTGGTAACTGTAGTAGGCTGCGTCACGGGGAATAGTACACAACTGCTTGCCGTAGCAGCACAAGGTCTGGGGAGAAAACTCATACTGCAAAGCAATGGTGAGAAAAGCAGCTTTAAAATGCAATCTTATGTTAATCAAGTGTCTCTTAGGCAAACCTGATGCTTACAGATATCATTATACATTGTTAGGTTTATCACACTTTTCCAAGCTATTCTAAATATATTAGCACAACTCTCTTAATTTATTTACAATTATTAACTATATAAGCTAAATAGCTGACTCTCTAACCACCTACTTCGTTGCAACGGACATGGGAAGCAGACAAAGAATTTTAATATTACTTATGACCAAAAAAGGTGTTCTCTGACAAAGAAAAATACAACAGTAATAGAACAGCAGCAAGAAGGATGTTATCTACCTTTTTCAGCTCTTAGCATGCTCGTAATAAAGCAAACTTTGCCCAACCTTTTCATTAAATATTTCCATTTTTAAAAAAAGAGTATACAAAGCGTATGTTTTATCTGATTCAAGCAAAGCTCTTTGGAAGAATACTACTCCATTCCTGGAACACATACCTTGCGCCCACAACAGTAGCCAAGTGATTGCATAACAGGATCAATTTCTTGTTCAAACACCTCGGCGAGTTTAGTGCAAAACTTATAGACCCTGGAAGTCTTGCGATTGTAAAGCCAGGCGTTGTTAAACATTAGCCAGACATCATCCACATATTGCCAGGGTTCTTGGTACTGCCCAGTATCCAATTTACGTTTAATGGTTGAAAGATCCATAGGATTCTTCACAATGTCGAAGTAGTCCTTCAAACACACACACAAAACCCTTTATTTTTAAGACGTCAACTGTTCACATTATGTTGTACAGAAAAGATGAAATGTTTGTATAAGCAAAGACAAAACACAAAACCATTTTGTTTTGTTTTGGTTTGGTTTTTTTTTTTTTTTTTTAATGCCAACTCACCGGAATCCCTAAAAGCTGGGGATCCACAGGCTGTCTGAAAGGTAGAGACTCTGGGTCCTGCCGGTACAAAGCTTCGAGAGTAGGCATCAGAGCCTGGCGCAGCTCCTCGGGTTTGAAAACTGTTAATGAAAGTCAGAAAGGTTAGAAAATTTCCTTCCAGGTTTCCTAACCTCTTGACTCCCCTAAAAAAAAAAATTAAAAAAATACATTAACATAAAAACCTTAAGAGGGATTTCCTGATCTGCATAGCTGATTGGAGGCAAGACTTACAATCAAGAGGCTTTATGTTTACCCAAATCACAGTAGGTGATATTCCCAGAATAAGGAAATAGGAACAACTGTAGCACATAATGATAAATATTCTAGAGCATTAAAAAAAAAAAAGAACTTATCCAGAACCAAATTAATTCAATTGCTTCAACATGGATGAACCTTAGCTCTTCAGAGAGGAGACTACGCATATTTTCCTCTCCCTCCCTTCTAACCTTGTTCGCTATTTCCAAGCCAAGATTCTGCTAGCAAAACCCACCGTAGTGGACAGGGCCGAAGAGCCAGCTCTACAGAGAGTAACCAGATGTCTTGATAGCTGGCAAAAGAATTTTCTGGCCATAGTATACAAACAGTCCTGGTCTGATGGACTGTTAATTGATTTTGAAAGTGTTAATACTTCCAGATTTATATGCATCATTACAATCCCTTGGCAACAGTGGCATGGCAACAGCCATGTTTCTTTCAATAGTGGATGACAAGGACAAGAAAGGCAATGCATTTTCTGAAAAATAATGATAACTTGGAGAGCTCTTTCAACATCTCAGCAGTGTAATTACATTTATTTCCTTAGGAACAGAGTCTTTAAATAGGGAAGAATGCCTATTACTGAGGAAAAAAGACAACTAAGGAAAGCAGGATGGCATCTAATATGTATTTACCTGGCTGAAATAAGAGCGATACCAGTAAGAGGGAGCAATTAGGAGTTCTGTTGAAAGCACTTAAATCAACAGAGCTATGGTGACCCCTTCGAGGCTGATCATTGCTTTTGTCACTCAAACAGTATTTTGGTAAGATATAATTGCTTTTTGGGACTCCTGGTTAAAATATTTTTTAAAAGTTCTTTTTTTTTTGTTTTCTTTTTCATTTGGGTGATATTTCTGAGAGGAAGTCTTTTCATCTCAACCACACTCACTGAAATTACACTCCAAAATAAAGCAAGACAAGAAACTAAGTTGACACTACTTGAAACATTTCTGAAGCATTAAGTTCCCATTTTTTTAGCCATCTGTAAATGCTGCACTCCCGGAAATTGTTAGTCAGGATGAAAATTGTAAGACCATTTGAGTGCACTACCTCTAACCGGAGAGAGGATTGCTGCTCATGTACCCAACAGGCAAGGTACCACCCAAGTCACTGAAATCATGGCAGAGGACTGAGCAAGCTGCCAGAAGGGTTTCTGCAAGAGCTTGTCTGACAAAGACATCAAGATCTCACGCTGCTACTACCGAACTCAGTCTTGCCAGATTAAAAACGAGATGAGCCAAGGAGGCCTACGTTTGTCGTTACAAGAACTAATGCACCTTGGTGATCATTTCAGCTGTTGCCACAATCTCAGTCCCAATAAAATGGCAATTCTCTTCCATGTTAATTGATACCATATATGCAGGCGCTTTCCTATGAAGGGAACCCTACCGTATACTCTCAAAGTTTTATAAACTACTAAATTATATAATGAAATTCTCAAGAACAGAAGGAAATTTTAAATTCCGTTCATGAGAAAAGTATTCTCTATTGCTTCTGGAACCATCTTGCTCTGGCTCAGGTAGTTCATAACCTGCTAATCTGAATTATTTCATTTAATGAAATTTAAAGGTCAAAAAGCACCTTTTAATAATCTACTCTGGCCACCTGCTTGACACTGGTTTTAGAATCTTCCCTGCACTGACCCCTATAACAACATACGGCTAAGCTACAGTATCTTTCAAAATAAATCAATTCTTAATTTAAACCCAAACTACAGAGATCCAGCACAACTTTTGCCAAGTTCCTTAAAGCGTAATTATCTTTGCCGATAAGAGTTTACAACCTACTTTCATTTTGAAGTTGGAAAAAATAAAAATCAAAATCCAGTTATCATTTCGATTTATGACTGCACCTAAAAACGTAAAGAAAAGTCGCCTTCATATTTAGCAGTAAAAAAGCTGCTCTGCCTCTAAGGAATAGCACATTTCACCATAGAATCTCCCTATACATAGATTTTACAAAAAAGTTTCTTTTCCCTGCTCTTCCCCTTTTCCACAATTAAACGCTCTCGGTTCTCCTCTGGTAGCTAGATGATCTTTGTAAGAAGCTGGCATCCAGTTATCCCATTTTGTCTTGGATGCGTGGGTGGTAAAAAGAAAATGGGATCTTTGCCTGAATCACGATGACGTATTATCTGCCAGAGAAGAGCACAATGCTACCTTTTTTACCTTTTAAATTTTTATTTCTTTCAAACAGAGGAAATCCTGCTTATGATTACTAAGGAGAAAATTCGTAAAGGAAGATGAAGACATTTTCAAAACAATAAGGACAATACACCTGAATACCCCGCCCCAAAACCAAGCCCTTACAGGTTTTGCATTATTAAGTCTTATAAAGACGGGAAGAAACCAGTAAAACTAATGCTGAAGGTCAAACTAAGGCAGCCATCTACAACAAGCAGAGGAGACAGAACTACCTAAATGAGTATTACACTGTTTCTTTTGAGAAGACTGCGAGGTAAGAGGCAAGGAACCAAAGCCCTTCCTTTCTTGCTTATGTTAGATTTGCAGAAAAAAAGCAAAACAAAACCAAAGGCTGAATTTGGAAGGGTTTCGTTGCCCCCATTTATGAAGGCAAAACCTTGATGAGGAAGAACAGCTCACTAAAGGGTGTCTATAATTCTCCGAAAAAGCCAAACTACCGAAATTCAGGCATAAGCGAGTCGAGCAGAGCAGTATCTCAGCAGCATTATCTCAGTCTGTTCTCTAGCCCACGCCGCATTTCCCATCCCTCGAGTCAGGTTACTGTCTAGTTATAGGAGGTGTGCACAGCCAGGCCGACGGCGTTCAGCACACAGATGAGACTCCAACTCCACAACAGAAGCCACTTGTACCCAGAAAACCTCTCCTTTAGGGCCCAGATGAATCTTTTCAAATAGTAAGGTATCGGGCTGCAACTTGCTAAGTTATCTTAGAGCATACACGCTCCAGGACACTCCCAACTGCGAGCCTTCCCCTTCGCAGCCACGTCCCAGGTCACTGTGGGGAGCACCGCAGGAAACTGGCCGCGTGAGAAGAAGGAAGAGTTTCCAATACTTCTGTAACCCATGAAAAACTCCAGATGAGTCTCATGAGTAGTTTTAAAATATCATATAACCCTTAAGCACACTTCACAGTATTTGCTCTCGAATACCTCTTGGTTTATCTAGCATTTCAAGACAAACGCTCCATTAAAGTTGAACAAACTACTTGGTGAGAAAATGTCACCATTTAACATTGTATATGCTGTTGTACCTGCCCGTGCTGCACATGTATTATACTATACAGTTATGTAGTGACAATACTTCTAAGATAAAATTGTGTTACTAAATGAGGTATTGGAAACAGGCAGTAACCCAGACTGAATCAGCAGAATGACAGCGCAGCTCTTCCGCAGACTAATTCTGCAAGAACATTCCTCTTCCAACCACTCGCTTCGATTTACTTGCAAGCACGCTTCTTCTAACAAGCAGCAATGATTCTTTGCACTGTGAATATAACTGGTTTATAAATGCTAATAATAATAAGCTTTCCACTCCCTATGTTACATTTTGTTTGAAGAGGGCTCTGCGCGTTAGTTCTGCAGCGTGCTCATTTGGCTGGCCCACTGCGCTACAAACTGAAAATATCATCTACAGGAAAATGTATTTCATAGCGTTTTATTATAAAATAGATTATGTTTAGTAATTTAATAGAACCCAAGGCATATAAGAGATCAAGATTCAAGCTGCACAAACTTTAAAACTTTACGATTTTTTGCTCACATTCTGGAAAGCATGCACCCATAATGTTCTCCTAATGTAGTTATATGCGGTTTCCTTTGCAAGGGAAGAAAAAAAAAAGGTAATGAAATAGATCATCACTTTCCCTTTTTTGTCATTTTCAGCATGTTGAAAGCTTACCTTTGGTCAAAACCTAAAAACTAACCACAGGAAACCTCATCTCATGAAACAGGATGCTAAGAGACAGAGGTCTCTAAACAGTTAAGGTTTTTGAGTCCAAAAACTTATCTTGTATGCTCCTATAAGGCCTGTGCTACCAATGGAGTTATTTCTTCCCGCCTGTTTTCTTCAAGAATGTTATTCATTTATTTCTTACTAACCCAAGGCATGCGATCCTTCATGTAAGTCCATTCAAGACCTGTAACGCCATCAAGTTTGCTTTTGGAAAAATATACAGTATACAGACACAGTCACACCTGAATCTGTGCTAACACTTGCAGATTAATTTAAGAGAGTACTGATCTAACTATTTCTGAGGAGAAAGCTTTCAAATGAACACTACACTGAAAACTACACAGCAGTGGACCAGCTTTGGAGGAACACAGATGCAGGGGATGAGTTCAAGCACCTGATTCCCAGAGCAGCGAAGGCTAAATCTCAGTATGAAGTTGGAAAAGCAAAGCAATGGATATTCTCGGTTACCGAGAGCACTCTACCTACACTAAGCTCCCTTGACAGAGCACTGGCCAAGATGTACAGGGAAACATTTATGTATATAATTTCTCCAGCAATCACTGCCTTACTGCCTTGGTCCTTCTGGGCAGAAACTGGAAGCTGTAAGACGACCGCTTGGATCAACACCACACTGACATGCTTTTCTCACCTGTGATTTATGTAACATTAAAGGAATGCTACTTTCAAAAATAAATTACACAAAGTATGGATCTCCGCAAGCTCCATGTGCTGGAATATGTGTGCAAAACAGACCTCCCAGCAGGAACTGAGACTGGGGAAAACAAACACTAGTAAAATAAAAGTACACAAGAAAAACTCAGGGCAATACACATACTTTTTTTGCGGGGCTGAGATGGCGATGTGGATTGTGAGGTGGTTCCATTAGTGCCGCTCTCCTCTTCCTCTTTAGCATCTACTTTTATTTCAGGCTTCTTTTCTTCTATTTCCATTGGCTCCTGTTTCAGTTCTGTTCCATCTGTTTCTTCTTTTGTTTGTGAAGATCCTTGTAAATCCTCCTCCACCTTAAGAAAGGATGCAATGAGATGTACTATTACATCCATGACCCAAACTTGAGTCATCAAAATATTAGTTTGAGATTGTCAAAGCACTCTCCGTCCATGGCTTTCCTCGGGACAGTTACTTGCCAGTAACTACCCTCCTCTCGCCCCTTAGCTCACCAATTCAGACACATCATTAAGTGCTTTTATATCTATCACTGCTTTCAGTTAAGCTGTATAGAATCTCATTTACCTCAGTCTTAGCTTCCACTTGTGTCTCACTAGTCTCTGGCTCAGTTTCTTCAGTTTTAACTTCTGATTTGCTTTCTAGCATTGGTGCATCTGGTCCTAGTTGCTGGGAATTCGTATCAGCACTAGCAACTGAGGCAGGGGTGGGGACCCTGTTATCAATACTAGCTGCTGCCTGGGATAGCTGTTGTAAAAACAGTACAAAAGAAAGACACTGCATATATAGAAATATTTTCCTTTACTAAAAATGAACAGCACAAAAGAGACATGAGATGATATTCTAAAACAGTGCAGAACATGGATACAGGAGCTCACTGTAGCCAAGTTTCTATATAACACATTTAATAACTCTGCTTTACAGAGGAGAAGCCAAGGAAGAATTCTGCCCCAAAGAGGCTTCCTTTACAGAGAAAACACCTGCCCAATAAAACACTGTACATTCCTTAACATGTGCATTCATCCTGTCTAAAGCTTAAAAGAAAAAATTTATGAAGTTTCATGATCAAAAAAGACCGATTCTGATTAAGGCCAAATACAGTATTAGGCCTGTAATGCCTCATCTTTCTGCACACTGCTGCCATTTTTACTTCGAGCAGTTCAAAGTCATTCAATACGCCCCCCTCCTTCAAACAATGCTGAGAACATCTGAACACACACATACACACACATTTTTACACATCTCTATAACGAACCCTTTGGTCTAAAGTAGAAGCTACCATTGACAACTATGGGCTCTATACGTTCACGACATGGTGCGATGCACAGGGAGAACTCTTGTGGAATGCCACGACACATGAAAAATGCAACTAGCTGGTACTTACTGGAGTGCCAGGTGGCTGTGCCTGCACAGATGTTGGCTGTTGCTGAGATGGCTGTGGGGTTGGCACAGACTGGGGTTGAACTGGGGTCTGAGGTTGCGGTGTGACTTGAGCCTGTGCTGCAGTCTGCCCCGTAGGTGTGCTTTGTGTCTGTGTGGCGTTTGGAACAGAACCCGGTGTCGGTGTTGGTGTTTGTCCTGAAGATGAGACCGGTGTCGATGGCTGAGTGGGTGCTGCTGGCTGAGGAGGAGTCATTCCAGTTGGCGTTTGGTGCTGAATAGGTGGCATCCCAGCAGCAGTGGACACAGGAGGTGTAGTCTGATGTAGAGGTGGCTGGGTCACTGGTGGACACGGTAACTGCCCACTCTGCGGTCCTAGCATGTTCATGGAGTTGGGAAGAGCAGCACTGGGAACCTGCCCCTGCTAGAGAGAGAGAGATTGTCTTACAGACATGTGACTTCCAAAACTCTGGGAATCACACTTAGCCTTTAAATCACAGCACTGAAGTCTTCTCTAACAGAATACTCCAAGTCTAAACACCAGATCAACTATAAACAAATGTTTCTATTGCAAATGACTATGCTCTGATTTCTCTCATCGTTTTCATCAGCTCTTAGTCAAAGACCTTGCTCCTAGACCCAGATGTGCCATGCATGTCTTTTTACATTAATTCTGCTGGCACAGAGAGGGAATCCTCACAATCTCCGAGTAACACAGAAACCCACAGGCAGACAATCTCTAAATCATGCCATTAGCTGGGCAAAGGTCAGACTTTGCATACAAAATGGTTTCGAGCAAATACACATTTTAGGCTTGGACTCCAATGCAGTCCTGCTTTAGAAGACAGTTCAACACATTTAATACCTGCCCCACTGCACAGTGCAAGACTTAAGAGGGTTTTTTTGTTTTCTTTCTTTTTTTTTTAATTTTAAAATTCTAATTAGACTACTCCAGATGCTTAAGAAAATTGTGGATTTGTTTTTCAGAGCAGCAATAATAGAGTATTCCGGATATGCACAGACTTTTAAACTATACATTTCACTAAAGACTGCATAAGATCACTAGTGCTAAAAAAGAATACTCTGTCCTCAGATGTACCTCTTACTCTTACAAATCTAAATCAATTAATAGTTTCCTGCAGATGAGGTTTCAAATTTAAAACATGCTTCTATATTGCCTGTACATAGTCAGTTTTATTGAACTAAGTGCATTAGGCAAAAAACGTTTACCACAAAGGTGGTGCAACAACTGAGCCAGGGCCCAAAAAATTGTAGATGCTCCATCCTGAACATACTCTAAACTTGACTCAGAGCCCTTCATAACCTGATCTAAGTTATCTCTCATTTGAGGATGGACCAGAGAACTCTGGAGGTCTCAACTAACCCAAATTACTTGGACTCCGATTTAAAAAACAAGCCTCTCCCTGTAGAAAAGCATATACTTCATAAGAACAGCTGCTACTTCACTGACCACTACAGTAACAAAAAAATGTTACAGAAAAAAAACAATTTCCTTTTCAGTAGAGAGGTCAAAACAAGAAGTAAAAGGTCTTCCCCAGCCACTTTATTATAATTCTTGATTTAAAGTTAGCTACTAAGTTCCACACAAAGTCAAAAGCATACGTTCAGAAATATTACATAAACTAACTTCTGATATTCCCCCTAAAAATCTTATCAGCATACATTTTTATTTTAGATTTAAATCAGGAGTTACAGGGCACTGCTGCTGAGTTAGTATATGTAGCTAGGTTATAGAAGAGCTTATGAAGAAGGCAGATGTAACCCAGGATCCCCGAAAGTCAGAGGCNGTTATAGAAGAGCTTATGAAGAAGGCAGATCCCCAAAAGTCAGAGGTGACTACAATCAGCAATGGATATATAAACAAACAAAACATACATAAATTAAATAAATTAGAACAAAATAGTTAAGGGTAAATAACTCAAGCACTAGAAAATACATCTTACCTGTGCCACCCCTGCCTGGGCTGTCGATTGACCCATGCCCACATTGTTCACATTCATAGCCCCAGTGGATGCTGGAAACTGATTCTGGGGCAGGAACTGGTTCTGGGTAGGAGCCTGACCCATCATGTTGTTGGAATGAGCTCCCATCATGTTCTGAGGCTGAGGCATTCGGGAGGGAGACATTGCCATCTAAAAATTAACACCCAAATTAAACGTATTGTCATTTAGTTTTGTGCAGCAAGACAAAGGAAAACACCCTCAATATAACTGGCCAAAAGATAGGACAAAAAAAAATAAAAGGAAAACTGGCTTCAGTAAACCAAATGGAAGTGGGCATATGCATATAACTTTAGCGTTTGTTCCACAGTATTCATGAGGAAGTTATTTTTAGACAGGGAATATTCAAAACTAAGAGTGTTAAAGCTCCATTTTGTTCTCTGAGCTAATGGAGATAATCCAGTGAAACCGAAAATATTTTTGTTTTTCTAAAGAATAAAAACATGTTTTCATGGAGGAATAAAGGAGGTATACATACTGCAGACACAGTTTCTGAAAGAACTATGCTCCTTCCACACACTGGTGCAGATTATTGCATCTCTGGCGTTTACCTCTCTAAAGTTGTTTGGTTTTTTTTTTTTTAAAAATGTAAATATTGGAAACAAACGCCTTAATAAAAGCCTGACAGGCTCGGTATGTTTCCATGAAATTATCCTACAATTTACAGTATTACTCTATGACATGGCCTTTTCAGAACAGCGTTAACGCTGCTCCATGTAACCAACCAATTTTGAGAAGAACTTGGTAACAAGAAGTACGAACCGCAGGAACAGCGCCCATGTTGTTCATTTGTACAGGGTGGTTCATTGGAGAAGCTGCACGGGGTCCCATGGGTGCTTGTGGCATCTGTACATTCCCTATGGACATGGGGTTAAACTGATTCATTCCTGCAAATGCACCCCCAAAACAACTCATTAGGAACAAGTCATCAGAATTTATGTATGTATACTCTACTATAAAATTAACATTTATTATGACTAAAGTTTGACTGCCCTACACCTCATCTTTTTCTTTTAACTTTGTTCAAATTATTTGACTTAAGAGACAAATCAGGACGCAAGTCTTTAGACGGATACCAGTTAGGGTGAAATATAGCTTTTGGTGTCTAGGAAAAAAAAAAAAAAGGCAAAAGATGCAGAGTGTGGATGATCTGCAAAGACAGGATGCTATTTGGAAGTAATACCTTGGGATGGTTTGTTAAAATCAGGCATTTGCTTTGAAACAGCAATGTCTTATTCAGGTCTCACTGAAATGGCTGAAGTAAATGTGGTAAAAATACATATTGTATATATGAAGGCAATGCCTAGCCTCAAATCAGGACAAAAGCTAGCAATATGCTTGTATAAAAAGCACAGCACCTATTTAAAACATTTAACCCCTCCAAAAAACCCAAAATTGTCTAACAGGAATAAAGGCATAAATAAATAATTATGGAGCTATACTTGCTATCAACTTTTTCTCCTATTGAAATGAATTTTAAAAGGATTTAACTTCTCAAGGACATCTCAACACAAGTTTCAACTTACTACTAACTCTGAACCAAGAAATAAAATAATTGGGGAAACTTTTTTGGAAGAAGCTGAAGTACCTAAAAGTCATGGGGTTTTATTTTTCGGAAAAAACCCCACCCATGAGCCCACAGCAACCTACATCAGTGATAGCAAGCCATCAGTGCTACGAACAAGCTACAAGGCTTTTTGGGATACATTGTGCATCAGAAACCAAGAAAGGATGTCATTAGTTATACAGATTCTAGGATTAATGTGCTAAGTTTCCAGCTACAGGTGTACTTTTGGCTCATTAACTGGTGAAAACATGCCAACATCCTCCCCCCCTGCCATTACAGTGTTTTAAATGAGATTATCCACAGTATTCTTGCTTGCGCTCGCCTCTTTTTGAAAGGACTGAATTACTTCCCAACTGCTAACAAAGTACTGGGTACATATTGTCAGTCCTTCAGACAGGACTGCACTGAGACAGCTCCTGCCGCAGAGCAACAACAAAGAATGATGCTGAAAAAAGGGAGACCCAGTAGTTCCCCCCGCCCCAACTCCAAAAGAAAAACAGAAGATCATCTTTTCCCCCTAACAATTGTTTTGAACCCACAAATTGCAATTAGAGAGGAAAACATAGATACCTTGAGAAACCTGCATACGACTTATAGGCACAGTTGGCATGGACATAGGCCCATCTGCAACACAACAGAAGAATGGTCAGCAAAAAACAATTTAAAATACGAACTCTGGATTAGCACGAGAGCCCAAGGGCACAGACAGGGCAGAGCTACAGCTGAAGTGCAGAAGTACCTCTGGGAGAAGTACTTACTGGGCGGCCTCACGGGCTGTGCCTGGCCCATGGCAGCAGCCACCTGTGGGATACCAGGGGGCTGAGGTCCTGGGGTCTGTAAGGCTGGCTGGTTCCCCAACATCCCTTGTTTATGGAGACGAGACCTCCGTTTCTCTTCTAGCTCCTTTTGGATCTTATAGATTTTCTCTGCTAATAAATGATAGTATTCATCCTAAAAGAGAAAAAGAAAATAGTACTCGGTGTCAATTATAAGAAAGCAGCAGCAGAACTCACATAGTCTATGAGAATACCGCCACCTGTTTTGTTGTTTGTTTGGTTTTTTTAAATGTATACACCTGCCTATTTGAAAAAGAAGTATTTAAGTTGAGAAAGTCTCATCACTGCTTTAATGCAGAAAAGGAAAAACAAAGCTTCCAGAAAACACATATGAGACGTGGCTTTATGGCTATCCTTCATATCCACTCTGAGTAGATTAACAGACAAAGGAGAAGACTGTAGGTTCTCTGTTGCTTCAACAAAAATCAGGAAGCTGTGATTTAGTTTCTAAGTGTTCGTGATTTTTAAATGTTATTTTCATAATAAACATTTCCACTAATCCACAGCCAAAAGAAAAATATGTTCCCAGCAACACAGTTACGCTGAATAAACTTCAGGAGACAGATCAATTTTTACTTAAAGAAAGGAACCACTCTCTTCCTAAAGAGTCTGACTACCGACAGTCATTGCAGGGAATAAACAAAAACAGACAAAAACCCAAAGGAATGGAAGAAATCAGTGAAAAATAGTCCACAGGCACAGACAACTAAACACTACATCTGTACAAGATGAAAAATCCATTTTACTCAATCCACACTGACAACAGATCAAATAAGACAGTCACAGTGCACAGCAAGGTAGACAATTTTGCTCGTCAGAAATTGCTGGACACACATCTGCCAAGTGCATGAGATTATGTACCTGTTAAAGGCAAAAAGCCCCCACAAACCCTCAAGACTACATTTCTTTTGTGGGGTCACCTATGCTCTTAAAACCCTGTGTTACATGAAGCAAAGGTTGAGTGATGCTTGTCCCACAATTTTGTCTTCATCCATTTTTCATCAAAACTAGAATTTGTTACAGTAAGAGTGAGTTCATTTCAGAAAACTAATATGAAATAGGTATTCTTCACCAGCCTTATTAAGAAAGTCCACTGCTGCAATATAAAGCGTTGTTTTTAGGTCACTTCCCTCCTCTGAACATCTCAAAAATTCATCAGTGCAAACACTTTCTACCATCCAATTTAAAAGCACTACACCCCCTTCCCCCCTCCTGCTCCAGACACTTCACCTATAACTTCCTACTTGTAAATTTAATATTGTGCTACTTTCACACTGCAAAGATTCCTGAAAAGGGACGCGTTCACAAGGACCACATACTACTAAACCAGTGTCAAACTGCTTACAACGATGCCTCATACTAATCTGGTTCTCAATGTCAAAATAGAACAAATGCTCCTCAAAAAGAAGGATGCAATTCCACACGGCATCGTTAATATATCTGAAACTACTCCCTTCTTCCAAGTTTGCGGTTTTGGAGCCAAATATGTTAGATGAATTCCCATAAAAGAGACTTCTGGCAATGAGGCTCTAACAGCTGTTTTAAAGGGTGAAGAGAAGATACTTCTGGGTATTTGTCTGGCATAGAGGTCAGAAGACATTTAATTTTATAAGCAGAATTCTACTATGCTTATCCTTACTAAGAAGGTATTTAGATGCCTATGAAATCCTCGTTCTCTATAAAGTTGTTCTCTAAAGCCGCGAGGGTGATCAAGGGTGACCACACACTAGTCTTCCTTGCTAAACAACCTCCCAGTAGCCACAAGAATATGATAGTCACTGACCAACGTTGTCACAGCAGCAGCATTACAGGTATGGCCACTGCCTATCTACCTCTAGGAAATAAAACCTGTACATCTTCAGCTCTTCTGGGAGATTGTCTGAGAGGGGCAGACTAAGTGTCCCTGTCTTACTGGATGATCAGCACCTGAAATGCCACTAACTACTCTCTTTAGATTCCCTTACCTTATTTAAGAAAGGACCTCAAGATTCTGACGAGGTACGATCTCATTAGCTATTAGTACTGGCGCTACTAACGTATCCTCAGCACATCAATCAACAGGGGTTTTCTCCCTCTGAGTAAGAGAGATGTGAACTGACACCTCTTTGCAGACAGAACAAAAATCATGAACAAGAACAGGAATTCTGCCTTGTTTCCCATGCACAAGTACAAGTGCAGGCAAACTGACTGTTGAGACGTGAAACAGTTATGTGTCTCAGCCAAATCACTCTCGGTGCTGCCGAGTAGAGGAGAAAGAGTTCCAACAGTGCAGGTAAAAAAGGTAAGCAGTGTAACAGGACTGAGTCCTAGAGAAAACCTCCAATGGTAAAGAGGTATTAAGAAAGTCTGAAAACTACTATTTACACCGACTTCCAGAAAGGAGAAAGTCAGCAAGGGGAACCTCAAGAACTGCAAGCTGTGCTCCAATCTTCACGCACGTCAACCACACTTTCAGGAGGAATGCAAATAGGGCTGGCACAATGTTGTGTAGTTTTCATGGAGCCGAAGGAGGTGAATTAGCTTGGAGTGACATTAATCAGATGGCTTGGGACTATACAAACACTGTCACAGACAGCAAGCACAGCTTTCCTCATCAAGAGAACAGTGAAATGATTCTCTGTGGTTTTCATTATGGTTATAAGATTTGTAATACTACTGTTCCTGAACTTATATGGAATATCCGGTCTGAAGCAACATACCCTACTGTTAGCAGATTCATACATATCTCCTTCCACTTTCCTGGCATAAGCCACCAAATTCTCCATGCGGCGATCCTTCAGTGCTGCCGGATCAGGAGTGGGGAAGATGGCTTGGACACTACAAGAAAGGAGAAAGAATAAAAGAGAAATTCTTCAGAGAAAAAAATTATAATTCAATACAGCTTTAGAATATTCAACCTGGACATCCCTCCATATATCAGAGATGTAAAAGCATAACAAAATAGTTTTTAAAAACAATATTTATGTTGCACTACTCCCTACAAGATTAAAGCAAATTCAACGACAAAAAACCGTGAGGTTTGACAGTCTAAATACTTGTTTACAATAGCAGAGCAAATTTACTAGCAATATAAATTTATTTCATGGCTATTCCTTAATGAGCATGAAGAACAGACTGAAGAGGAATGTTAAAGGTAACAGCTCATCCTGCGTGGCGCAGTGTCACAGAACCACTACTGGTAACTTTCTCATCAACAATTTCTCAGCTTAGTAGTAGAACCACAGTATTGAAATTCTTTAAAAACATTCAGGAAAAATAGGCGGTCTTGGTGAATACTTACAGTTTATGCACTAAATGATTGCGCAGGTCCTGAGTGACATGTTCATGCCATGCTTTCCTTACCCCGGTACTAGAAGGAGGTGCAGCTGTTGGCATTGAGCTGAGGTTTCCAACATTGCCAGAATTTGTGCCATCATTCATTAGCGGGCTAAAATAAAAAAAGAAAAGGGACTGCTACAGTACAGAATGTGGATTTTTGTTGTACGTTTGATGCCTGAAGTAATTTTTAAGTAATTCTTTTCATCACTTCTAGCTACTGGGGAGCTAGAAGCTTCCCATCTCCCACTAGGGAGGTGATTTGAGTCAGCCAGCATGGCTTCACCAAGGGCAAGTCCTGCCTGACCAACCTAGTGGCCTTCTATGATGGAATGGCTACATCAGTGGATAAGGGAAGAGCTACAGATGTCATCTATCCAGACTTCTATAAGGCCTTTGACATGGCTCCCCACAACATCTCTTCTCTTATAAAAAAGATGAGGACAAACGTTTTAGCAGGGCCTGCTGCGATAGGACAAAGGGTAATAGTTTTAAACTAAAGGAAAGTAGATTCAGGCTAGATACAAGGAAGAAATTTTTTATGCTGAGGGTGGTGAGACACTGCCCCAGGTTGCCCAGAGAGATGGTAGATGTCCCATCCCTGGAAACATCCAAGGTCAGGTCGGACAGGGCTCTGAACAACCTGGTCTAGTGGAAGATGTCCCTGCTCATGGCAGGGGGGTAGGACTAGATGGCCTTTAAAGGTCCCCTCCAACCCAAACTACTCTATGATTCGACGATTCTACTGCATCAAACATTCTCTAAGTGAAATTTTGCTATCAGCAAACTGCAACACCTACAGCAGAAAAGCTCAGGAGTTTGCAAGACACGGTATGAACGATAAAGAATCACAACTTAAAAATACAAAATATTCTTCCTTTAGGAATTCATTTAAAACTACTGAAGATTCTGGGGCTCTCTGGGGGAACAAAGTGGTAGATATAGCATTGAAATAGGACAGAGCGTAGCTATAGATGTGACTGATCATTTCCATGCCAATACAATTAGTTTTTAAAGCATGCTCTTTATTTACATTCATAAGCATGTAAATAAATGTTTAATTGAGCAAGAATGAAAATGCGTGCATTACTTATTTGTCCCAAGGGATGTTGGAAGAGCAGTTTCAGAAATTAGACTAGCTTGCTGGTCTGTTGTTATTCCTCCTGCGGGAAGGTTCATCTGGTTGGCTCCTTTGGGACAAAATTAAACATCATTGGTACCCAGTTCACAATTTTGACAATAACATGGCAAAACTACACTTTACTGACCCAACTGGTTAACAAAAGAAACAGCATAACAGATAAGTACTTCTATGGTAATATCTGCTGTGGTACACATACATAGCCGCTTATGGAATCAAGTTACTCTCAGTCTGAACATTTTTTTCTACAAAAACTAGTCTATTAAAATTTAAAATTCAAAAACTCTTAACATTAGTTCAGTAAGCTAAAAAGATGATAATACTAACAATTAAGTTCCAGAAAGAAATGAGCATTTGAGACAATTGTCTGCTTGAACAGGTGAAATACTTAAACCAAAATCCTTCAGCAAGTCTGTCTAATCACCTCAGAGAGCAATAAGCTATGGACTATATTTTAAAAGAAAAGAAAACTACTGCTATTTGGCAGAAGCAATACATTCAAGGCTTTCTAAAAGTCAAATGTAAATGAATGGCAGTGTTTATAAATAGTAAAATTTTAAGTTATTAATCAACAGGAACAGAAAGTCACTACTCTAGTCAAGCGAAACACTAGACTATCCTAAAATTTTAACAGTTCAGTTTATATTAACACCTTAGTTTCTTGGTATTTTTTCCACCTACCCAGTGCATTAATGGTCCTCATTTGCTGGTGAGCCTGAGGCTGTGCCGGCTGCTGGCCTTGTACCTGGGGCTGCAACTGTGTTTGAGGCTGGTTGCCATATGGCAGTCCAAGAGCAGCATAGGCTCGTTGCATGGAGCTGGGGTCAATCGGATTAGGATTACTTAGCGATGGAGTATTCTGCTGGCCTGTGCCAACAGAACCGATGGAATTTTGGATTCCACCAGCTGGAGACCCTAGAAGGGCTACAAAAAAGAAAGGATAAGAGAAAATTGAAAATCAGTGAGTACACACAAGAAAACAAATCATGCCAAGAATCAACAGAACATGCATATAGTTATATGGTATATATTTTTCTGCCAAAGGACAGAATGACGGGTACCCGAGATGCCAAGTGGGGAAACTCAGCCTTTGATTCTACAGGACAGAAACCACCCTAGCAATTAATACATGCAGTCTAAAGAGAAGTGCTGTAAATTTCAGGCAGATAAGCCCATAATTACTGTAATATACATAAAGTATAGGCTCCAATATAAGGCTAAATAGGATTTTCATGCTTGGGACAGTAGACTAAGGGAGGGGAAAAAAAATATTAATTCCTCTACTTCCCTCTTTCCCATCAATCCCATTTTAGGTCAAAATATTTGGCTCCAGAACAGACATCCTGAGTTCAGCAGAAATACTGTGTCCTTGGACACAAAGGTAATAGTGAAGATCTGATGGTAGAAATTTTCATTCCGAGCAGTCACTAGATGAATCCTCTGAAGGCCAAATTACCCTAAAACCCAAGTTATTCAGAAATATGAAAAGCCCTGATGGGTTTCAGATCGTACTGACAAAATCTAAAATAATTTGAAGGGTCAGAAAGGCGACGAGCCTGCCACAGGTTTTGGTAAACAATTTAGATAATGATATTCAGGTATGTATTAACCTACATGACCACCACAACCAACCAACCTCTCTCACTGCACAGATGTATGGAAATTTCCATTGTAGACAGGAAATTGAAACAACAGGGAAAAGTAGGTTTTACTAAACCCAGAAGTGAATAAAAATCTGCTTTCCCATCCTTGTTTTAGCTGCCGTTCTAAGTAATAACATGTTCAATTGTGAATGACACATGGAGTATACCCTTCACTATGGAGACACTGCATTTTGATAACCAAGACTCTGGTAAAAGTAATACTAATACATACTTCACATTTTTTCCCCTCAAGTGATTAAATATGTAATGTGCGTTAGAAATTTCTAGGCTAAACATAGCAACAAAAATAGCTTTTAATACAGGAAAAAATAAGTTGTTTTACTGAAATATTAGGAGAGGCAGCCCCACAGAAAACATCCTTTTTTTTCCCCCAAGGACAATCCACAGTATTTTCAACACTGGGTTTACCACGGAAATCAGGCTTACAGGTGCTTACACTCTGTCGATGCATTCATAGTAACTTTTGAACTCACAGATCATTTCCAGGCAAGTTTAAAAACAAAGACAGAAGCTGACTGAGATCCTATCAGTTTTATTTAAGAGAGGAAAAAAAAGACATATGAAAGAGCAACTGTATGAATTTCTTGTTGGACTTGAATCACACAATATAAGAGAAGGAGGCCTTTACACTAGTGCAAGCCAAAAAATAGGAAGTCTCTAGAAAGGTTCAATAGCACAAAACTTATGGCACCCTGGAATTCAAACGGCTTCAGAGACTGTTGTGACAGCAAAGGATATTACCTACCTACTCGGTAGGTAATAAAAATTCCAGCTTGTTAGAGAAAGAGGATGGTATTTCTCCAGAAAAGTTACAACAAAAGAATCCCACACTTTCAGTATGGGCTGTAAATCAGAGGTGGAGATGGGAGAATGACCCTGGAGATGGCAGACTGACCACAGGTGATGCTGAAGGCTGGGAACAGGAAAAAGGCCATCCCACTGTGGGTAGCTAAGTGTTTCACCATTCCTCGTGCTCTTCTGGGGAATAAAGCTGGCACTGATCTTCTGAGGCCTACAAGCTTGGCTTGAAGCTCACAGTGAAGCGAAGGCAGAGCTTGGAGAAGTCAACCACCTCTCACCCATGGTTTCGGGCTGGGCTTTAGCAGTGCTATCAGTTACTATGAAGCACAAGGTCAGCCCTCATGTTAGAGCAGCTTTAGGAACCACAATCCAGCCAATTCTAGAGAAATCTACTTTGGCGAGATCAGATTTCCAGATCTCTTTTTCTGCCCCACACCAATTTGTCAGAGCTCACAGTCTGAATGTCACTTTAAAAGTGAAAAGATGGAAAGTGAGTCCATTCTAAACATGAAAAAAACCCACTGTTTCTTCATAAAACTACTAACATTATCATAAGTGGACAACATGTGGAGACCACTATTTTGACTTGCAGTGGGAAAAGACTAATGATCTCCAAGAAGTTAGACATGTGCGCATGTACCTATTCGAGCATGCAAAACTCACTAAAGCTGGGAAACAGCCAAATGCTCAAACTGAAGTATTCTTATTAGAGGACAGGCTATGTTCGTACAGCCAGCGGTACACTTCCAACGTGGAAATGAGTGGCTCTAACTATTAGGTCTCAGCTTTTCAATATTTTATAACTCAATTAATAGCATACTGTGCTGAGTATTTTCACAACATCACAAATCTGATTTTGAAGGTTTTTTTTTTGTCTGTTTGTTCATTGGTTTTATATGAATGTATGACATTATCTCAATCTGTCAAGCAAGAAGATGGAGGAAGAGAGTATTAAATTTCCATACTGGACAGATCAAGTGCAAATACAGTCTTTTCTGTGGCATATACCATAGGAAATTAAGTCAATTAAAATAAATGCAGCACTGAAACAAACAGGAGTTATCGCATTAGACCAGTGCTACATGAAACAACGTCTACTGTGATTTATTTACTGTGATTTATTTTTTTAATTAACTGATGCTTTAGACATTGATGAGCTCATGACAGAAGCTACAAGGGTGAAGACAACTCTGTACAGGACTGTTTAGATTCTAAATGCTTTAAAGACAACTGAGCTCCTTATGTCCCACTGTTACAAAGTCACATGTACTTATATATCTTAAGAGTGAAAGTTCAAACAAGCAGAAGTTAAGCAGCCCCAGAACTTCCTGAACAGTCCTGATTAGGCCCTCTTGGGCATATGCATTCGGATGTAATCTAAATGATCAAACACTGCCTTGTCTACAGGATTCCTCTTTCAGTGTGCAAAGTAGATAATGCTGCCTTAATGAAAACTGCACTCTTGTCTTCTAGAGGGGAACCCCTCTGCCCCTCCAGCTGATTAGAATTTATTTTAAACACAGACATCTTAATGCTATTTTAAGTACGAACGCCCAGCACTTCTCTAACCTGACCACTCCAGTGAAAGCAACGTGTTAATCCATGTTTGGGAAGTCAGATTTAAATTCTTCATTTTGCTTCCAAATTGTGGAATTGAGACTCGTTCAGCGGTGTTCAAATGCAGCTCCTTGCTCTGCTCATTACACCCATTCTAGCTCAAAGTGGTTGGAGCAAAAATTCTGCTGGCAACCTTGACTCACCTCAGCACAAGCCCGTCCTGCACGCAGAATCAGGCAGGTATAGAAAAGGTAAGTGTACACAATCATTTAATTAAAGGCTGTATCACCAATCAAATCATGGGGTAAGTAAAGAACTTAAAAGCAACTTAAAGGTAGGAGGTGTCAGTATTAAACTTCACCACCAACACCATTTTAATTGTTAAGTTAAGCATTAAACTAAAAGCATTCACAGTATAGCATCGTATTAGTCAACGAATGGAACTTCTTAATCCGTGGGCCAACCATCTATCATGTGGCTCAGCGGAATAACTGATAGCTGGTAGGTCACCATTATGTATGATTTCCAGCACTTGAAAAAACAAGAGACATTTTGGTTGTAGATTTTACAGACAGTTACTGACAGTAAGACTTGAGCAAACTGGATTTCCTTGTTTCCTGGTTGTCACAGGAAACTGGCTCTTGTGAAGAAGTTGCTGCCTACTCTTTCTGAACACGTTTCCCTGCGCACCAATGCACTACTTCCTTCTCTACAAAGGGTCAGGTCCCAAATGCTCTACATCCAAGCTCTTCTTTCATTTTTCTGCCCACACTCAATAACCTACTTCCTCGGCCAGCTAGAACCTAGTCTAATCCCACCCTCTTCGTCCCCAAGCCCCACATACTCCTCTATTTCTGGCCCAGCCTTCTTGAAAATCAGATTTTTAGACAAAGATTAGTGGTCTCAGATTTACTCTTTCTCAATCCAGCTTGTTCCTCACTGCATTTTATATGCAATTTTCCTACAAGGAAAAGTACAGGGGAGTCTAGCTCCATGTTCACAACTCCACCTCCCAGTCTCACTCAGCTGAACAGGGATCCCAAAGATTTTCTAGAGTCTCCTGATCCTGGAATGAAGCACATCCAGCATTGCGTGAGGATGGCCCAGGGTACAATAAACGGTGAGCACAGCACACTTATCACCACCTGTGGGGCTGCAAGGGGAAGCGTAGCTGTTTGGTGGCACAACACACACCCGCCCAGGCCAGCAACAGAAGAATTAGGCTCAAGCACGTTAGTGACAAGGCAAATCTCCAGAAAAATAACTGTTTCAATAGAGCTATATAGCTGGGAAACGTATCAACAGCTGTTTGCAAGAGTTTATAACCCAAATTGCGATGGGCTCAGCAGAGAGGAAGAAGTACTTCCAAACAAAAACAATCCTTTAACCCCAAAACATTTATACCGAATTTTAAGTCATTACTTCAAAACACAGGAGTCACTGGCCTATTCAAAAGAAAAGCTTAATATTTTAGCATGTCTAAAATAACTGGGTTTTTTTTTTTTCAGTTTCCTTCTACCCTCCCAGAGGTATAACACGGTATAATACAGAAAGAGCCATGGGGAACAGAAAGTTTCAAACTTGTCCCAACATGTCCTGTTAACAAGTCGTGTTACTATCAACAATTATAATAAAAGACAGTTCAGGATTACTTTAAAAGAAAAAACAAAAACCCACTAAAACATGGAGTAGATACCTGTAAAGAAACAGCTCCATGGTAATAACCTAAAACTTCTTGTGGCACGCAGAGGGAATCCCCCAAGGAGTAGGAACAGATAGTGACAAAGAGCACATGAGCCATTGTGTGTAGGAAGGGTGGAAGCAACCCACCGTATCGCAACGTTTCACAAGTGCTCAACTGCAGAACTTTCTAAAAGATCGGCACACTTTGAAGGAGCCCCTTGAAAGCCCAGCACAGATACAACAGGACAGGAAACAACAATGGTAAAACAGGCACGACCACAGCAAGGAAGAGTCTAGGACTCAAGGTCATTAATGACCATTGCGTGGTCATTCATTCTGTAAGGACCACAGCCTCACAAAGGAACGAGGGTCACTATACTTCTCATTTCTTCTTCCCTTTCTAAATGTTCTCACCGTATTCTACCATATGCAGACCCCCTCTTCCCCCGGGTTTAGCAGACACTATAATTATGTACTCCTAAGAGAGCCAGCGTGTTCTTCAAGTCTTAAACTAACCTAGCTTAGGCTAGCTTTCACCTGGTCAGGCACAGTGTTTTCAAATGCACATATTAATGTAAATAATTTCACAAATGTTTTTGAATGCCTAAAAGGGGGTATTCTTTTTAATATATCTAAACAAGTATTTTTAGTGTTCACTTTTCACCTTCAAACAAACCACAAGGTGTTACGTGTATGAGTCAGAGACATAATCCAGAACAAAGAACCTTGCACCTCAGCATACTAAACTGCAAATTTTAACAGTTACTACCATTAGATTATTGATTAATTGAATAGAAGGAGTGTTCATATTTATCTCTCCAATAGAGCCAAACTCTACACTTACCCATTATAATTCTGTTGCATTCAAACAACATCCTATTTGATCACATAATAAAACTATTTCTAAGGACTGTTCTTGTTGAAGTGCCTTCTCTTTTGACAAGTTGTATGAATGATGTAAAAACAAATACTGCACAAACTATTTTTCTACAGCAGCTTGTATTGAAAAAAAACAATTCTGTTGTGCTAGATGTTGTTAGCACTTTGATAACAACTATGTAATAAGGATGTTATGCACAAATGGACCATGTCATATTAAAAGGCAAAGCTTTCAACACATTTTTTGAAGGCCAAACATAACTAATCACTTGCAACAAATTACTACTTTCAACACACAAGACATATCTTGTTTACCAAGGGGAAGTTCGGTAAAATGAAAACAAAATCCTTACCTCCGAGTAGCTCTATATTTACAATTTTTTCAGTTTTGGAGGGAAAACACACCCTCCTGAAACTATGAGAGCATCCTCAATGGATAATTTGGACAGTCTTACCAGCTACTCTCTCCTCTACCTTAATGTCACCTAACCTGGGAGCTCTTCTCTACCCTCCAAAGTTTATTAGTGTTCCTCACTGCAGTCTCAGCCTAAATGGAAATTAGCAGAATGCTTCCAACACAATTCAAATGTACAAGCTTTGCAAGTCCTCCAGCTATTTTCCACTTCTTAACCCTTATTTAAATATACTTAGGCATAACATTACTTAGACTTCTAGAACTGCTGCGTCTATGCTCTAAAATGTTCTACCTTGGCATCTTTTCAAAGGATTTGATGAGAAGCAAACCTACCAACTTAAGCTCCATATTTTCTGTTTCAGAGCAAGAGGGAAGAAATCCACTAGAAACTGACTGTCCCCGAGCATCAGTAACAGCTATTACAAAAAACAGGCATGGGCAAAACCACTCTGATTTGCAGAACTTCAGCTAGTCTATACCAGCATTAAATACACTTAATGATTAACACACCCAGACCAGACCTTTTTGTAGCTTTTATCTTCCCCAAAAGTCTCCCTACATCCACAATTGCGTTATAACTGGAATCTACTGACCTACCTCACAATAAAACACCAGTTAGAAGTTGCCACACCCTTTAAAAACAGACAAGTGCTTGATCTGAGACTTTCCCTTTTCAATTATTGTGTATTTGAGTAATAAATTGCATTCAATGATTAGAAAAGAGAAATCACTAGTCTATTAATCCTTATACAAGATTATTAAACAGCTATTAAGTTTGTTGGGACACTGTCAAAGTTTATTCCTACACCGCACATTTGATCAACTTCATTTTAACAGTGTAATTCCCTCGTGACAGCAGTAAAACAACTACTTACGTTGTTGATTTCTTTTGTCACTGGCGTTTTTCAAAGGAAGGCACACAGGACAGTCGTGCCGAGTACAATTCTTCCAGTGGGAGATGATTTGTCTCGAAGATGCACAATGAGCAACTGTAGCAAGGAAAAGCAATAGAATTAAAGTCACTCGTTAGTTAATTGGTTTTGAATTAACTAATCTCATTTTTTAGAGCAACTCTACTCTTTCTCCTTTACAAAAAATACCGTACATACAACTAAACACAGCTAAACGCAACTAAAATTTTTTGGGACACATCAATAATACCATAATAAATGAAGGAAACTAGTACTAAAATCTAAGACAATGACATGGTGCATATTACACCCTCTTTATATGACAGAGGAGATGAAAAAGACACTTGCAAGGCTACATTGGTACTATCCTACTTCTAAAGGGCAAATATTGCATTCTGTTTTCTAAACTGACAACTGTGAAGAGTTCCGAAATGGAAACCCGGCAAAGGTAATGAAAAAGGGAGCAGCTGTTTAATTAAAGAACCAGTTTTGGCACTCATTTGTGCCAGGTATAGGGATCTTCTTGACAAGAAGAGAAACGCCGCTGACAAATACGCAAAAAACCTTACACAGCTCGTTTGCAAGAGTAGCTTCAGCACCGTGCTCTCACCTTGACAGGCTTTCCCAGCTTGACAGTGTGTCATGTGGTTGAGGACGTTTTTCATGGTTCGACAGTGCGGGAGAGCACAGGCCCGCACCTCTCCGTTTGCCTGCTCGCGCCTCTGACATTTGTGAGCGTGAAGCAGCAAAACCAACTGCTGCTGGATCAGTTTGCGCTTCTCCGGATCTGCTGTTGGTCCAGTTGCCATTGCCTGCGTCGGTACAATCCCCACTTGTTGTACTTGGGTTTGCATCTGGGACTGAGAGAACAGAGAGTTCAGCATCACGTTTGCAAGTCTCAATTATGATCTTAATCTTGTATAATAATTTGAGTACGACAAGACTATTCGCCAAGCGTTCTGCTGTGACTAGCTACAAGGATTATTACGTCAGTCTCTGTAGCACTCTCAAACATTTCTATTCTAACCTTGGAAGAGCAAAAATGTACTGAGAGGTTCCTCTGTTCAGACATTTACAAACAATAATTTAAGTAACAAGACACCCAAAATCTTCTGTTTATTAGACAGATCATAATTCCAACGGGAATGAGCTCTTACCACACTGGAGGTGGAATTCAAGTCTGTTCAGTACTGTATTTTCATATTATAGGTTTTGTACACTTCAATACTAGTTTCTTGTCCCCAACAGAAAGAGGAGTCCAATGGGAGAAAACAGTCAAAATTGTGACTGCCTCTGTACATCACAGTGAAAAACAGAATTGATTTTCCAAGCCTAAATTAGCCTTTCTTCTCACAAGTGAGTGCTGATATTCTTTTCATAGAGAAAATTTCCAAGGTAAGATGGATTCAGGTTTTCTACCAGAACGGGCCACCTAAATCTGGACTGTATTATGTCTACTGAAGTGAACTAGAGTGAACTACAGGGTGATGCTAGGCTGTGTCAGCCTGTAAAATCTGCTGCTTTATCTCCAGCATCCATTCTTTATGGATACACTTCTGTGCCAATGCCCGAGCCCTGTCTGACAGCGCCTGCATACCCACAGAGATACTCAGTCTAAGACATAGCTCATAACAGTGCAGAAGAGAAATAGCTTCCTTAACACGCTATTTCTTTAGCGCAGATTTAGAAGCTTTTCTAACCACCTTCTTGGACCTCTGAAGGACAACAAATATAGAAACTTGATTTTCAAAATTAAACACATCCACAGCCTGCAACAACTCCACAAGCAGAAGCAGATCTGGGATTGCAAAAATGCTTAAATCCCTGTGATTTGCAGCCTGAATTAATCTCATGGACAAACATGAAACTGTCCCAAGAATCACTTTGATTATGCACTGTAAATACGGGTTACCACAGAAAAGCTCACCAACTTCCAAGCTACCTAAGGAAAATCAGCCATTAAAAACATTTACAAATAGAATATAGGAAGAACAGGATTATACTGGGGAGTTCACCGAGGAAATAGTTCAGTGCTGTCTACAAAACTACTGACCAAAGCTTGCTTACTACATTTAAAGAAAATCACGCTTAAGCGACAAAATACTCCATTTGTAGCCTGCTCTGCTTTTGACCTTTGAGAAGGACTCCCCAGAAAATCCCACAACCTACAAACAGAGCACATAGCAGTAAACCCCCTCGTTTTCTTAGGTAAACACAAGGTTCCCTGGCACAAGTTCTCACTACTCCAGCAGCAAGCCTTGTCCTCAGATTTAAAACCTGATGTGCAGGTGGCAAAGAGCTAGCTTTACTTCTGGAGAACAGAGCACACAAGATCAAGTAGAAAACAGAATGACTGGCATTTGATGGAGGAGGTGGGAACTCTGTCACTGATAATGATTACAGTAAGTCTTAAACAACAAGGAATTCCTGCATGTGTTTGTCTTGAGCTCGCAAGAAAAACAGCAATAAAAGGAAAGAGGGTGAAGGAAACCCATCCACTTATGCTCCCAGTGCAGGCAGCTGAAATAAAGTCTTCCATTTCTTCTGTGAACAAATCCACCAGACCAGACAGGTTTTGCTGAAACAATTCTTGGGTCACAAATAGGAAACAATTAGTTCAGCCAATCTGCAGATAAATACAGAGACCATGCCAAAGAAAATCTTGTTGGAAACGATGCTTTCATCCCAGTCAAAGAATCGTTTCCCAAGTCAAAGTTTTCCTTTTGTTATTACCCTACCAGTTAACAGACGTGACCACAGCTGTATCAGCACAGATGCCCTGACCCAAAAGGACTTCTTGAAGATAGAGTAACAAAAAAGCAGAATCACGGAATATCAGTAGTTAGAAGAACAAGCAGTCTCAGTCTGGATGAGTGTCTACAGCTGGGCACAAAAAAAGAACTCAGAATATTGCCTAAGCTCTATAGAGTTATGTTGGTCACTATTTCAACCTTGTAAAGTCCTAAACCTGGAAATATAATGAATGATCTTTCCACCATATACCTTACATTCAGGACTGTTGACTGTTTGAGGAAGTTGATCTCTTTCCTGTTAGTTTGCCTTTTAAGAACAGTGGTCTGCAGGACCAAAAACAAAACCAGAGACATGCTCGCGCACTGCAGTCACACCAAAGGTGCGTAAATCCTCCACCAATCACAGAATCCATTCCTCTCCAGAACGAGCGGGAGGCTTCACGTTGCTTTGCCAGAATGACGAACAGTTTTCTTGATGAAGCAGGAAATTCAGACACTTCTGCTCCCACAATTAAAATACATGCTTCAAAGGTCAGATACACGAGGTAAAAAAAGATAGTTTTGCTTCTCTTGTTACCTTGCTGAGCTCCACCATAAAGAGAACAAACAGATCAGGGGTTGAAGGTCTGCTAAAACCTCTGACAGAGATGGCAGCTTCATTAACCAATTTTCTAGTAACACAGTAATACAACACTTCTATACTGTAAAGCAGCTATTAATACAATTTAAAATTATGGAAACCATATACTCATACAGAAAGATAGTTCTGCCCTGTCCCTATTCTGAATAGCAAAAACTTCTGGGCAGCACAGATGCACAAGTATCTTATCTTCATGGACTTGGATGGACACAAAGTTCCCTGGAGGTTTTACTTTACTGAGATGACCAGTAATTCCCTATGTTTTGATGTGTTTATATTCAAAACCACTCAACATTGTCTGTCAAGACCAAACACTATGTACCTTTTCTTATAAAAGCAGGCAACAATTTCAGTAGCACTGGTAAATCTTTCAACAGGTAAACAGTCTAGTTGCCATATAGCATTAAGGTTTTAAAATACATTTCCTCTTTTATAGTTTCCTTTTATTTCCATGTTCTTTCCCTCTCCCTGATAACAAAATACCACCTTCTGGAATCGCTGTATTAGGACAAATCCTGCATTTTAAAAATGCCTTTTAGCTTTTTAAGACAGGGTTGTAATCAACTGTGCATCTTAGTGAGGTAATTAAGAATCCACTGCCACAAAGGATTACTATTTTGATACAGTTGTTTGTTTTATAGGCCTTCCCTCACCCTAACAAGAAAGCAGGTAGCACTTCAACACTTGGGGGTTTTCTCAGTCTGTTGACACCTTGGACTAGAAAAAGGATGCTATTTAACACTGACAAGAGATTTTTAACATGTCATCCCCGTGTGCACTTACATCGTGGGCACATCCAGTCTATCAATTAAGACTTTAACAAAACAACCCTTGCAGTATCTGCAGAGAGCAAGGTTGCATCCCACCTTCACTCATGCACGAGTACGTAAGGTAAAACGCACCCAGACCTCCTCAGTTCCCCTTCAATCACAGGCTTAAAGTGTGATCTTGAGGGTCCCTTTCAAGAGACAGGGTAATGGGCTTACAGTGGATATACGCGTGAACTGTAAATCTCAAAGAACACTTCTAATTAACAACACTTCTATCTGAATTAAGTATTCACAGTGTGATCAACTCCAATGACATACCCTGCACATTTACATTAAGATTGAATGAAGTCCTTCCTGCAAATAGGAATTGCAGAAATGCTCTAATAAGCGTTGAACCAGCTCTGAACAGCCCAGGAAGCACCGTTCCGTCACAAAACTGCAAGGAGAGCTCCAGCAGCAGCTATCTGGTGGCATCGAGGAAGGAGGTGTTTCTCAGTGCCAACACTTCATGAACCCAGGCTTTCTCCAGTGACTACCAGAGCTTCACTGTGACAGCGACACAGAACCAGATTATACTTCTTGCAATTCACTCTGATATTCTCCACGTGGGTGGTGGTTTCTCTGGTTCCATTAGCTACTGTGAACAGGCATGGTCTGAACAGCCTGGTCCTGTCCATACAGGAAGGATCCTTCTGCCACCAGGCATCTGAAGGTCTGCTTAGTCTTCAGAAGTCCATGAACACACACAACAGGCTGACACGAGTAGAAGTACCACAAGCACAAGTGCTTGCATTTGTGCCCAATAACCCTACAGTGCTGCATTTTCTCATCCAAGTAGCAGCAGGAATCAGAATCTGAGTCTGTATTGTGGGCAGAAGACTTAAGAGAAGAAAAAAGGCTTCCTGAGCTGGACACAGCCTCAGAAGATGGTCGTGCTCTCTGGGTGGAGATCGACTCAAGTGGCAAGAAATTATGTTAGCCTGTTAATAGCCCCAGTCTGAGACCTTGCAATGCAGCTATAAACGAGAAGAAAGGGAAGGCGACACTCTCCAGTCCCGCATACAAAGCCGACACGATGCACGGTCTTAACATGAAGAATATGTTCAGAGCCCAAGATTTATTTCAAAGCTTTGGTATTGACATGGCTGCAGGCAGAGTTTTCACGTCAAGAGTGAAGAGGAATATTTTCATCTTCCACTTACCACTATGGAGTATAACTTCCCCCTCTGAAGCCAGTACTGGGGAGCGAGACTCAAAAGCCCACAGCAACCACAAAAGTCAAGAAGGCTCCTATGGTCATTCTACAGAAGGAACTTGAATAGTTGATCCCAGAGAATGCCCTCAATGCATCTGGCTTTTAATCACCAAAAAAGTTTGCTTCCAAACCCAGCAAATGCCTCAATATTATGCAGTTGAATGCTGGGAATCAAGGCTGGATCAGCATCTTTCTTAAGGATACACTTTTGGAATTTCATCTCCTTGTCTTTACGAGCTTTCCGATGTGAAGGACCACCAAATGACAAGATACGCGTAATGAAGTAGTGTTTCAAAGCAACAAAAAGGAACAAAGCTTGACATAGGAATCTACAGAGTCCAGTTCTCACACACACAAAATTTTAAGAGAGCTTTATATAGAATTTACTGGGTGATAAAACAGACTGAGGAATGATCAACATTAAAAATCCCAATCTGTGGATAAGAGACAGATGAGAAGTTTTAAGTGAAGGAAAGCCATACTGTCAGAGTGCTGGCTATGGAGTACTTCACCTCAACTGCTGGAAGAGAGTAAGAAATGGCAATGGATATTCTCCACCACATATATTCATATACAGAAGGTGGGAGAGTGGAACACGAGCCAGAGCACAGGGGAATGAACAGATCCTCTTTTTCAGCTTGCTTTCACCAGCCTGGGACCACTATTTATGGATGGTGCAAAAATTAAAGTGTTCCACCATTCAAAGCAATACACGTTCCCAGGATCAACTCCTGCACCAAGACAGAACAGGGATGCCTACTTTGCTCCCAATATAATAAGATAGTTTCTCCAGCACTGGATATAGTCCTTAAAATTTGTTTCCAGGTTATTAAGATATTTTCCTTAGAAGACCGTGGTTAAGCAACACGGCCAGGACCTTTTTCCCAGCTGTTTGCTAGGCTGCTGCTCCACTTTGAATCATGTGGTATTTTCTTGAGGAAGAGGAGTGAGCATGCCTGGGAAAGAAAAACTCAGAGTGTGGGTCAGGGCAAGCACAGGGAAGATGAGCACAGCAAAGAGCAAGCCCACCAGAGACTGGGAGACTGCTGATGAGAGCAGCAAGCAGACACACAGCATGCCTCTGGGGCGACAGTCACAGACCTTTGCTGCAGTGAAAGACAAGACCGAGTTTGCTGCAAGAGAGGAAAAAATATCACTGAAAGGTTAAGAAAGCAAACCTTCCTTACTGCAAAGACCCAATAGAGATTTTTCATAAAGCCTTTTATTTCTGGTCTCTAGAATAAAATACAAGTTGTCTATTTTAAGTAGCCACAGTTCTACTTGTTCTAATTAAACCTGGTCTCTCGGTTTAAAAGCTTTTCTTCCTCTCTCTAGGAGGTCTGCAGAAGGCACACCTAAAACATCCTCATCCCCAGTCATTCTTTTCCTCTCTTCTGATCAAAATCTGTTAATAAAGAAAGCCAAAGGACATAAAAAGAAACAGAGAAACAAAGAAGAACGCAACAAAAAACTTGAGATATAGTTTAATAAAAGATCAGGATTAAAAAATGCAAGAGAAGACGTGCTGCTCCAATTCTAAGTCAAGAGAACTGAGCAGAAACAATTTCCTTAACTTCCAAAAAGTAATATTCTCTCAACTCCATCTGCTGGTCATAAGGATAACTGTGAAACCAAACTGGTGTCTGGAAGCCAAACTTCACACATTGTATTCCTAACCCATGTAGAAATACTAGATTTACTGGTATGTCCATGAAGAAACCATCCATCACCACCCTTGGAATACGTAGCACAGCAGACATCGCAAAGCTTTAGCAAGTTTGATGGAAAAATCTTACAGGGTTCCCCCCACTGACAGCACATCCTAAAGTCTGGGTACTTTGAAAACAAGAGGCTCCTGGCTCCCGTACAGACTGCACACTGCGCTGAGTGCCAAAGTGCAGAGCACGGCTCACTTCCACAGTCCAGAGATTTTGCATGATCTCACTGCAGCGGAGTACTGCCAATCCTGCATTGAACAATTTAAGTGACACCAAATCTCAATAGTGTGTCACCAAAACTTCCAACAACGTCAGAAGCAACATCTTTCTTTTGGAAATAAGTCATTCACACAAGATTTCAAGCTGCCCACTCTGTAAGGAAAACCGATCGTATTCTGTAACAGTCACACAAAGCAAAAGCTAATATGTTGTTTGGATTCATAGTTGGGAAAACAAAAACAAACAAAAAAAATCAATCCATCCGGCTGGCACTGAAAATTAATACCTTAATGCTGACCTTTTAATCATATTAATACCATAAGGTTTGTTACTTCTTTCCTAATTAAAGAGATTAAACCAAATGTGCTTTCTCAGGGTCTAGTGTAAGGTCACGCTTGGAACAAGGGCTGGAAGATGCAATGCACTAACACTTCTGAGAACCACTTCATTTGGGCGGCGGGGGGGGAGAGAGAGTATGTTGTTCTTCAGAGTGGTAGCCTAAATTTGGATTTTTAAAAAAAAAAAAATCCACTGCTGCAGCAGAGTTTTATCCTGGCTGCCAGTGTGAGGGTTGTGCCTGGCAGTGGGAAAACCCCCGGTTAGTGTTTGGGATGGGGTGCCACACAATGATGCTCAGAGTAAGTGGGTTAAGAAACATACACATCTTCTGCTTTACTTTTGCAGTGTACACGTAAGGTTAAACAGAAAGGCAAAAGATTGGAAGGAGTATTTAAAAAATATCTTGCTTTTCAGGACCAAGGTGTCTGAAGACAACGGCTACACCTTTATTTCCTCTTCTCTTACTTAGATATTCTTAGTGGTAGCCAAAGTGTTTAATGTCATGCTGGAACCTGGTTTCCTGCCTCAGACACGCCACATATAACCAGTTTTCATTCATATGGGTTTGTCTCTCACATGGAATAGTACTTTTGGGGCCCTTTAAGGTACAGGTAGTACAGAGGGCTGGTTTAGCAAGATACGTGGTTCCAATCATCTCACAAAAAAAACTGGAGGTCTTTTTAAAAAGATGTAGTTGGTGTTTCACTTGCTGTAGTAGAAGGAGTCTGAACTGATCCTCCACAGGTTCATTTTTGACAGACGGTAACACAACACTATACCCTTTTCCACGCCACTCCTGCCTCCTTCACAAAACAGGACAGACCATGCACAAGGCCAAGTACTTTAAATCAAACCGCCATCTCTAGGGTCCTAAAGCATCATGGGCCGTAGCAAATGGCGAAGGGATTGCAGCAAGAAAGCATGGTGTAATCGTTCAAACACTGCAACTCTGCTTGGGGGAACTGCCTCTGTCACAAGCAACTTTTCACAAGTGTCATTTGGGTCATATTTTAGTTGCCCAATGTAAGACACAAACATCACTTCCATGAGTTGTGGGAGCACAGATCTAACCGATGTGAATGTCATTTTACCTTTAGATAATGTCTTAACATATGAAATGAGGAAGGCTTTAGGCAAGCCAGAGCCTACACACCTCAAGTTCAGAGTCAGCGGATTCTTTCAGTCTTACTCTCTTTGTGCTTCTCAGCCTCATGTTTAAAACTGGGGCAACACATCTTTATCTCAAGAGAGGCACCGTGAAAATTAACTAATCCAAAGTATATGCCTGCTCCAGTGATGACTGCCACAGGAAAGACCATTTGGAAAAGACCAAGTAAAATATATTACTGCACACAGTCAAGAGGGCCCACAGCTACACATCGGGCAGCAAAAATAGAACAAAATGTTGACTATATGCTCTTTCAGAGGGCACTGTTCACGTTGTACGCCGAATAAAGCAAAGTCCCTGTGGAAGGAATAGCATATGGCTGTGTATGTACTATTACCAAATAATTACACTGCCTTATCCACTGTTGCCAAGTAGAGGTTAAAATTTAACAAGTCTGACATTTCTTTTTAAATTCTTGGCTTTGCAATAAAAATGTTTAGATGGAAACTTCATATTTTAAAGATGAAAGTTCCTCCCACCATCAGGATCACAATCAAATTCCAACCACCACATGATCCATACGCAGGGTTGAGACCTTTTGGCTCGACAGTACAGATGTCTGTTGCCTGAAATGGCTGTGACTCTCTGTAGTGGCTTGAGGGAAAAAAAAGATATATTGGGCATACGAAGCTTTTGACACATAAGAAACATGGTTTTGATTGTTCTCTCAGAAGACAACTCATATTTTTGATATTGTAAAGAAACTGCAATCGATAGGACTGGGAAAGTAAGTTCCCCGTACTTTCCTGTCTCTTGGACAAGATCGGAGAAAGGAAACAAAGTTTTTTCTTCCACCTCCTTCCCCACCACTAGACAAGCCTTGATGGCAAATGCCTTTTTTATTCCACGTGAACATCTGCCGTTACATCCTATACTAGTAAACGAGTACATTAAGATTTCGGCTTCCCAAAACCTGGCATTTAAACGAGCACAAAATTAGGCTTCAGAACCATCCAGTCCCTGAGACGAATACAGCGCTTTGATCAGATCTGCAGGTTCTCTGCAGAATCAGGGCAATAATTAATTTGCTTTACACCGATCCAAACTTAAAGTATTTTAAAAACAAAATTAGAATAGTCACGTAGCAAATTGTCTTTTACAAATAGCCTGCACGAGTGCAAGTGGTATTCTGAACATGGTCTTAATCCTAGTCTCCAACTCCTTTCCATAATCATAAGCAGTAAAAGACAGATGATATTAAACAAAGATTTCACAGTGTAACTAGAGGAAAATTAGTTTCCCTCCCTCTAAAGTGAGGAGAAAAGAGGAAGTTTACTACGTCCTGTTCCCTCTCATACATAGCCTTGCTAGTGATAGGCAGATAGCAAACTCACTGATGGGAGGACAAGCATTGCCTCTGCCAAAAAATAGCTGGTTTGCTAGTTAAATTAAAAAATAAGCAATTTGCATCTTATGGAAGGTTTTACAAGTTTCTATAGTAACTGCTATCATGTATAAGAATATAAAATGCAACAAGCTGGAGTTTCCATAGAAACGACACAAGCGGTTTGATTAATACGCAGACGTACTGAGACAAATGAGAATATTTAATTTCACTTTATAAAGAAAACTCTAGTAAACAGAATACTACAAACTTGGGCAAAGTATCCTAATAAGAACTATTCTCATAAGCTTGTGAGCAGCAAGTCACGCACAACATAAACTGAGAAGCGTGTGGTGTGTTTACCGTATTAAGTTCAAAGGATATGAAAGGTACTACTTAGTTTCAGGAATCTGATGATGTATCCGACACGTTCTAATTGATTGAGGAATTTAAACTTACAAACAGTACTTACAGGTAAGACATTTTCATCTGGTTTGGAACTAAATGTACTGGACAAAATGAAAGGATGTAATGCAATCCTTATAACAAAACACTGTGATTGCTTAGAAAGTTGAAATTACTGCATAAAAATGCACACAAACTTTCTATGTGCACTGCAGAGTGGTAGTGAGGAACCATGGGGCAACTCTGATGTTTAAATGACCACGGAGTAATCGTCCAGTAATGCCGTATCACCCAAGAATTGAGAATGCACTACCCAGACATAACAAATAAGGGAAACAGGCAGGTACAACTCACCATATTTGGCACACTGGTGACGGGAGTACTCTTGATGTCGGCAGGGAAGGGAGACAAACTATTCGCCATGCCTGGCTTGTTTGGTAACTGAGGATTCACTCCTGTCGCTCCCATCTGCTGCCCTCCAGTTTGACTGAAAGGCTGCCCAAAGGGACTAGTGTTACCTGCCATTCCCATCTGGAAAAGAATGAATGAAAAAATTATAATTTCCTTGATTCCAAAGGGATATTAAAAAAAAACAACAACAAAACATATGTCAAATATCCATCTTTGCACTCACAGAGACCAAATTCCGGTTTAAATTGCTCAATATTGAATTCTCAATTTCACAACTTTAATCAAATTTAAATTAAATTTTTAAAAAATATTTAATAAATTTACACAGCTATGTGTGTCTGAAGCCTTGCAATTCAACTGACAAAATCATTGTGCAAATGCAAAGGAGAAAACAAGATTACCCTTCCCAACCTGCATTGACAGAAACTACTTTTTCCAACGCTGCACAAACTTCTGAAAACCAAACCAACCTCAAATCCTGTAATACTTTCATGTTCTGCGCACAAAGCATAACATTGTACACAGACTACATGGGAAGGGAGAGGAATATATAGAGGCATCTAGCAAACGCTTATCTACTTATGTTTTGGTACTTGAGGAAAAATGTCGGAACAAAAGGACATCTATCTAAGGCTGACATCCTTGACAAATTACACCCCCAAAACTCCTTAAGACTAGCAAGCAGAAACATGACTCCTCCCGAATGAGCAGAGAGAACACTGTCCATCCAAAGAGCCATCTCGCCTGAAGAACAGTCTCCCAAGAGAAGTGGTGAAATCTCTATTACTTGAGCCAATTAATATTACACTGGACAAAAGGCCCTGAAAAGACATTTTAGCAGGCATTTACTTCTTTCAAAAAGAATGCCTAAGAATAGGACCCTCCTTCCCCCCTCCAAATAAAGAGGAAATAAAAGTTGACGGTGCTCCCCCCTGCCCCGCACTGGGAGAAAGATTTCTAGATGACTTTATCACCTGTCAGAATGTCTTAAATATAAATCAAACCACTCAGCGAGTCTTTATCTGAAATATTAAATCCTATTTTCCCCTTTCTTTGACCTCTCCAGCCCTTCCTTACACAACACACTGGTTTTCCATGGTCCCAGTCTTTTTATTTCCCTTACCAGCAGGGATTCAGGAGGACTATTCTCGTGGCTGGAAGAGGCTTATCAGTGTAAGAGCCTCATAATAAGGAATTGCTCAGTGGTTGCTTTTTCATGCTTACAGGAATCAGACTGAACAACCAGTTGACGAAGCACTGGTTAAGAGCAGTAAATTATATTGGGGCAGAGTCCAATAAACACAATTTGACTGTGCCTCGTCCTCTTTGTCAGTGTACTTTGTACACTTGGGTTTCAGAGAGCTGGCCCAGCTGCCCTCGAAGTAGCTTTACGTTAGGGAATACTCCCTTAACCTGCATCCCGCAGAGTGACTGTTCCCAGATTCAGGCCTTTTTCCACTGTAAAAAATTTTATATCTTTACAGAAGAATCTGACCCACTATATACACATTAAAAAAAGAGAAAAGCTGTTACTTGGCAACATAAGAGGTTATCACGTATGTGTTGTGTTCCAGAGTAAAGCTGAATAATTCAAATAGCATAGAAGACAAAAAAACCTCAATTGCTTAACAGCATCAAAACTTAGTAATAAAGACTGCTTTTAAAGAAAAGTGGTGTTGGCTACTATCATATTGCACAAATACCATGAATTTTATTTTCTGTATTTCTGTGTGTGTTTTGTAGGACTGTATATTCAAGGAAATTAGTTTTTTTAATTATTATTTATTACAGCATGGATTTTGGCAGCTTTTCTCTGAAGAATTAATAGCAAAGTATTTAATAAACTTGCACACTCATCTTAAACCCACTACTTCAGACAGGGTATGAGGAAAGATCATGAGATATTCAGCTATTCATTAATACCACGATGGTCTATCAGATTAACAGTGAAGAAAATCTCTGCATCTAAAAGTGAGATTCTGAGAAAGTAGCTTATGACCGACTATTTAAACCTTTCAGAGGCCAGAAATAGAACATTAGCTGTTTGGCTGTTATTCAGTTTCCCCTGGTGTCTAAATCCCCAACTACAAACTTCATTTGTCTGCAGAAGGACTTGGCCCTTCGAGTCTTCTTTGAACTTGCTTGCAGGTTTGGTGGAGTTTTGTTAAATTGAATGAATAATACATTGACTATTCTGGCAACCACCACTATGCTAGAACTTCCTATGAGTCCTACAGCCACCACCACCACTGGGAAAGCACAGCGGTGAGCCCAAATTGGGTGAGAGAAATGGTGCATACACATAAATCTATTTCCATGGCCCTGCTCAAGCCATACCAGCCTGCAGGAGACAGCGCAAGCAAAGTCCTTCTTAGACCTTGCAGCTTAGGGCTGGAGTGTATTCAGCCACCAGGGAGGAGATGGAAAAGACTCAATGCAGACAACAAAGTCGCCTAACACCGATGCGTTGAGCTTGCGCAGCATAATGTTATAAGCCTCTGGCAGAACCTTAAAAAACCCAGCTGAAATTTCAAAAAGCAGACAAGAGATTTCCTTTAGGCAGTGAGAACACTAAGCAAATTTTACATCAGATTTAAAGTTTTTGCTCCAAAAGAAACAGAGAGGTGTTCTTCATCTCATTATCAGGAAAGATTAAATTTTTTTTATTAAAGGAAAAATGTTTAAAAATAGATTTTTAGGAAAAATATTACAACTATTTTGGTCTCAAAAGACAAAGAACAGAAAATTTAATTTTAAGTTTGTTAAAACTCTAAACCACTGGAACATCCCAAATGCACCAAGGAACTGCAATTCTAACAGGTACCACATGGTTGGTTTATCATATTTTAACATTTCCTTTTCAATAGATCTTGTTATTAAACATATCGCAACTCAGTACAACAACAAAGCAACCTTTCAAGTCTTCCAAACTGAGTGCTTAATGGGATGAGGATAATTTTTCCTTTTCTAGGTGGTCATTAAGTAATATACTTGATTGACATTTTAAAAAATGCCTGGCTGGTCTTTGAAATCAAGCTGGAAGCAGAGTAGCTTCTATGTGAAACCTTGTATTTTTTTAAACCTGCTCTCTGCCACATGGTATTTCAACATCTACAACTGCACTTCAATAAGTGAAAGGAACCAAAGGATAAAGAGTTCCACCAGTCTACTACTTAAAAAAAAAAAAAAAAGCAGATAGTTTGATAACATTGTAAAACATTAGACATGCCCTTTAACCTACACTTCATTTTTGTAAATTACTGCCACGGAAACAAACTGCCATAGACTTTTTTTTTGTTTGAAGTCCATCTTTAGGAAAAAAAAAAAACANAGGAAAAAAAAAAAACCATGTTAAAAATCCTGAAAAGGTGGAAAGACTTCTCTTCAGGCAATCTCTGAAGTAAAAACGGAGACAAAAATCAGGAGGGACCATACACAAGACGAGTCTATTAAAGCTCATGGATGTTTGTAGCTTCAGCATTTTTTTAAACTCAGTTTTGCCTCTGAGGAGTTAAGCTTATTAACGGGACTGATTTCCAGAGAGCAGGAGAAGTGCACAACACAATGCAAGAACTGCTCTAATGAACTCTTATCTATTTATAACAGTTTTCAAGCAAGGCTGGGATCGACGAGGAGTTTTAGCGGCAGAACAACCTGCTGCCAAACAGCATTAAGACCAAGAGCGTTTCAGAGCTGTTCCTGGGATCCTGAGGAGCAGCTCAGCATTTATTCCAGCAGCAACCGCCTCCAGCCAACGCAGTCAGGTAGGGACTCCAGCAAAGCAAACCACCGTCAGCTCCTCACTGGCGGGAAGGCAACAAATAGGAGGTGGAAGGAAAGGAAGAACCAGGCAGATCCCCTGCGTATCGAACGCTGAAAGACGTGCGAGTGCGTAAGGCATTAACTGGCATTTCCTGGTTAATTATCTGAACATTGAGATCAGGTGACCTTCCGTAAAACTTTATCTATACCACTGCTAATTGAAATCTCAAAAAACACAACTGGCAAATATAATGAGATGACTGAGCATGTACACAGTGAAGATTTTACACTGCTTATTCATTCTGCAAACTGAAACCAGCAGCTCTGAAGCAAACGAGTCAGAAGGCTCAAACGCTGTGGCTCCTGCCTCTGCCCCCGGGTTTTTTCCTATGTGAAATGAGGGGGCAGGTGGGGGAAGGCAGATACTCAGAAGACCTTTGTTTTTATATTTCTGAAACAGAACTCTGATCCCAAATTAGGTAGTTCAGGGGAAGATTACTAGGTAATTACAAGTCATCAAAGAAGATAAACCAGCAAGAACATGGGAGTTAGTAACCTGGTAGGAATGGTCATTTTCATGTGGGACTCTGAGCCATCACAAAAGACTTGTATTTTGCTTAAAGTTTGTTAAATTTACTTTCCTGAAAGGAATGAAAGCAAAAAGCAATCCAGTGCAAGTGGTTTCTTTTTCCACCTGCAATGAATGGGCACAGACATCTATCACAGGGCTACTCAAGCTTCAACATACCGTGGTGGCCGGCGCATTTTCATTAACAACAGAAGCAGAAAGCTTCTCTCTGAGAACCTGGCTGATGTTGCAGTTCACTCCCATTTTGTTCTAAGCTTAAGGACGTTCCCCCTCCCCTGTTGTCTTCTCTTCCTCTCTATCAGTTCATTCAATGGTCAGTTCATCTCCTTTCTTCTCTACCTGATGCAAGCACCGTTTTCTGCAGGCCACGTGGCTCCATGCAGCCCACCTCATCCTCTGGCAACTCATGTTTTATACTCATTTTTCTGCGTTACAATTTTGTGCAACTCTTGCTTCTTGCCTGGTTCTTTGTGATCACAACTGCAATGACTTCTGATGGAGTAAAGCAGACTTTTCCACAAGCAAGGGGTTTTCTATGCAGCTATTCCATCAATTGCAATGGGGGAGATGCGGGGCTATATATATGTATGTATGTTTGTATGTATATGTATATAAACTGCTCCAGCACAGAACCACAAGTCAAGGCTAGAAGTGCCTGAAGAAGTAACATGATTAATGCAAGACACCAGCTTTAAACACATTAGTTGTACTCTAAAACAGTACTTCTCAGAAATATGATAATGCTACTCTCCTTTAATGGAAAAGATGCATTTAATTCAATAATTCTGCTATCCCAGAAATACAAACAGATTCTGTTCCCTTTTTTATCACTATGGCAACTCTCTAAGATACTGGAATCTATTACTGAGTGTGGATAGGAAGTAAGGTATTTCACTACTCTCACAAGCAGAAGAATGTACAAACTTCTGAGCTGAAAAATCCAAACTTAAAACCTTTGTTTATCTGCTTTGGACTACACAAGACATCTCGAACTGCAATGTTTTGCGCAGCAGGTGCGGGAGATACTTCTCTTTGTTTTGCTTTTTAGTTATTTTCAGAGCAGAACAGCAATTCAATTTCCTCTAGTTCCTGGAATTTCATAGATATTATATATCAGGTGTGTGACCAAATCTATAGACCTCATCGGATGGTGCAACTCAGAGTTGATATGACAGAAATGAGAAGTCCACTAACCTAATTAAAAAGATAGCTGACTGGATCTTCATACGGTGCCTTTTCTTCTATCTTTAAAGCTTACTCTTTTCCTCCCTTCTTTATCACTGCTAACATATCACGGTACTTCTTCCTCTAGCCCAGCATCAAGGAGCTACTCCCTCTTTGTACACGAAGTGTCTAGGCCATAAAGAAATCCTGTCCTTTCCTCCTAACTCTAAGTTTTTATTAACCGTCCCTTCACCTCTGCCACTACAGCCGGTTCCCTCGTTCAAGCATCAGAGTTACTTCATTACCACGTATTCCTCTGAGGCTCCCAGGACATGCAACCAATACAACATGCTGCAAAAACCATTCACTGTTACAGGCACATAATTTCCTATTCACGATCCCTTTTTTAGCTTCCCCTCCAATATGTTGTCATAAACCACAGAACTGTATACAATTCTGCTCCTTGCTACTTGTTTTCCTTTGGGAAACTCAGCTCTCCTCTGTTGTCTCAACCCGCCTTTCACTCCAGGGTTTCCAAACGTAACAAAAGGTCTGGCAGGACAGACCGAGTTCACTATCAGTATTAGTTCATTATCAGTATTCCTGCAAGAGAGAAAGCAACCTCATTTGCAGGCACATGCCAAGGAGCAGCACCTACCTCTGACAACACTCCTGGTTTTGTACCGTGCACCACTGTTGCCTACACAAAATTAATGCTGTACTTTAATTTTTTTTAAATTAGTTGGTCCAGACAGATTAGTCCAGAAAAAAATCCCACTTATTTCTAAGTTAAATGTTGATTTTAATTAAGTTTTGAAGCACTGACTCTTCTGTACAAAAACGGAAGGTTATTCTGGACAGGTATTTAAAACCAAACCAAACCAACACCACCAGATGTGGACTAGCCTGACAGCAGAAAAAATACTGAATGGTTGATATGAGAATCAAAGAACTCAAAGCAGCATGGGTTCAGTGGAAAATAAGCCTGGCTGAAGTAATCTGATTATGATCCAATCCTGTAAACTAAAAATAGTTATTGTTAATATTCAATTCGGTACCTACTAGATTTTTAACTAGAAAACAGTCCTAGAAAGAAAGGAAGCAAGCTGGATGAGCTTGGCTGGACATTGAAAGCTGTGAATCTGCAAAGTGCTTGAACAACAAATCTGAGCTCTCAATATGACCACAGGAGGTATGAAAAGAAGACTGGGTAAGCGTAAAGCGACATCTTTATGCATTTGGCTTGATGTGAATGCTATTGTAATGACGACGATCATGCTGCATTAGTTCTTCATGAATGATATGTGAAAATGACAGGATTCAGAGAAGCCTCAAGAACTATTTAAAGGACTAAGAGACATGGCTACAACAGACAGTAATTGCAAGCTAATAGCCTAATTTATTTAGCTTACTCTTTAAGCTTATTAATTTGCTTATCTTATTAAGGCAAGGACTGAAATGATCCTAAAGTACTGATTTTGGGAATAGAAAGGTGATAACACAAATATTTTCTATTTAGCAAAGACCCATCAACAGGTAAGAGCTGAAGCTCTGTAGCTTCAAAGCAAGAACTAGAAAAAAAATAAGTGACCAAATACCACTGAAATTCTCAAGATTAATATCATCTTTTATCTAAATAGTGTGTGCTTCTACTCATCAACAGGAATTAATTCACAAATGCCAGAACGCCTATAATCAGAGGTATCATGTCTGACTTTGTATCACTGTCATTTTTATATACTTAACTTTTTATAAAAGGAAACCTAGTAATAGAAAGGGAATTAGAATTTCCCTTCTGCTTGTCTAGAGACAACACAGAAAGGTGAGAAGAAAAGTTACCTCAGGAAGCAAAAATGACCTAAGACCTTGACCAAGCTGCCAAGTCCATTAACCAAACCCAGAGACAAGTATCAAAGTCCAGGAAAGCAGAGGTGCAGAACAGAAGCCAAAAACTGCATCAAACTGTTGTATCCTCCTCTGCACCACAGAACCGTGTTAGACTGAGCATGGCCACATGCAACTTCAGATGATTGCTCTTCTAATGACACGAGATAGGAGACAGGGTGGACTGCAAGACAGAATTTCATTCATTCACTCAATCCAGCAGCAATTAAGTTGCCTCTTCAGACTGACACTGATTGCAGGATCACAAAAACAATTATGTTGTTAGCTAGGTGTCCTAAGGAAACTAGGCTTAAGTAACGGTGCTGTGACAATCAGTGTCTCATCTCCTCCCCCTTCCTCAAATCAATTTTTCTCTAATCAGTTTGGAAATCACTGGTCAATTTGACCCCTTTTGTTAAAGCTCTCACAGATAATTAAGTTCCTAAGATTGCTGAGTAGAGAGATAGACTGGTAGATTATGACACTCAGATTAACATCTCCACGAAGAAAAGGCACAAAGACCTCTGCCATTCCCCACTGTGTTTCGCAGCAGACAGCGGATCCCGGGCTCTGAACGAGCCACCATTATTGTCAGCCTTGTCCTGTCAGCACCTCAGAAAGATTATCTGAGGACACGGGAGGGAGCCGAAAGCAGGCTATTAAATGGTTTAGAAGACCCTTGGGGTGGGGTGTTGTGAAGAACGACAGCCTCCATAGCAGCAGTGTGAGGCTATGCAGACAATCTACTGGTTATGCCACTCTCAGATCTGTTTTGACAATAGAAAAATAGGAAAGTCAGAGCATTTTTTCCCACCAAACTGTTCCCATGCCCCTGAATCTGACAAAATAGTTATAGGAAGAAGACAAAGACAGTGTTTTAATGAGCCACCACTATTCTGGACTTAGTCTATGGTGCAAAAGCTAAAATCAATTTAACCGTAAGCCCCAGATTAATAATTTAAATTACTTCAGAGAACAGAACACGCATGTCATAATTAAGGAAAGAAGAGAGAGCAGAGGCATCCTAGATATGATCTGTTTTGATAAAAGGCTAGATCTTCACAAACAGGAGTGTTGAAGAGCTGCATACGTGAGAGCTTGCCTGGTCAACAGCACACAGTGCTCTAGTACGACGTATTTGCCACTCGCTACTGCTTTCTTCTAAATCCCTTGTATTCGCAAGGCAGGACATTCCCCCTACTTCCTCCTGTTGAAACAACCTAGTGTGAATAGCATTTCACTGAGGTCAAAGACAAATTTAAGTATTCCAAGACAACAAGACCACCTGAAAAATGCTAAATACTGAGGAGACAATAACTAGTTCCCCCTCTCGAAAGCTACCTATAAATTCAGTTTTCTGAACGACTGAGCTGTAACATCAGGATTATACCATGATCAATAGCCTTAGGTTGACCGAGCAACTATGCATAAATAATCCAACCCTTCTAGAGCCGTTGTTACTCAGTATCTCACATGCTTCATCCAAAATACCCTATTACATCACCCATGTGTTAGGGACACTTCTCCCCCCCACCCAAAAAGAACAAGCTGGCATGAAATGGAAATTCTGCACTTCCCACTATAACCCACAGATCCAAGAAGCATCCTTTGGGTTTGGCATGAAAAGAACGATTGGGCGTACAGAAATGGTATATTGCTCCTGCCTCCAAGCTCTCGCTGTTGTAAGCCACTACAGGATGACTCAGAATTTCTCCTGTTCGTGCTGCCACCAAGTCATGCAATCCCATGCACCCTTTATTTCCTCTTTTATGGGCCTCACCAAAACCAGTCACTTAATACTCCACTATTGAACTAAGCCTTCAAATCCCCTGTCAAATTACTACACCTACTTCAAATCTGGACTTTCAACACACAACTTGGTTAAAAAGCTCAGCGTTTTGCGTCCCTTCTCTCTTCTCATCGATTGAAATGTTTTTGCAACCAAGAAGTGTGACACCTTGCTTGGCTTAAATAATTTGAACTTTCTTCCTTTTGATCTTCTCTTTCTCTCAAGACAAGGAAATCGAGCAGTCAGGTGTCTCAGATGTACAGAAGTTATCAGTTAAAGTACACAAAGTACTGAAAATGCAAGAGTAGATCCGCTCTAAGTAACGGAGGAACATCAGAAACTCAGACTGCTTTTCATACTGTTAGCAAGCAACAGTGAAAGAGGACAGAACTGCTTTCGAAAGGCTTATTTCTGCTTTCCAGCGTGGTAACTCAATGAGAGACAGAGACCTATGCTTCGCCATCTGCACCGCTTCACCACCGGTTCCCAGATGAGTTTAACACACACGAGTTCCAGAGCTACTATGATCCGGCATCAGCCACCTGGAGTTAATCCCTCCTCAGTCCCTGTGTGCTACTGCCACCACTCCGCTCAGCTGCTCTGCTTGCACGCTCAGTACAAAAGAGCAGCTTTCCAGCCAGGCACACGCCGAGGACTTCGCACTTTGGACTCTTATCTCCCTCTGGTATGAAACACAAATCTCTAACACGAAACAAGGTCCACCTAAACGATTAAGGCTCTCAGAGAAGCGTAAAAGACAGGTCCATTAGGAACTTATGTTCATTTGTGAAGTGGGAAAGGCAGGCTTTCTTTACTACATTGGCATCATCCTGTATCTGTTTACTGACAAAAAAAAAAGTAGTAAGTCTCTACTAATTACTATTTCATCCTATAGTAACGTATTCCAAAAGAAAGTCACCATGGTGCTTGGTATGTATAATGCCAGAGGGACAGATGGAGAAGCAAGGAAAAGATTAATCATTTTATGGCAGAAAGCCAGCGGCATTACCAAAAAAAAAAAAGTGAATTCAGTTTCAGTGCAAGAATGGTGGTGATCCTATTATCTCAGCTGAGGCGAGAGCTCCTCACCTGAACCAATCTGCAGATTGGGCAATTTGACAAAAATACTAATTTTAAAATACTCACTTTTAAAGTCAGTAACAAGAACGCCTTAAAAAAAAGTAACATTTCAAGACTCAGTTTTGAGAACTAAATCATGATCTGGCTAGCAGCGTTCAGAAGAAGCCCGTCTTGTGCTGAAAGCCTCCACTTCCCTACCTCTTTAAGCTCACTGCTATAACAAAAGCCTACCGCAACAGATTCATGAAGCATTTAGAGTGCCTTGCTCTTCAGTAGTAAACTAACTCAAAGAAAAATACTCAAATGCCCAGGAATAATTGTCATTTACTTCATCTTTTATTACAGGATGAAAGATTGTTTAAAGGTAGAAATAAAATTTTTAAAATCCCATTAAGAGGAAGCCAGGTGTTTTATTACCACTTGTAATAAGATTTGAAATTCTCTTCCAAGCATTTCACGGAGGTCAAAGACAAATTTAAGTATTCCAAGGCATCAAGACCACTTAAAAAAAAGTACAAATGTTTCCGCATAATTACTGAAATACAAAAGACAGAATTTCATGGGAAAACACTCTTTACAAATGCCTGGATAAATAGAGAACAAACTCTTTTAATACATTAACTAGAAGTGAACCTTTTCCAGGAAAAAAAAATTAAAATCATATGCTTGCACTGTATATACGCCTAAAGAAAGAAAATGTCTCCAAAATTCTGCACGAGCCTGAGTACTGATACAACGGAATATACGATAGGAAGAATCAAAGTAATTTCTGCACTGAGCATCATTATTGTACTTACAAATTAAAAATAAAGCTAAGAAGGCTTACTTCGTAATGAGCGTAACCCCTGCAAATAAAAACTTCAAAGCTCTAATGGATAATTAGCCACAATTGATCAATGTGTTCCAATTGCTTCAAGAGCTTTTACAAGTGCCAAGTAGAAAAAGTGGCTTTCTTCAGATAAACAAGAATTATTCTTACTACATAAGAAGAGAAAATTAACCTGAAGCACACAACTAACTAAAGATGTTTCAAAGGTTTGTTTCATAAAGAAAATCCAGTTTGGACACAAACAGTAATTCAACAACACTTAAAAAGAGGATTTTGAAAGACACTCAAATATCCCTGTCCTCCCCCAATTGCTATACTTCATCATCATTAAGCTAAATGCAGGTTTCTAAACCAACAGCAAATCTCAACACAAAGTCTGTGCTTCTTCCTTTATTTTCAGTGTCGTAGATATTAGCCCTTTGAGACGCACACAACAGGCCACAAAAGAATTTACAGATGTGTCTGCCGGCACCTCAGCAGTTCTGAAGTCCCTATAGTCGGTTGGAGACAGCCAAGTAAAAGGAGAGCACATCACATTCCAAAAATTTAGTATTATAAGGAATAAACTGTTTTGGTAAGAAAAACAGTAGCACTACTTAAGAGATTCTTTCCCATTTATCTCCCAGAGGCTGGCCAAAGATACATTATCAGGCAGTCTGTGCGATATGATATTCGACAGAGGCGGGGGAAAAGGCAGTAGTAGCTCTACAGAGTAACAGCAATAGGAAAGGTGTCTCAAAAATATAGTGAAAAGAGGTACTCTGTTTCCTTTCTTTACAGTATGTACTTTCCTTGGCAGACATGAATCCTAAAGGAGAAATGGACACACTGAAGGGAGAGACTGTGCTTCTAAAAGAAGTAATTATTCTATTTCAATCCAGAACTGGGGGGAGGAGGGGAGGGGGATGGGATCAAATAGACACGAAACAAATTTACACTAGAGGTTACATTAAATACATTAAAAGAAAAAAAAAAATCAATATAGCTTGCTCAAAACAACCACTTAGCAAAAATATCATAGCCTGCCATTAATGGTAACTAAGGAGAAACATAACTATAAATAATTTACACTGTTGAAATAATTTTTAAATAACTTTAAGAGCCAAATATGTTTATTTTGAAACACCACACTGACTTGAAGCACTACCTTGAGATCCCCAGTCTTTCTGTAGAAATATGCTCTCCTCAAAGATTTAACAATTCACATGAAGCTATCAAGACTTCTCAACAGGTTTTTAAACAAGGTATGATGGTTGTCTTAACACATGCTTAAAATTGAACACTGTGAAGAAACTAGACCTATATCCACATGTTCCTCCCTGAAAGCAGCCTGCACACAGTACTATCCAGAACTGTATTTTAACCCAAGGTGCCCCGTATCAGACTAAGGAAGCAAACACAGCTTGTTCCAAGAGTGAAATCTCCTCTTCGACTTGTGGTGTTCCAATGCTTTTCTGTTTCTAGGGTACAAAGATCCTCCCGTAGTAAAGGTAGGTATTTAATTCAGTCACTTTGCCAAAAGTTTCAAAGGGCACTTGTTTTTTGTTTGTTTTTTAAAAATCCCCTTTAAAAAACAAGAAGAAAGAATACCCTACAGATAGGACAGCATTATGCTCCAGTCCCTCTGAAAACACAAAACCTTTCCACCCCAAAACAGCAGCATCTCTCAGAGACTGCTAAATAATCTATTTACTACTCTAATAGTCTATTTCATAGACCAGTCATTTCGGCAAGGATGTTCCTATATTTAATGTGCTGTATTTTCGTTATGATTCATTCTAAAACAAAGGCACTACTGAACCCCTTTTATGGCACAGTATGCTTCTTATTTGCCAAATCTACAGCAGATTCATACGTATGCATACCAAAAAATACAACTATCACTTTGGGGCTGGAACATGTTTAGAACATATAAGTACTAACACTTCCAGATGCTACTTAGAGGTAGTTCTTGTAGCATCAGGAGTTTAAAAATCATCTGAAGTCCTCATTCATCTAAATCTCAATTCTACAAAGTACTTCTGGTCTTAGAATTAAAACCGTTGCTGGGATTACATATAAACAGTTAAAACGCAAATAATAAACTTAGTATGCTACATATCTCCCCAGTCAGGGCAATTTCTGGAGTAAATATTCTTTATTGTAGTGTCAAGAAGGAGGAGGGTGGGGAGGAGAAATAAGCATGTGCAATTCATGGCCGATGGACAAAGATGCAGCAGTCAAATCGTCTATCGATGCCACCACACACAAATGGACTTAGGCTTCCAAACAAAAAACAACAGGTATTTCCTCCGAACATTCACAAGAAGAAAGGAAAAAAGCTATTATATTTTGCCATTACTTATACTCAGCCCTGCAAAGTAAACAAGCAAATGCGTCACTAAGAATTCAGGATTTTTTTTGAGATGTGGGGAGAAGTGTGTAATGAAACATCTTTTCTATTTTAAAAGTTAATCTTTAAATGAAGATGAAAAATAGCCTGTCTGCTATAAAGTAGACTTGGGCATGCTCTGTGTAGCCTCTTGCACTGAAATGTCAAGCCCCTGGCTACGTGAGGGGATTTCAAAATTCCAAAGCGCAACTTTGAAATGTAATGTTATATTTTGTCTGACGGCAGAACCTGTCCCATCTGTACTTTCACTTGTGGAAGCCACAGACGGAGAATCGCCTGCCCTCGTTGCTTCTCCACTCCGGGTCCGTTTCTTAGCTTGGCTGGCACAGTATACCATGCTATATACAATTTTCCAAGTTTCCTGCATTGCCTTTTTTTCGAAGGCAATAGACCATCAGCATTTAGTTTTCAGACCATAACACCAGGTGTTTTGACACATTTCTGTATGTACTTCCAATTACGGGATTCCCATTATAATCACAGCTCACTGTCAAGTACAAATACTAAGTTTATCTTGTAAGTAAGGAGAAGTTTTGAGACTTGCTAAAAGGTTTTGTCATCAGAATTGCTCCTGTTCGATGGTATCTATATGCACGATCAGACCCTATTAGGAAAATTACTACGACAAAGACATTTCCTTTTGACTGAAGTAACCAGGCATTGCATAACTTCTACACATCAACATTTCAGTTGGCAGGTTTTCCTCCCTCTCAACATCTGAGTCATTTTTTTACCTGTGTACTAAAAAAACCCCCACAAAACTACAAACAGCAGCAGGAAGGCATGTGAAAACAGCCTAAAAACTAGGAAGAAAACATTTCAGTCACATCTGTTAGTAAGGACTTGGAAGTTTATTCTGTCATTTTAATAAACCTTCTGAAACAACACTGGAAATCTTGCTTTTAATCTGTGGCTTCCAAGAAAACCTGGCGGATCTGTAAGGTTCACTTCCAAAACCCTCTTTCAGACACACTACATAGAAATAAATCCCATTCCAACAACAAAAAACTGAAGAATTACAAGATGGCAACCAATATGATTTAGAGTTAATGACAAAATCCTTAACGTTTGTGTTGTGTTACCACAGTAGAAGATAATGGCACAATTCTACCCTGAAGAGATACCATAAACATTTCTTTTATGTCAGCTGGATGATAAACCAATGTAAGTTAACAGGGACGGGCATTTTAACTGCCGGAGTTGGAAGCAGAAGGAGGGGAAACCAAGTTGTGATCTGTCCCCGTGAAGGCTGGCTGTTCCATTTCTTGCAGCACTAGAGCCAAACTGAACCTCGATACCTGCTTAAGCAGAAGATAGGAGCCAAGTGACTATCTCTTCAAAGATCTTCAATGACATTGCACAACTGCAAATGAAATTTAACTCATGCACTAGAAATAGGAAACAACTCAATTTCAGGTGCCAGGAGTAATAGTTGTGGTAAATGAGCTTTTTAAGTCATCAAATCTCTTCAGTGTATCAGAGTAAACTCATCTGTGGAGTACCACTTTGCACAGTCATGTTTCAAAACAAAACTGCGTTACAGATATTTTACTACGAGTCAGAGAGTTTTGCTGTTATGTGTTTCTATATATTTATATCCTTCTTCTGTTTGTATTATTATAAAAGCACATATGTTTCTTCTCAGTAAAAACGCTGTTTTGGTGACAGTTATTCATCAGAGAACCAAGCAACTAAGGTCAAGTCTGTAATATTATTAAGAGTCCCCTGAAACTGGGAGGCAGCATTATTTGGAATACGATTTGGCCCGGCTACTTGTGATTGCCAGAGGCATGGTCTGCTAGGAGACAGTCAGCTTGGCAGCCTCCTACGGACAACTTAGAGGATGAGAAGCAAATTAACTGCAAGTCATGTTAAAACAATTCAGGCGGATTCAGACAGATTGAGAGCCACCAGAGAAACAAACAGCACCAGCAGTTTGCTAAAACACACAGAACTGCAAAGGAATGAGAACATCTTCAGCTGACTTAATTCACAATCAGCAAGCGTATCTAAATCTGGTACTTAGCAATATCAACTGGCTAATCTGTTTAAATAAATAGTTTGCTTCATTTTTTCTCACCGCAAATTTTCCTTAGTACGGATTCCTCAAAACACTGAGTTAAGCAACATAACATAACTACATCCACAACTGAAGTCTTTTATCAGAATTCTTGCTCTTTAGAGTAGTTCATTCTCTTATTACATTTACTCAAGATTAATATCCAACGCCAAAACACCACTCAAAGGACAACCACAGGGAGCAACACTGTGAAGGTGCCCGTCGAAGGCACATGTATTATATATGTATACACCCAGTCCAGAAACAACAACTAACAGAATTCAGTTCTTTTATAGCTCAACAATAAAAAAAAAATGAGACAATTGATTATTCTCTTGGTAGATGTAAAAAATGGTTTTACTGTTTTCTGAAGTTCACTTCTGGTAAGAGTTCCCCCTCGCCTTTAATCTAAAACTTTCCCTACTGCAACATGCACTGCCATGTGGCTATTTTGACTAAAACAAAGCTGAAAACATGCAGTATTCAAATTAATTAGGCCAATACAGTTAAGAGAAAAGACTGCTCTGAATTCATATGCAGAAATCCAGCATATTAGGTCTGTTTTTGCAGTTAGTGATATTTTGAACCTCTAAGATTTTGGTGACAATCCTACCACCAGTACCAGCTTCCAGCTAAATACATAAATGCACAAGTAATGAAAACTCATCACTTGTACACACCACTTTGAACTCTGTATCTAAACTCATTACTACCAGATCATTTCCTGAAATACTACATTGGAAGATCTGTCAGCCAGAACAGCTTTTCTATCAGTTTCTCCCTGCCAGGCAGGTTATAGCTTATATCAATACAAATATTTTCCTTTGGAGTTTTCAAAATATGTAGAATGAGGTTACTTAAAATCTACAATGTTGTAAAGGCACTTTACAAAAAAGCAGTACTGCGGTAATCCTCATAACCAGGTATGACAATGAACAACCATTTTCTCCTGATGTCTTTATAGATTCAGACTAGGATCTGACCAAACAATCACATCCTTTTACTGGGCATACAGAGCCTAATAACACATTTGATTAAACTGTACCTTTCAGAGAGAAAACTAACCTTGAGGTGGGTTTACTAGCCCTATAGAGAAAAACACTGTGAAAGGAACCCCTGGCAAGGTGCAGTTTCACTGCAGGTTAAAATCAATGGCTTCTCTAGATCATCAGCCACACACAACTCCAGGATTTTTTCCCAAGTTTCTGCTGCTGGGTACTACTGTATCTTTATTTGAGTGATACGGCTTTGAAGTTACTGAAGAAAAGGTGATTCCTTTTACAGAACTGTATAAGGAGGCATTACACCTTGGAAACACATGAAAAAGAAAACACTCAGCAGTCCTACTCATCTCAATGGGACTTTACTATGTCTTAAGGGAAAGAGCAAAAGTACGAACTAGGTGAATCACTGTCCGAAACTCTTAACACAGTACAAAAAGGAAGTTTGAGAACCTTACAAAATAAATGGGAACTTCCCAAAATTTTCTTCTGATTTTCCACTAGCTTTGATAGCAGTATTAGGATGAGGGGAATGCATCTCAGCAAGCGACTATATAACAACTAACCTACAGAAACACACCTTCAAGCTCTAGCTGCCAGCCCCCGTGAACTATATGAAGGCTTCATCTCCTTCATCTGAAAAAGATGAACTCTCACACACAAACAGGAGAGTATTAGGCACAGAGCATGCTTGCAACGAAGCGCTTGTTTCTGTGGAAGCAACAGACCATCTGCCTAGCTTTGCTACTGCTTAAAGTGTTTGACAACCAACAATCTTAAACTCCTCTAATTGAGAAAGATTTTCTAGATGGTTTGAACAAGTTTTCTGGACTTAATGGACTTTACAAAAAAACATGGTGCAACACAAAAGGACATTTCTGCCACTACTGGAAATTACTGCGATAAGATGATCTGTTCCTCTACCTCCACACCAAGTGATAATTGTTCAAAGAAAAATCCTTCTGCTCTTTTAAGCAGATTTCCTAAAGAACTTCAACCCAGTCGAATGAAAACTATCTTTGAGGTGTTGTCCAAGAAAACAGGACCACAATGCCACAGTTACAAGCAAAATTGTTACAGGAAAGGAGTCTGGTAGGTAACGGAGCAGATATATATATCCAGTAGCACAGAAGAGAGGTTTCCTCAAAGGTTTCCAGAGGATCTCAGACAAGTCAAAAATCACAAAGCAGGAGCACTAAATAAATCTGAATATGCAAACTGCACAGCTGTGGCCAATGAAGAATTCAAATCCTTGCTATAGTAAGTCATTGTATTTTTAAATTCACAAAACCTTCTCGTGGACTACTCTACTCCCTATTTCCAAAAATATTCTAGGTTATCAAGAAAGTGTTATATATTCCCAAGAAAACACGACTATGACTTTAACAGCTATTGTTTAACTTGTATTGACAGGTTGCTTCTTCTGGAGGATCATATGAGATCTATTAAATCCTTTGCTCATGTCTCTATAGATTGAGGAATTATTTTGCTTTAATCTTTCCCTATCAATGGAAAAACATTTGTCTTGATGTCAGCACCTTATGGCCCTCTGGCATTGAGAATCAGCTATTTTTCATGCCCTTTTCAATTGGTTAGGGGTAAGGTTTATCTGCCACCTTCAGCTTATGCAAACACATGATCATGAGTTTGAGTTACCATGCTAATTTCTGGCATACTTTTCATTCTTTCAAGAGCTGCCTTAATGGCAAGTCCAGCTCAAAATTAACAATATTGGCTTATGATGCTCCAGATGAAATGAATCCCAGTTATTTCTGAGAGCAGGTGAAAGGATCAGACTCTGGATTATTTTTTTTCCCCTTCTTTTTCTCTTACTAGAAAAAATGCTTATAAAAACATACCACAAGAAAGAAAAACAGAAAAAGCAATGTCCTTTCCTTGATCAGTAATTTACTAAAAAAGGATTAGAACAAACCATCAAGGAAGCAAGGTCTTGCCCAACAAAACTGGTCCCAAACCATAAAGGGTCACGAGTGCTAGACACCACATATAAACACACTGAATTGAGAAAAATAGGCTTTTGAGCCATACTTGAATGTTAATCAGTGATGCACATCACTTATTTTAAACATAATGAGAAAATCTTGGTTTAAAAAGTTCTTTTAGATTTTTTTCTGCATTTGTATTTCACACCTCCTTCTTTCCCTTAGGATATAGTGCTACAGGCACTACCCAGAGAATTTGCTTCCAGCCTCGATACAGGTCTTCAAGCCTGATGGCAGCTACATTTTAAGCCGTTTAGTCAAGTTAGGCACATTCACTATTAGGTAGATCAGCTGCCTCACCACTTTTATTGCTGCTCTTCAAATCTTTTAAGCCACATACATGAAGAGGTAAACATCAGGGAACAGGAGGTGAAAAAACTAAACTAACCCACATTCTCCTTCAGCAGAAATTGCAGTTTCAGAAGAACAGACAAACTCACTGAAATGTTTCTTTACTTTTCTTAAAAGCTTTCATCACAACTGGAGCATCAAGAAGAGAAAAAGCTAACACACAATCACGGTCAATAATCCTACTAGGACAATAAACTGGGGGTGGGAAGAGACTGGAAGAGGATGCCAATCCTCAAATGTCTATTAAAGAGAATGGCAAAAATGGAGAACGCTTCTGCTTGTCAGGATTAAAATCAGGGAGCAAGTAATTTGTTCCAAAATGGAAACATAAAATACTGAGCTCGCTTGCTCTCTTACTAAGAGAAAATTAAGACATAAAGAAAGAAAAACTTTATAAAAAAACCCAACACACAATGCTTTTAAGCTTCATCTTGTTAAGCATGAGACAAAGACCCAGTAAACACCAAATTTTCTATTTTTTCAAGCTGGTCAAAGCTTTTAAAACTGTTTTCTTTTAAGAGCTAGCACCTTCACAGAAACACCTTTTTATCACTTCTGATCTACCATTAAATAGCCCTACCTTTTCAGTTTCTCCAAACAGCTTTGTGTCCAAGGACTTCTGAAAGCACTAATTTTGTTCTTATCTTTTGGAAATGCACCACCAGTGCTGAGCACAGCACTGCATCCAAGAACCACCTAATGATCTGCATAACAGCAACACTTCCACTGTTCTTTTGCAACATATTCCTTGTCCGAACTTTTACTTTACTTCTTGAACATATGCTAACTGAGAAAGTCCAGGTCACCTTCCCAAGCTGGTGAATGGCATTTGCAGCTGGCATCAGGCGAAGACTGAAACCCCTGAAAAACAGCATTTGTGCGAGTGCTGACCTACTCCTTACCAGTGGTGGGTTTGTTTAAAATAAATCAAGACATGACAGAACCTCCCCGACCTGGTCCGTACGTACTCTGTCAGGTGAAGACTGTAGGCAAGTCCCTTTGCTTTGGGGTGATTCTACTTGAGTTAGTTCACTAAGAAAATTAGTAGTTTCACCACATAACTGCGCAGTGGCAAGGAAAAATCTACTGCTAAGAACTTAGATATCTGTAAGTTTACAGAAATAAGCCAGATAATTAGAACTTGTCACTCTTCCAACAAATTTCAAAGAAAAACAAATGAGAGAGCAGACCAATTTGCTCCACACAGCAAATTTATCCCATTCAGAGGCTGGAGACAGCTATATCGACTTTAATGTGCTATGACCTTCACTCAGACCACAACTAACTCCTCCTTAAGCAAAGGGATCCCCTTCACTGCATAGAGAATGCTTTTTATGTTTTTTATTTTAAAAAAATTAACTATACAGTACTTCACAACGATGTCAGCATTTCTTCAGAGAACGTGACATACACTTGTGTCAGGCAATGCAATTTTTCCACTATTCCTAACACACCAACGAATTAACATATACATGTTAACAAACTACAACGATAATGACTATTGATGTATGAATAGGTAAGATATCAGAGGTAAAAAATTATCTTTTTCTACATATCAGATCATGGTGGGTTTGCCATGAAAATTTCAGGAAGGAACTGTACCAAAGCAACACAGACAAGGGACGAGGCACGCTGCTAGCCAACTGAAAGACCGGAGGAGCAGCAATCAAAGCACTTCTCTAAGCTCACACCTGGAAAATTAAGAACTAAAAAGCAATGACTGTATCAAGCAGGGATCAGAGCAGTGCCCCAAGACAGAGGGTGATGCTTCCAGGTGTGTATATTCCCTGCCCTGATCTGCAATGGCCACCAAATTAAGACTTCTTGCCCAGATGCTGCCCTTCCATTTCACAGAGTTTGCATTAGCTTGGCAACTGATGTGAAATTTGATGTTTTCAGATCAGTTCCTCTGTATTTGAAAAACATTCACTGCGCAGTTGTTGACAGTGGTCCTTGACAAGGAGACCAATTGCTACACCTCTCCCCTCAATCAACAAATATTTCTCTAACAGTTTTCACACCGCTTTAGAAGATACTGTTGTCTGGCAGCTAAAGTGAGATCCTGTGCAGAAGTAATCATCTGCTTCCTTTTTGCAGGATTACGCTACTCTTTTCTAACTCACCCTGCTAAGATACTATCCAACTTTTAACTTCAAGTGCTTTCATTTCCGATTACAGGAGAAATACTGTTTCAATTATTTTGCTTTCGTGATATCACCGGTGACTGAAACAGATAACTACAGGCTCAAGAAAGTGCACTCTTTAGTTCTGTTCCAGTAAAGAATCTACTACATTTTCTAAACACCTGTACGGAGAAAAAACAAGTGTAACAAATAGAATATATTAAATTACATGTACATACTTTAGTCATTGCTCCTGTCTGTGCTGTGTTCAGTCCGGTGTGACCAGCCATCTGTGGAGATACTTGGGTTAAAGTCTCTGCCAGCACACTGCCTGCATTCCCCTGCATGGCAGGGGCAGAATATTGCATTCCTGCTCCCCTTCCTCTTCCAGCTGCCCCAAGAGATCCATTCATTACCTGCCCTTGTCCTTGCTGAGGCTGATTCATTAAACTGTGACCAGAATTACTGTTGAGAAGGCTCTGGTGTGTCTGACTGAAATTAGTATTCATACATATCCCAGGTCCAGTCTGTGATGTTGCAGGGCTGCTCGTCACCATCCCCACTTGTTTTTGTGCTTGAGAGTTCAGGGTTTGTGATGCAGGTGTGGTAGGTCCAGAGGTGCTGGCTGCTTGCTTTGCCAGGCCTGAAGCAGAAGAGTCTCCCTGGTTTAAAGGGCTCTTACCCATAGCACCCAGATTACCAATATTAGCACTGTTCGGCTGCCCTTGAACTTGACTACCAACTCCCTGCTGGACAGGGCTATTTGAGTTCACATTTCCAATTCCTGGGTTTAAGGAAGAGCCGCTGCCTCCCCTTAGAAGTTCGGAAAGCTGTTTGTGTTTGGAAGCTGCATCTGGAACAAGGTTCCCACCGCTGTTTAAAAGGCCCAACTCGCCATTAGGGATCAGCTCATCGGGAAGATCATTTTCCAAGTCAAACAAAGATCCAAAATCTAGAAGTTAAAACAGAAACACAGGTGAGAAAAATATGACAAACAAGTAATGAAAATATTCATCCACACTACTTTGTACTAGTCTTAAACAATGACACAATTAAGGTACATCTTTACCCAAGACTTAATATTGCCAGCAAGCGAGCGAGAGTCCCCACAACACGAACTCCAGAGCCTTTCAGAAAGCACAGCCGTTGGTATGTACTGTGCACACACAACCGTACAGGGTAGAGCACTGGCCAGTAAGTAGTTTTTTCGCAAGACATTTGACAAAACACGGTACCAATCCCCAGAAACTAAGGTGACATGAATACGATGATCTAACTCCAAAATTTCTCTTGTTTTGGCTGAAAGAAGGCAGCAGAAATATCAAGAGGGTTTTTTTCCTATTGATTTACTCTCCCAGAAGAGTGATTACATCACCTTCTCCGACCTCCTATGTAATCCCAAGCCACTGGATTTCACCCAGCAATCCTACCTCAACCCTGTAATTTATGTTCGCGCATGACCAAAGAACATCTTCCAGCTAGGCTTCAAAGCTTGATCAAAAGACAACTACTTGTTCAGTAGTTTGATCCCAGTCTCACATATAAACACGTTCAACATCAGTTTCTAGTAATTGATTTGTATCAAACTGATCACTCTGGATCAATTTGATCCACTGCCTCAGAAGATCCCAAAAGGCACTCAGCATTTTCTCCTCGTAATGCCTCTTGAATCAAGTCACATCTTGATATAATTCAAATTGCTCTCTAAGTGCCCAGCCCTCATTTATCATGCCCAATATTGACAAAGGTAATCCACACACTCTCCAAATGAGCAAAATAAATCAATCAAATCTTCATTAAGCCACTTGAAGGAACTGCTCTGCCTGCCTGAAACATTCAGACTGATAAAAAGTTGTGGGGATTTTTTTTTTTTGTTTTTGTTTTGTTTTTTTAAGAAAGGATCAACTCAGGTTAAAAAACTATTTTATTGCACATCATAAGCAGCATTTGTGTAACAATGTTATTTCGGTATGTAACTAGAAAGTTACTGACTGTGCATAGGTACTTTCATGTGAAAGTAGGAGTTCTGTATTTGAAGACATAAGAACAAGTGCATACAGCAGTATTAATAAAATGCAAGACTAGCCTCAATTCAGAGTAGCCTGAATTTGTCAGTCTAAACCAACCAATTTTTACTGTAACATAACAGAAATATATGAAAACTTTATTTTGTCCTCCCAAAGCCAGCCTTGAAAAACTGTAGTCCCTCACAGTGAGCAACAGAGAAACCAAATTTTTTCCAGGTTAGAAAAAGCTTTTTGGAAGAAGGGCACCCCAAAAGTTTCATTGTTTTAAAGTTTAATTCATTCTTCAACCACAAAAAGTTGGTGCAAGAGTCAGGTTGCAAAAGCAGCATAAGATAGTACAGCAAGTGACAGCCTCGACCACACTAACTGCATTGAAAAGAAACAACAAAAACCAAACACCACGTAACCTGTATCACAAAGATAGGATGCACTACTGATAATGAAATACGATGCATTTCATCAGCCTTTGAATTTTCAAGTCATCTAACTGAAAAAAAAAAAAAGGAATAAAAATGTTCTGATTTGTTGCAATTTGTTGCAATGATGTGTTGCAATGACCAGTGAATTACATAAACAGTCACAGTAAACGTATACAAAAATGTTAAACTCTGCCTGGTTTGAGGCACTCACAGCAGCATGTCCTTTAGTGCCCTACATCTTGCCATCACTACCTACTAAAGTCAGTAAGCTCTGAGGAATCCTTCCAGGTTTACATCACACTGGCTGTGACAAAATACACCAGAGCTCAAGAACAGACCTCCTACTCCCTTTCCCTTTCAAGCAGGGAAGTAACAAACTAATATTTTCGTTAGCTCAGTTCATTAAAGTATTTTTAATTTCTCTGTTACTTGCTGCCTTTCCCTTCAGTTGTTTAGTTCACCTTTTCAGCCTGTCTTTTACAGAAATTCCCGGTGTACCTTCAACTACATTCCTTCCAGCGATGACTTCATCTCTCCTCCTCTTTCCCACACCACCGCTCAACACTTGCTGTGCTGCAATTTGTGTCTCTTCCTGTATGTTTTGCTTCTACTTCCCTTCTTCCAAGATTTCACTATTTTTAACCTTCTACCCATCTCCAACCCCCCTCCGATGAAAACCCCATTGCCTGTTTTCGGCGCCAAGCCCCGTTTGGCCCGAAGCGAGTCCCCGGTGCCCAGGTCCCTGCAGCGCAGCCCCTCTCACCGACGGCGGCGGTGACTGCAGCCTGGAGCACAACCAAAGCCATCTGCCTGCGCGTCACGAAGGGTGGTGACACAGGGTCCACGGCTGAAGCTTCACCTTTGTTGAACTGCTCTCGTCACCCCAGCTCGCTGGGAAGTTCAAGATTTACAGCGCTTCTTCAGACAACTTTTTAAAAGCCAATGAACGGTGTTTTTCCAAGCTTCTGCACTCAAATTGTTAATATTTCATGAACAAAAGATATATATTTGTGTGTGTGTGCGCACACACGTGGGGCCAGGGGCAGAGAAGGGGAGGGGGAAGATGTTGCGGTGGCTTAAAAAAAAGAAGAGTATTTTTTTCCAGTTGTATTTCAAAATGGGATGTTGGAGTATAAGTGCTCAAATGTTTTTGTTTGGCTGGCTGGACTCTTAAAATTCTTGCCAAAGCCAAGGATTGGAAATGTTTTTGCAGTTTACGAAAAGAGTGAAGAAAGCATTTGGGAATACTGCCTCTTAAAACCTAAAATAATCTACCACTCCTTAGCTCCTGTAAGGCGGCTATACGTTAAGGTTAGGCACGGAAAGTTTACAGCTCTGCCAGCAGGAAAATAAACAGCAGGTAAACAGCTTAGCACAGTGGCCACGTAAAAATTCAGTGAGTATTTAAATGTTCAGGCAATGATTAATCTTCCTGCTTTTATATTTTAATCAGAGTTTTGTACGTTAAAAACATCAACACAAGACACATTTTACAACAGCTATAAAACACAACAGAAAACAAAAGTCTACTTGAGCATGTCTGCAACAAATCCATAAAGATAAGATATTGTTTTGGCAGTTATAAAAATAAAAAAATATATTTATACACATAGAAAAATCTGCCATAATAAGAATGCGGCCCACTTCTACTGGTAGCAAAATGAAAAGTGACCTCACTCCCCTCACCCTCACGAGAAAACATAATTGATCCCGTTCTCAATGCTTCAACTATTTCTCAAAGTCAATGGCAGCTACCAAGAGCCCAAGGAAAAAAAATAAGAGATGCCTTTGCCATTACATACAGTCATCTGAAGCAATGCTCAAAAAACACCTACACTGAGGAGTCCCACTCCAGTTATCGAGCTTTGTACCCGCTCCATGTCTCTCAAACCCGCTGCTTACCTAGCATGCAACAGAACAGAAAAAGGGGTCTTTATTTTAAAAGAGGATAGATTCCCTTTACTAATAACGCACATACGTCCGATTTCAGTGCTCAGGAAGCAGTAGAGCTGACTAAGGCTGCGGAGACCCACCTCGTAGCGTTTCGGCTCTCACACGGCACTTCCGACCCTAAACCTCACACCTTTCATTATCTCCGTTGCATAAAACCAAACGGCCTCTTAACAGGAGAGCGCCAAAAACCAGATAACATGTCTTTCGGAAGGGATGGAAAAGCACTAGGCAACTACAACACCCCCACTCTTTCCAAAGGGCTCCTTTTCCAGTTTGAGAATTTTGCATTCTTTGAGCAGCTATTTTCACACATAGAAGATAACCACACTTGAGACACACTCTCTCCTAATTTCAGTTTTATGAGCTTAAATGTCACAGTTTTCTGCCTTCCTGGACAACACTTTCAGCAACCAGAATAAAAAAAGATGTTCTGTTTCCTTCCAAACCTTCTCAGAAGAAAAAAAACTCTGCTGCGTTCTCAAGCAGAACGTTTTCATCTGTATGACTACTTGCAACTGTTATCAGGAGACTCTTTCTCAACATACATATTCAATCAATTAACTTGTTTCAATGTCACCATTTTTTTCCCTTCAGCTCAGTCTGGAGAGGTGACAAACATTACAAGGTATTTCTTTAAGTGATTTATTATCTCAAACATATCACACAGCAAGCAGGAGGAGAACTGTATTTTCTAACAGCGTAATCTCCATTTGAAACGTGATTGGGAGTTTTCCTGTCCCCAACTTTGACTGCCCATCCACAGAGCAGACACTGAAGTCACACTGCAGTCCCAGCACACAAGCAGTATTTTCACCGTGCCTTTCTTTCATGCCAACATAGCTGTTACATTTCAGTGAGCCCAATTTTGTTTTGTAAGGCTTCTTTCAATCATGCCAGACCCCAGCAGACAAAGCCTCAACAGTTCAGAGCTCCAGCTATTCCCTAAAATTCAATGTCAGGTAACCCAACTCAATAGCCATACTGTTTGGTGCAGTCAGCAATTACCACATCCATTCCAAACTCCTTTCGAGGTTTGAGGATTCTATAATTTATTGTTTCATGAAAGACAATTAGCGCATTTAATGTTTTAGAGCAATTAAACAATGCATTCATAGAAAAAATAAGATTTCCAGTAAGGAAACTTTACATTAGCATCTTAACCTAACGAGACACGAAGAAAGACAGCAAACTGACATGCATCTGACCTTGACTGTCAGAAGAAGAGCATCACTTTTTCAGAACACGATGTTTAACACCCAGTTTGAGAAAGCCAGTGATGAGGGACCTGGCTGGGCCAAGGAGACCCTAAAGGCTGGGTGGAGGAGGATGAGGGCGGAAATCAGAGCTCCAATAACAGGCATCTGGATGGGTCCTAACAAGTTATGGCTTGCATAATAACAGATTTAGATATTTAACTAAATTTCTTTCTGCCCCATCTTTTGAACTACTTGCATTTGGGATGAGAAGGAAATACAGTCTGGTTGGCTCACCCCTAAGTCAGTGGCTGGCCAAAATTCAAATATATCGATACACAGAAATGAGCCTCACCTTTAGGCACTCCAGGTACCTGCCTCTAGGAAACTCATTAGAATAATTATGACAGACTACACTATTACAAACTCACAGTCACTCAGGTTGGAAGGGGCATCAGGAGGTCCATAGCCCAGCCCCTCAGCCTCTTCTCAAAGGGCAAGTGCTCCAGCCCCCCGACCTCCTTGGTCGCCCTTCACTAAATTGGCCCCAGCTCCTCCATGACCTTCCCGGTGATGGAAGGAAGGCTGACCCATCTGTAGTCGCCTGTTTTGTCCTTTTAGCCTTTCTTGGAAACAGGTGTCACACTTGCCCTTCTCTCACTTTCCTGTGGCAGGGACTTTTGGGATAGGGAGATGAGAGGGAGGCATTTGTTCTACCGCACTTCCCTTGCAACTTTTTTTTTCCTGGCAAAGCGTGATTCTCCATAAGATGAATACCATCCAGGGTACAGACATGCAACTAAGCAGCAACACAGTTCCTAAAATCAATTAAATTAGATCCATTTTGTGCATCCCAATAACCAAAAGGGACACAATCAGCTTAGAATCTAGTTAATCTTAAATTAAAGTAGCTTCAAGCTCCTAAAATCTCCCCCAATCCATTTCTGTAAGACTTCAGCAACTAAGTGACTTTTCAAAACTGAAGCTCATTACATAGAGCAAACAAATCAAGAAGCTAATGAAAAAGAATCAGTTCTCGTCTAACCTCTACTGCAATACTACCGGTATTATTGATTCGGTCTTAAAAATGCTCCTGACACCAGCCCCAACACCAGACATACAAGTCAGGAAGGGTAAAATGCACGTCTCTATACCCCCTATACCACAACTAACGTGGGCGATACCAACTGCCTGATACAGGAAAGACCAACTCTTCTCCCCCAGCTTCTTTCTCACCTCCCTGAAAACAAAACGGTATAAACCAAGGCCCTTCCTTGATTACACCAGGTTTCGTTCCCAGCCCCTCTTTCCACTTGCACGTTGTGTATCACAATGTCATCACCTCAAGTTTCTCACTACTGCACTTATCCAAATTGTCTCTGACATCTCTCTTTTGCTGTGCTCATAATGAAAATACAATCTGACGTTGAAGGTCCGGAAAAAACTAAGATACTTGCTTCTTTCACAAATAACCATTGTTTTGTCTACTTCTACTGCCTTTCCATTAAAAAAAATATTTTAAAGTAATAATCACAGAATACTTGAATGTTCCACCATTAAAAACAAAGTAGTATATAAGGGCACACTAAATGCACCTGGTACCAAAGCTAATACACAGAAATAAATATGAAAAATGTGTTCAGATAAGAAGCTAGTCTCTCATCTCTTCCCAGACGCCAGAGGGGAATAAAAGCAAAATAACCCCCGAAACATGTGGCAGAAGCAGCCCAACAAAAGCACTCACTCTGATCTGTCCTGCAAAGCATCAGATGGCAGATGATGGATCAACTTTGCTTTCCTCTGGTCCTACAGCACCTCTCCATAACCGTTCTTCCTCTTAATTGTTTCCCAAGGTGTCTTCGCTATTTTGACACTATTGCTGTGTCTGCTCTTGCGAGTAACTTTAAATCCTACCCAGTAGCATGAACAACACGGACACGACTATTGTCACACCTCACATGGCAACCAGGCTACACACACTTACTGACCAAAAGGCCTCAGTCATTTACTTTGCCATAAGAGCAGAAATCTGGACAGAAGGAAGAGGAGGCAAGGAACCTGCCTATAGACTGGGAGACCACCACACTGGTAACATCAGGTTCTCATTCACAAGACCATCCCGATGAAGATTAAATATTTTAAGGTTCTTGGAGCACATTAACAGAAGCGAGATCTCCTTGTTCTATCACAAACACACATCTTTTCTGTTGCCCTATTTTAGCACTGACAAAACATTTAAGTTCGGGATGACCCTTTAAAGAGGAATCATCTGAGAATCCAGTAATTAATAGTGGGCATTTGCTTAAGGCAGCATGAAATGCACAGCCTGTATGAAAACAGAGTGTTTGCATGCGAGTGCCTTCAGTTCGCTCACACAAGTGACAGATCCACTGCTTCACGTTAAGGCTGTGCCACCCTCGCTGCACATCTGGGGAAAAATCAGCAGATAACGTACAAAGACGTGAATTATCTTGACAAACAAACTTTAACTGTGACGTTCTCTGGCCACAGACTTATTAAATACACCGGTCAACACCAGGCGTTTCAGATTTTAAATTGTTCAGTCCTCCATCCTCCCCACAATGACTGACAGCATCGGTGGTGAGAAGTTCGTGCTCAGCACTGCCTTCTAACTCAGGCTGCTCCAAACACTCCCTTCAGCTACACAAGTCCTTCTCTGAAAGTTCCCACCTTCATGCACCTTCTGTAACAGAAGCACAGAACAGGCCTATTCTGCGAAGACTAAAATAGCAATGATTAATATGTACTTGAGGCAATATTAGGAAACAAACAAAAAAGTGTTACAGAAGATTACTAGGAAACAGGCAAGTTTTGTGTCTCCTTTATGATGTATAATAGCTGCAAGAAGTGTGTTTCCATTCTATTTGGTTTAATGCCACTTTTTCTTCCCTATTTCTGATACCAAATAATAAGTGAAGGGTCATTTGCTTGGCAACTCAAATTCAGCTGTGCAAGAACAAACACAAAATAAACCAAACCTGCATAAGGAAGCAACAGCAAACATGTGCCCGAAACTAATGGTTTTTATAAATTTCACTCTAAAAAAAGCTTCCAACCGTAACTGACTGAATACAGAAAAACCAATGCCCTCACAAATCTATTTTACTTTAAAGCATTAATTTCAGTGAGATGAGGCTGTTCTGAATCATTCTCATCAATACTTTCCTTAAAGGAGTTTATGAACCTTAGGAAAAAACTTCACAGCTACTACAAAACAGATATATATTCAGTACTTACTGAATTCAAATCTCTTGGTAATTTCCATGTTTCTTTGCTCCATTAGATGAAACTACACAGGAGATGACACAGAAGCTATGTCATCAACAACACCCACTAAAACAGCTTCAAAGTACCGGCTGCGGTAAAGTTGGGCAGAGCAAGAGAAGCTTGTGCTGTTCAGGTGTGACACACGCGCACAGGGGTTGAAATCTAATATTCTGTTTCTCCTCTCACTGCACAACAGAAAGTAGCCAGCTCCAATGTGTGCCTCAGAGATGTCCGACAGCAGCAATGAAATAACGTCTACCTGTGAGATTGGGAGGCAGGTCACCTAGAAAGAGTAACTCATTTTGACAACGCTGTCTTCCTGAGGAAGTTCCCACAGCATTAAAGACGACCCTCAGAGAAGCAGGAGGTTATTTCACAGGCTTACATATGTATAAATAAAAATATAGACACACGCACACACGTAGTTATTTCAAATCAAAGACACAATATTTATCCAATGTTCTAAATAAGATCCCTATTTCTCAATGGTGCTGACTAAGAAAAGAGGAAAAGCAAGATGAAGTGAAGCTTTTGAAGAGTATACATTAAGAGATTTAGATTCTGAGTTATGATTGCGAATTACCAGTGATAATAGAAGTTTCAGTTTGCTTTTGATTCACACTATGGTTCTGCACAATACTTGATAGTATTTGTTGAGACATTTCTATTAAAGAGAGTTTTCCAAATAAAAGATTTAGGTTCTCTCTGCATCTTAGACATCTGAGAAGACAGATGGAAAACATAACATATGTTAAAAGGAAGATTTACAAAGCAAAAATTCTTGAAAGTGTAAACCAAATTAGGATGGAAGTGTCAGATTTCTAAGCTATCCCACATGCTTTTTTGTTGTATAAGAACAAACCCCAGAATTTTTCAAATCCTGTTTTTCAACTACTCCCTCCACCCCGATTTCACATTAACCTGCAGTATTTTGCTAATAGAGTAAGGTTTTTATTCACGTTCTTCTCTATTAGCAGGTAACAAAGTCTCTAATAAAAATAAACACCGAGAATAGGTGGATTTTTTTTTTTAACGTGAAGTTGCAGATGTAATAGCGAAACACAGCATGTTGCTGTAGAAATAATTAATGGCACTGGACTATGACTCCAAGGAACGTTCAGCCAGAATAGAAAGTGAATAATCTGCAGCAGAAAACTGGGAATCATTTCACAAGCTATCAAGAGATCTCCGGGGTACAACAAAGACTGACCCCCCCGAGCACAGTCTTTATTCCTGCCTGCTGTTGGCAGGGCTTCTCCAGGAGCTCGATGCCACAGCACAAGACAGCATTTACCACGTTAATTTTAAGTCATCAGTTTGATAAACTCCCAAGTACATATGCAATTATCACTCAAAGTATGAATTTCAAAAAAGGAAGGGGCACAATTGTAGGACTGCGGACTGACACACAAAATCATTATCTGCTCAACTTTTCATCTCACACAGATGTTAAGTGTCAAACTCCTTGGAGAAGTCTATTAAAAAAAACCCCAAACAATGAGAAAGTATAAACAACCTGCTATCAGCAATGCTTCATGAATTGGTAAGCTGCACTAGACTCTCAATAAACAAGCCAATTTCTAATCTTACAGATCTCCTGTCCCAGATTACTACTGCAGGCATAAAGTTATGCAGGTCAGTCACTTAAGGTGCAAAAAAAACAAACCCCAAACATCTAGCTTGTATCAAACTCAACACAGCTCAGAGTAAACAGTTTAGCTTGGCTTCATCATCTCCCATCCACTACCCCCATCAATACACGTACATGGTAGTTCTTAAGAAACAATATAGCCATGAAATATCACACCGCATTTTTTCCCATCCGGGCTAGTTATGCTACAAGTACCACAAAACAAAGGACATTTACGTGAAATAAACGTGACTATGCGCACTCCTTCACCTACATCTTTCCAGAAGAAGCATTTCTTCCCCCAGTTTTCTGCTTATAAACCCAAGTCAGTTCTCTTAATGGAATCACCCTTTTTCTTATTGCAGGGAGAGATGGAGAAAGCACGTGTATAAAAGCGATTCTTACCATCACAGTGTACAAATAACACAAAAGTTTTGCACACATCATATAAAACAAGAGCAGACTGATTAAACGGGCTTCCATAAAACTTTGCAACTATGCAGGAATGAGCCCTTCTAAAACATACATACTAATGCTTTCATATGCACAATCAAAATCTGGTTTTAGATCACCGAGACGTCAGTCCATTTGAAGTCTTGGCTAAGTACGCGAACGCAAGCTTAGAAAGCCTCACTGTCTCTCCTTAAGCTACTTTGTTTTAAAGGTAACCCACCTCTTCTAAAACTAAAAACCAAATCCACCGAAATACACCTATCTGTTTTTTGGCAGGAGAGTAAGATCAAATCAGGCTGCGTATCGACGCAAACTCCCTTCTGCTAAGTTCTGTAGCCCGCTGGGAGTTAGCCAGAGATCTACATATCTCAGCACGTACAAAGGAACGTGCGACAAGGCCAGTCTTTCCCCAACTTTAAAAAAGGGGCACTGTGATGCTAACACACTGGGCCATACGTGAATTACCGGAGATCTCAGCCTGCAGCTTTTGCAGCAGCAGCAGCCATACTGTTTATCTGAAGTTGTGGGGACGGGAGGGACGGGGAACGAAGCCACAAACACGAGAAAGTATGAGATGAAAATCCAGCTCTGATGGACTTTTGAAGCTGCTCATCTCACCTTCTTTCCAACTTCACCCACTTTAGGAATTCATTAACTCATAAGGCAGGTAAGGACACCCTCCGCTTTGGCCCAAATTAGGATTTGTCGTTTCTGGAACTAGCATAGAACAGCAGAAGGCTGCAGGGTACGTAGCAAATGCAGACAGAGGCATTATGTGCAACGCAACACAGACCACCACCACACTACCCGCAGAACCACGGCGAAGGGGCACCTGAAGAACGCCAGCTTTGCTGCTGCTCCACTCAAGCACGTTTTTCCACAATCTTCAGACCAAGACCAACTCAGGAACGCTGCCAGGTCACTGTATATTCTGCCGAAGGACCAATGCCAGCAACGTACAAAGTAATGACGACACTCAACATTAAAATAATACGTTGCCATAACCAAAGTTACTGTAAATCTACTTTTTCTATGAGTCCTGTGTCTATTTTGCAGCACGCTAGATGAGAATGCCTCATAACAGTTATAGAGGAGACAAATGCTTAGGTATGAAAAATACCATGTATCTAATAAAGCGGTAATTAGACAAAAGCACTACTCCTACCTGGCTAGCCAAGGAAAAAATCTTTCCTGTGGATATTTTACAACAGGAGTCAGCTCGTTCAATATCACACAGCAACGGCAAGCTAAGCTAACAGCCACGAATCTTAACCTTCCTTATTGATACAAAGAGCAGTGGGGCAACTGCAAAACGGGACTATTCGTGAAACTTAACAATGGTCACAGTACACGTTTCTGTTACCCTTTCATCTCCAGTCCCTTCTCTGAGACCAGACATTTGATTTAGCTGCTCAAGTTTACCAGAAAAGGTCATATTTTCAGAACATAAGTAGACCAATTTCAATTGCACAAACTTCGCTCCGGTAAGCTGAGAAGCTATTTTTATCAGAAAGATTAAAGGCAGCTAAAATTTACCCTGACAAAAGGAGTTGCTTAACATCACCGCATCAAAGCATAAAGCGAAATATAAGCAAGGATGAGCAGTTGCTTTCTGCCAAACATTCCGGCCCGCCATCAGGCCCTTCGCCGTCACACTGCTACGCTCAGTTACGAGCGTTCGCAGGCTCAGGGCCTGACTGTGCAGCAACAGAACTGCACAAACGGGCCTCACGCAACGTCTTTTAGGGCACGTCCCGCTCACGCAAGCTGCAGCATCGAACAGCGCGGGTTTACAACTGCAATTACAATTCAGTTATCCAATACACAACTCGCTGCTGGTTCGGGGCGCAAGCCTCAAGCCCATCTACCCAAGCACCTCTGGCCACAAAGACAACTTTCCAGGTTGCAACATAACTTTTTCATTTGAGCCGCAGTGCAAGGGAGCAGCCTGTTTTAGGTTCAGGAGCAGGTACGTGATAGCGATCGCTACTCAAACTATTTGTATTGCCTGCTACAACGCAAAGAAACGCTCAGCGATCTTTCAAACAAGCAGCGTTAGCTGCTGGCAACAAACCTAAAGAGATTTTTTGGGGAGAAAGCACTTCTCAGCACACAAACATTACCTGCACTCGCAATCAGAGAGGTATTTTTGCCTGAATAACACCAGGGGATGATGACGGAACGCTACAGACACTCTCCGACTTGTTCAAAATACAACCTGAGGTTTGCCATCCCTGGTGACCAAAGGCCCCCTCAGACGTGCAAAACTTTATGCAGATGCTGGAGTTTACATATCTAACACTGCACAGAGCTCACCGAGACACATTAGAACTTGCTGAACAGGACGTAATTATGTCTGAAGCATTCCAGAAAAGACCAAGTGAACTTCAAAAAAGAAAAGGAAAAAAAAATGACGACACCGCTTCAAACATCTTTCACTGGCTACCAGACGAGTCTAAAATGTCTAGCTAAAGAATTAAAAAACTACCGTGCTTTCCCTGAGTTACTGTGGTGCATTTCACAGCAACTTGCATCTCAGCCTTCCGTATGATATTCCACTGCTTCCACGAAAGGGATTAACGTAGTTCAATCACAAGACCTCACCTAGATATTCTCTGCCAATTCTTACTCTCAACAGTTTCTTTTTGACATGTTTCATTTATTTGGAGGTTACAAAGATTCCATTAAAAAAAAAAAAACAACACCCGAAAGGACTGAAGTATCTATAAGCTATTGCCAAACACAGATTAAGCAAACCAAAAAACCCACAGAATTTATCAGTTCAATTATTGTAATAATTTTTTCAGTCTATAAAAACACAGCAGGCATAGCATGATTAACTTATCACTGTCCCTTCAACAAGATTCATTAATCTCTGAAAACAGAAATGCAAGTCCAACACGCTTCTTGTCCCTATAAAACCACCGTTTCAGTGATTAAAACAGTTGGAACACCGAAAGACGTCAGTACACGCACACATGCTCTTATGCACACACGTGTGTATTTACAACGGGCACGCGCTCGCTGGAAATGAGAAATTTTGATGCATTTTATTACCTACAAACCCGTTACAACCGAAAAAAAAAACAACCCAACAAGCAGGCCGAAGACTCTACGCGACATACAGACAAGTCACGGCGACTGCCAGCCTGCCGGCGCATTTCATCAGGCAAGCAACCCCACAACTTAAAATTATTATCTGCAATTTACTCGTTTTCCAAGGGGGAAAAAAAATAATGCTCCGAACAGGTCGAGCCGAGCGCGTTACAGCAGGGTCACAGGTGGGAGGATAAAAAAGGAAAATATTAATATGGTATTAGGGTGGTTTTATTCCGTAGCACGGAGGGGCACAGGGGAAGAGGCTGCCTGCATAGGGCTTTTAGTTGTGGGCGATATATGGGGTTTTTAAGGAGCAGAGACAGAAGAAGGGAGGTCGGTGTCTCTGCTGGTGGGGTCCTCCTCCTCCTCTCCTGCCCGCACCCCCCTCACCTGGACACCCCCCCAACACCCGAGCCGAGGCGGATCCCTCCATCCCTTTCCACCACGAAAGCAGCGCTCGATGGACGGGAGTGAAAAAGGGAAATTCAACTCAAATTTAAAAAAAAAAAAAAAGAAAAAGAAAAAGAAAAAGGCCTTAAACCGTCTC
>VUYV01000648.1:127928-177332 GCA_008711295.1 Anarhynchus alexandrinus | reverse complement strand
TTGTTTCCTCAATTAAAAAAAAAAGTTTTTTTTTCTCTTCTCTTTTCCAGAGACCATGGGGGCGGGGACGGGGCGGGGCCTGCGTCTGGCGTCACAGCGCACGGCGGCACGCCCCTCCCCGCCCCCGCCGACGCCGGAAAGGCGCGAGCGGCGCCGGAAAGAGGCGAGATCGTCCTCAGTTGCTCCGCGGAGGGGCCGGTGGGGGAGTGTCCCGTTCCGTCGTCCCCCTTCCCCCCGGGCCCCCTTCGGCGCCCCCGCAGTGTCCCGCCCGCCGTGTCCCCCCTCGGTCCCCTCCTCAGCGTCGCCCTCGGTTGCCGCCGGTCGCTCACCTCCGTCTCCCCTCCGTCTCCCCTCCGTGCTCCTGTCGGGGTTCCCCCCACAGCTGCCCCTTCACCGTGTCCCCTCTCGGTCTCCCCTCAGCCCCCCTCACAGTCGCCCCCCACAGCCCTCCCAACGCAGATGTCCCTTCTCAGTCTCCCCTCAGAATCCCCACAGTCGCTCCCCGCTTTATCCTCAGTCCCCCCCAGTTTCCCCTCTCAGTCTCTCCTCGGTCCCCTCACAGTCACTCCCGGCATTATCATCCCCTCAGTCGTTCCCCAGTCTTCCCTTTCAGTCCTGGTACAGATGTCCGCCCTCAGTCCCCTCACAGTCACCCCCTGCAGTCTCCCCTCTCAGTTCCACCGCAGATGTCCTCTCAATGTCCCCCTCACAGTGTCCCCTCTCAGTCCCCTCACAGTCCCAAGTCAGATGTCCCCTCTCAGCATTCCCCCCGCAGTGTCCCCTCTCAGTCTTCCCTCAGTCCCCTCACAGTCGTTCCCCACATTATCCTCTCCTCAGTCCCCTCCAGTTTTGCCCCTCAGTCCTGCTACAGATGTCCCCGCTCAGCCTCCCCTCAGTCCCCTCACAGTCACCTCACACAGTCTCCCCTCTCAGTCCCACTGCAGATGTCCCCTCTCAACNCCCACCACAGATGTCCCCTCTCAACGTCCCCCTCACAGTGACCCCTCCCAGTCTCCCCTCAGTCCCCTCACAGTCACTCCCCAAATTATCTTCCCCTCAGCCCTCCACAGACTCCCCTGTCAGCCCCAACACAGATGTCCCCTCTCAGTGTCCCTCACACAACGTCCCCTCTCAGTCTCCCCTCAGTCCCATCACGGTCGCCCCCCAAAGTCTCTCCTCTCAGTCCCACCATAGATTTCCCCTCTCAACACCCCCCTCACCATGTCCCCCCTCAGTCCCACCACAGATGACCCCTCTCAGCGTCCCACTTCACTCTGTCCTCTCTCAGTCTCCCCTCAGCCCCCTCACAGTCACTCCCCACATTGTCCTTCCCTCTCGGTTCTGATGCAGTTGTCCCCTCTCAACGTCCCCCTCACAGTGTTTCCTCTCAATTTCCCTTCAGTCCCCTCACAGTCGCCTCACACAGTCTCCCCTCTCAGTCCCACCACAGATGTCCCCTCTCAATGTCCCCTCTCAGTGCCCCCGGTTCCCCCAGGGCCTCAGAGCTGAGGTGCAGCGCCCACAGTCCGGGGAGGCCATGCCACCCCACGCCCTCCCTCTCCTGTGAGCGCCGAGCTCCGTGGCTGACATGCACACCCATGGCCTCAGCTCTCTCCTGCTCCTCAACCCTCACATGCAGCCGCGCCAGCCTCCGCAGTGGGGCAAAGCCATTTGGCTTTGCCCCACCGCGGAGGCCGGCACGGCCGCACGTGAGGGCAGGTCTCCAGCCCCAGCCTTGCTTTAACAAATACCTCACGCTCTGTCTAGACAGACTTCCCCAGCCCGAAACAGACTGGAGCTCATCAACTCCTGAGGATTTCCATACTGGTTCCCAACCTGAGAAGCAGGTCTTATAAGCCCCCGGCGACGTGCCCTGCCGATGTGGCTCCTCGTACCCGAACTGGTTGCTCGGGGCTGTTTTCATCGCCTACATGTCGGTACATCCTGGAAGAGCAGCCGCAACCAGAGGACGGGCTGGAGAAGGGCACGGAGACAATCCTGAGGATGCGTTGATGAAGTCCATAAGCCGGCCATGGATTAATCAGCAACATTTTATTGGTTGAGAGGAGACCTATAATGACACCTTCTTTTGCAAAGAGTAAGTCTGGCTTTTGTTTACTGCAAAACTCGAATTCATTAAGTTTACTTCTACATTTACATGCATTTCATTACATTTACTTGCAAAGTCTGTATTTATTTACATGGTGCCTGTCCTCGCTGAGGGACTGACTGTAATCAGGCTGGAGGTCTCTGACAGGCCTCTGCTCCTATCACTGTATTACTCAGTAGCTACACAAGTAAGTGCTCTTTGGTTATGCCTGCCTTAATTTCCTTCAAAAACAGCAAGTTCCTGTCTGTTTTAGAACGACTTAGCGTGCAACAAGGTTTGGTGTCTCACAGCAGCTCCAGACAGGAGAACAACAGCTTTGGCCCAGCAGTGTTTTACTGTAATACAAGGCAGTTTAATACAAGGCCCCAGTTTAAGCTGAGGGAAAGTGTTTTGCTGTTGGAAGGTGGGGGCTGGAAATCAGGTCAGATTGTCTGTCGAGCACAACCAAGGACAGCAGTGCCCTTTGCTATCTGCTGCTTCGAATTTTTAACACGTTTGGTCAGTGCATTTTGAACTGCAGCTTGGGTAACATTTTGCGCTTGCCTTGCCCATTACGTCACTTGCGGTCTTGGAAATGAAGGATTTGCTGGAGCAGCTGATGCTAGGAGACCCCCATAGCCTTTTGCTCCCCTTATAACCCCCTTCTCTGCTGCTGTAATGGCTCTGCAGCTCTGGCATGAAGTCTGGATGGAGGTGGACCACTGGGGACAGAACCTGAGCGGTCCCACAGCTACCACGTAGCTCCAGGAAGGTGTTCATGGCGCCTGGCACTAGGCAATACGCTGATGTTACACCAGTACTGCAGCTCTGACCATACGGCCACCGAGCGAGAGCCCCTGACACCACTGCAACAGGAGCTGCTGTGCCAGCGTGCCTGCCAGGGCAACGCTACGTGCTCAATGTTGGGAACAGGGAGCAGATGGGAGGACTTGCAGAGGCCATGATTGGCTGGAAGAGCTCCTCTATCTTTACAGCAAGCGCCAGGCTTGCCACATCGGTGAAATCAGAGTGGGGCTGCAAGTCCTGGGGATGGAGTGGGAGAGGCAGGAGGTGCTTTGGAGGGGAGGAATCCTAGACACAAAACAGTAGGGGTAGGGGAGGATCCTATTGCTGCTCTTTCCTGGATCCTATTTGCTTCTCCATGGCACGATGTTCCCTGAGGATGGCCCCAGATGCCCCCTGCCATGGGATTAGAGCAACATTGAGTTAATGACAGGAGGGAGAGGAAGACCTTGACTGTTATCCACTGCCCCTGGAAACAGGGCTATGATTAAATACCTAAAAGGCTTAATATTACTGCAGTGCTTGGGGTACCATAGCTCTTTGGTATAGGTATTTGCAAGAGTCAGATGGTCTCACCCACGGGGCGTGCTGAACACAGAACGAGCTCAAATGGAGTAGGAGGATTTTGTGAGAAGAAAGGAAACTCTTTGAAAGACACTATATAGCAAGCGAGCGAGTCCTACCACTGCAAACTTGCACCCAGGATTCCCAGTCTGGACCCCAGCTTCCCGAGCTGATGGTTAAGCCCTTGCCTGGATTCCAGAGGACTTCATCTGTGGTGTTCAGGAGGCACGGTGAGGCAGGTGCTTAATGGATAACTCCTTAATTCAGGGACTAGTTCCAAGAGAAATTGCATAATAAAATCTGCACTGCTGCAGCCCATTTCCAGACTTCCTGTCTCCAGAACTAAGCTGCTTAAAGATACAGTTCCCAAGATCCTACCTTCCTTCCCCGGCCAAAACATGGAAGTATCATTCCTGTAGCTTGTGACCTCAAAACCTTACAGCCAAACAATTAACAATGTTTGAATAACTTCTGAGGAACTCTGTCCTGTAACTTGGAGTCACCGTGGCATCATCAGAGCAGTTCTCATTGGGAATAAGAGAGTCTGTTTCTGTTTTTCCTGTAAGGTTATGTCCCAGCATCTGGTTGCCTTACCGTTCCTGTGAGNGAAGGGCACGGAGACAATCCTGAGGATGCGTTGATGAAGTCCATAAGCCGGCCATGGATTAATCAGCAACATTTTATTGGTTGAGAGGAGACCTATAATGACACCTTCTTTTGCAAAGAGTAAGTCTGGCTTTTGTTTACTGCAAAACTCGAATTCATTAAGTTTACTTCTACATTTACATGCATTTCATTACATTTACTTGCAAAGTCTGTATTTATTTACATGGTGCCTGTCCTCGCTGAGGGACTGACTGTAATCAGGCTGGAGGTCTCTGACAGGCCTCTGCTCCTATCACTGTATTACTCAGTAGCTACACAAGTAAGTGCTCTTTGGTTATGCCTGCCTTAATTTCCTTCAAAAACAGCAAGTTCCTGTCTGTTTTAGAACGACTTAGCGTGCAACAAGGTTTGGTGTCTCACAGCAGCTCCAGACAGGAGAACAACAGCTTTGGCCCAGCAGTGTTTTACTGTAATACAAGGCAGTTTAATACAAGGCCCCAGTTTAAGCTGAGGGAAAGTGTTTTGCTGTTGGAAGGTGGGGGCTGGAAATCAGGTCAGATTGTCTGTCGAGCACAACCAAGGACAGCAGTGCCCTTTGCTATCTGCTGCTTCGAATTTTTAACACATTTGGTCAGTGCATTTTGAACTGCAGCTTGGGTAACATTTTGCGCTTGCCTTGCCCATTACGTCACTTGCGGTCTTGGAAATGAAGGATTTGCTGGAGCAGCTGATGCTAGGAGACCCCCATAGCCTTTTGCTCCCCTTATAACCCCCTTCTCTGCTGCTGTAATGGCTCTGCAGCTCTGGCATGAAGTCTGGATGGAGGTGGACCACTGGGGACAGAACCTGAGCGGTCCCACAGCTACCACGTAGCTCCAGGAAGGTGTTCATGGCGCCTGGCACTAGGCAATACGCTGATGTTACACCAGTACTGCAGCTCTGACCATACGGCCACCGAGCGAGAGCCCCTGACACCACTGCAACAGGAGCTGCTGTGCCAGCGTGCCTGCCAGGGCAACGCTACGTGCTCAATGTTGGGAACAGGGAGCAGATGGGAGGACTTGCAGAGGCCATGATTGACTGGAAGAGCTCCTCTATCTTTACAGCAAGCGCCAGGCTTGCCACATTGGTGAAATCAGAGCGGGGCTGCGAGTCCTGGGGATGGAGTGGGAGAGGCAGGAGGTGCTTTGGAGGGGAGGAATCCTAGACACAAAACAGTAGGGGTAGGGGAGGATCCTATTGCTGCTCTTTCCTGGATCCTATTTGCTTCTCCACGGCACGATGTCCCCTGAGGATGGCCCTAGATGCCCCCTGCCATGGGATTAGAGCAGCACTGAGTTAATGACAGGAGGGAGAGGAAGACCTTGACTGTTATCCACTGCCCCTGGAAACAGGGCTATGATTAAATACCTAAAAGGCTTAATATTACTGCAGTGCTTGGGGTACCATAGCTCTTTGGTATAGGTATTTGCAAGAGTCAGATGGTCTCACCCACGGGGCGTGCTGAACACAGAACGAGCTCAAATGGAGTAGGAGGATTTTGTGAGAAGAAAGGAAACTCTTTGAAAGACACTATATAGCAAGCGAGCGAGTCCTACCACTGCAAACTTGCACCCAGGATTCCCAGTCTGGACCCCAGCTTCCCGAGCTGATGGTTAAGCCCTTGCCTGGATTCCAGAGGACTTCATCTGTGGTGTTCAGGAGGCACGGTGAGGCAGGTGCTTAATGGATAACTCCTTAATTCAGGGACTAGTTCCAAGAGAAATTGCATAATAAAATCTGCACTGCTGCAGCCCATTTCCAGACTTCCTGTCTCCAGAACTAAGCTGCTTAAAGATACAGTTCCCAAGATCCTACCTTCCTTCCCCGGCCAAAACATGGAAGTATCATTCCTGTAGCTTGTGACCTCAAAACCTTACAGCCAAACAATTAACAATGTTTGAATAACTTCTGAGGAACTCTGTCCTGTAACTTGGAGTCACCGTGGCATCATCAGAGCAGTTCTCATTGGGAATAAGAGAGTCTGTTTTTCCTGGTAAGGTTATGTCCCAGCATCTGGTTGCCTTACCGTTCCTGTGAGCTGCCAAATTAAGCTGTCCCCAGCAAAAAGACAAGCCCAGCGCCCGTTACCTCCTCTCCTTCTGGCAGCCGCAGAAGGTGCTGCCTATTCTTTCTCCAAGGGTGTCTCTCTGGTTACACACACCCTGCACTCATGGGATTGTGGAGCAACTTTATGTGAAATAACTGTTGTTTCTGGCTTCTGATTTTCATTGTATGTGTGAATCCTTGTTGTGTTCAGGAAGTGGTGGTTACCCCTGGGACCGCAATCATAGTGCTGTTTTGTGTTTAGCTATATGTCTGTGCACTTCTGCAAACCCTTAGCTCCTTGGGCTACAGAGCCTAACTAACATCCCAAGTGGTCTCCTCGCTTCATTTTATGCAAAACAAAGTATCTGCAGGTGGCTGGCCATGTTCTGTAGGTGCCATCCTGTCATTTGTTGCTGCTAAGCACTGGTCAGACCTGATTCTCCTTCCCTTTTCAGTACGTATTCATTATTTTAAAGCCATTTCCTACCTACTTGTTGAATAAAGTCTGGTGGGGACTGGATGCAACCGCAGACACTGCACTGCTGAAAATTCTGCACCATCCTCTCTACTAGCATAACTCTGATGTCGAGGAATCATCCATGTAACAAGGCTATCTCACAGAAGTGAGAATAACAGAGACACATAGTCTTCTGTCATCAATGTAATCCAATCTGTTACTCTGAGTGGTCCTTTTTTCTTATGTCCCAAATGTGAAGCCCTTTTGCTGGAGTTGGCCCGTAATTTCGCCACGCCTGACAAACTATCATGAAAAATCTGTATAAATCTGTCTTGACACTCTCATCCTGAGTTGTTGCTCTAGAAATCATAGTTTGCACTTTGTCTGAGAGACAACAGTCCGTTTGCTTTATTTTTTAAGTCAAACTGCTATGAAAACTGTCTGTCTTTGGGCTCTGCTACACTACAGTTTTGTCCGTCTGACACGAGCTCTCACCCAGCCTCACATTCAGTTTGAAAATCATAATTCTATCTATAAAATAGTAATCTCTATAATCTGGGCAAGTTTCATGTCTGCCAGCTCCCTTTTAGCAGTTGCAATTAGTGGTTTATGGGTGGTTTCAGCCAACATGGGCCAAAATAAAGACAGGAAACTTTTTTTTTCCCCCTGCAGATTACAGTGAAAGATCCTTTCCCCGAGCACACAGCAATGCAGGGTGCCCATAGGTACCACAGCCCATTCTGACAATGCAAGAATTCCACCCCCCTGCTCTCTGCCTTGTCCCTCTGTCAAAGATTTGGCCTTCCCCATTACACAGTCAGTAGGAGGGAGCATTTACAAGCTCTTCAGGTGCTGCAGGTCACAGCTTGGCATTAGCTTAATCCCAGCTGAATGGCAGTCCCAGTTCACGTGCTGAGCTGTGAGCTCCGGCAGTGAGCACCACTCACGCTCCCGTCTGCTAAGTTCACCAAGAATCCACCTCTTGCCTGAACCTGTATCTCAGAGAAAGACCTCATCCTTCCCACCGGAGCTGGTGCCTCCATCCATTCTTTCTTCTGTTCACTCAGAGCGTCTCAGAGCAGTGACGTGTTAGCATCTTTGAGCCTCTGCCCCAAGGTAGGGGACTGGGCGATTCCCTGTCCTGTGAAAGGTGTCTTCAGATTCCTTCTCACCCATTTCTGTCCTCTGCTCTTTCCACGAGGGCATCGCGGAGACAAGATCAAGGGCTCGGCCCATTTTACCACACTAAGCATTGCTCCTTACGGTCAAATGCGATCCAAGCATTTATTAACCTACTTGGATAGACTGTGTATTTCTTTTGTGGAAGTAAATTCATTACTACAAATCTCATAGTTCAGCTGTTTTACTCTCTCTGTATACAGCTTACTGCTTTTTTTTTTTTTTTAATTGGTAGCAGTGCTCACAGCAATGCAGTGACTTCCACGTAAGTGTCTAAGATGACATTTGGAAATGCCCTCCTTGTGTTCTGGCTGGCAGTCCTTATTTCTTGCTGTAGCAAAATCTGATGTCCCCATGAAAACTATTCCTGAGCTTGTAGTCTCACCATTCTCCTGTTAGTCACCCATGTGCAAAATTCTGCTGAGCCTTTGCAAAGCCATGGGGACACTGATTGCATTTTTTTTCCCCTGCTCTGCCATTGTCCCAGCTGGTGGAGGCAGCCACAACAGCACGACTCTGCTGTTGCTCCTGCTCCATTGAGCCTTGCCTGTCCCTCTGCCTCCGTCCTCCTCTTTAAAGGAATTCTTGGTGTCAGTCACAGCTTTAGTGCAAGACCTTTGGTTATCTCTAGGAGCTTCATTCCTGGAAGATTCTCCCTAGCTTGTCAAGGGTTAATCCTGGCTTGTCCACCAACCCATAACCTTTTTGCTTTGGCCTCAACTCCTCACACCTGTTAAAAAACTTTATTTCTTATCAGAGGCTCTGTTGAACTCCCAGAGTCACCCAGAGAGCAACCCCAAGCTCTTCTGTAGTCTCAGCCTCTCTCCGTCACTTGGGTTAAAAGCCAACTCTGAAATGTTTTGATTTTAGGTGGCAGACAGGTCCCTCATCTTGTGTGTTAGGCTCCAAGAGTTAACTGCACAAGTTCTCGGAGAAGGGTAAAGCCTCAGAGGTGGCTGCTGTGTCCTTGCTCAGGCATCGTTACGAGCCATCGTGCATCCGACAGGCCCACTCAGGGCAGGGACCAGCTCCAAAGGTGAATGCACAATAGCACTGCGCCTCTGCAGACCCCGACCGCTGTCCCAAAGCTGACCTCTTTGGAGGGAAATGGTCGGCTCCTCCACAGGACTTGCCTGCCCTGCTGCTGTCTTGCGCACCTAGTCACCACCCTGTCTGCAAACTCTGCTCAGCCCTCTCCTTTTCCCTGAGGCACCCAAATTTTGTGTTTGCTGGCACTTCCAGCTATGGCTGGACACATGCAAACCCCTCTAGCTTACGGCACACAAGACCTCTGCAGCACTCAAGGCCCAGCAGCTTTGCCAGTGGCCATCACTCCATCCCACTGGCCTGGGGGGTCACCCCACAACCACCCTTCTTGGGAATCCTGCCAGCCTGCATCTCCTACAGGTCACCCTGAAGAGCGACAGGGGTGCTTGTCCCCCTCAAGCCTTCGAGCAAGGCTGCAGACTGCGCTCTCCTCCCGTAGAGGGAAGGGCCCCCAGCAGCAACCAGGAAGACTTTCTGGGCTGGGTCTCTGGAAAACTGTCCTGCTGAACCAGTTCCAATTTGTATAAAATTCTTCAATATTCATCAGGGCAGGGAGCCCATTGAGCTGGGTTGTCAAGGTGAATACATTAACCGCCTGTTCGTTCCTCCAGCCTTGCTCTCCTTCCACCACAAGGGTTCTTCCCCTCTTTTAGACAAAACAGAGCAACTTCCACAGGAGAGAGGAGCTCAGAGCTTGTTGTGGTCTAGTTTGAAGTGAGACCTGTTGTCACCCATCCCCACGTTGCTTGAAGAGCACCCCACCGAGCCGTTCTGCGGGTGTCTGGTCCCCATCACCACGTTGGCCAGGTAGCTATCAGGAAAGATCTAGCTCCAGGCCCAGCCTTGGGGTGAGTTGGTGGACATGGTGGTCTCTTGAGGGCCCTCCTGCTCAGGAGCTGAGGTTTAGGACACCTGGGGCCAAACAATGCAGGCTGTGGCGTAGGGCTGGACATCAGGAGATTGTTACAGTGTCAGGTGTCAAGCAGAGGAGGCACCTCCCTCTGGTCTGGAGTCAAGAACTGCATTTTCTAGGAGAAATGAGACTGAATGCTCGTCGTCTTCTCAGCATTTCTGGGGGACTGGTAGAGTTGGATGATGATGGCCTCCCCCCCCTTCCTAGCAAATAATATGTTTGTGGAAAACTGCACTTTTTGCAAGTGGATACTTCTTGCATGTTCAGGTGTTCAGTGAATATTCAGAAACCCCCTGAGGTTTCAGCTTTTGGAATTGGGAAAGCACAGAAACCTTCTGATCTATTAATTGATAAAGAAAACATTTAATTTCCATGCTGCATGAGCAAAGCTTTAAAAACAGCTTTTAGCGTGAAAACTGGGAAAAGAAAAGGAGTAAGAAAGGATAAAGTGACCAAAATATATCATTTCACCAACCTTCCCCTCACTGGATTTTTCACATCGGTTTGATTCAAACCAAATTCATTATTTTTTTCTTGTTATGGCAACAACCAGTTCAAAGGCTCCTCTATTTCTCTAGCCCTGTGGCTCTCTCTGAGAGCTTCTTGGGTGAGGTCTGGGTCTCTTGCATCCCACTTAGATATGTCTCTCTTCCCTCCTATTGACTTGTGTCGGCTGCCTGAGTCACGCCTGGCATCTCCTGGGTGCCCAGTGCAGAGTGTGCAGAGACAAACCCAAACCCTTTTTGTCAATATAGACCAGAATTTGTCCCAAACACAGCACGAGGGCTTCAGCTGTAAAACCTTTTTCAGCAGAAATCGCCTTTCGCCACGCGTTTGCACAGTGCCTAAATAATGGGCTCAGGCAAAAATAGAAATAGTTGTTGTCATTACGGCTTCTAGCTCAGGTTAAGGGGATCAGAGCAGGGCAGCAAAGCGGACTGTTGTGGTGGTCATAATCGGCACAGGAAAAACTGGGATAATTTCCACTGGAAAACCTGTGTGAGAGCAACTCCAACGAGGTGCTCTACTCTGTTGCTTTCAAGGTTATCAAAAAAATTATCACCCTCTCAGCTGTGATGTCCCATTCTATGACATTAATGGCAGCAAAATTTAAAGCTGAAGGAATCTCTTGGCACAGTATGTAATTTGCCTGGGGAAATTAGTTTCAAAAAGGATCAGAAAGTTAAATACTATTGCTGGGCTTAAAATGAAGGTGCATAATTTTATAGCGAAAATAATATTTTTCTATGATAAATTATGTAGAAGGCAAGAGTAATAAAATGTCATGCTCCAGGGTATAAAACAATCCCTGTAAAGGTCAGGAAGCACTTTTAACATACGTGCACATCACCGCACATTAGTCCAGATGCATTTTAATTTGTTTGGATTTTGTGTCCTTGATTGGACACGATACTCTTCTCGCCTGAAGTTCCTCAAGGCCAAACACCTTGTCGGCTGGACCAGCAGAGAAACCTTCCCCAGCTCTCTCAGATTATTGCTCCATTCCTTTAAGCATGAGGCTGAATTATTTTTGCTATGCACATTACTCCTGTCCCAATCTTGCAAGACTTGACACACTGTAAGGCCTTGGTGGCATCTCGCCCTCTGATTTGTGACTCTGCGATTTTGCTGTTACAACACTCTCTCTAATTATAACAGGATTAACTTTTCAAACTAACCTGTCCACCTTAGGCACGCTGCTTACTTCCTACAATGCTGAATTCAACAGGTTGGCTGTCGATGTGCACAGCCCTGCACTGAGCACACTGCACTTAGGTCTTAGATCATCCTAGGTCGCTCGTTTTTCTGTAGTCTTAAGCCAACAGCAGATTAGACCTTAAGAAGAGAAACTCCCTTTTTTCCTGCTTTTCTTCCTAGCCCACATCGGCTATTAAAGCTTATCCCAGCCTTGTGCTTAGCAGGGGAGTGGAGCCAGATCAGCTCCAAATCGCCCAGCCTAGAGGTCCCATCATCATGTTCTTGGAGCGGTGCTTGGCAAATTACCACACCTTGGATCTGTTCTCCAGCTCCACCATATCCAGTTTATGGTGGCATCTATTAAATCAGCCTGTAAACAATCAGTTTGGCCTCTCTGACAAGTCAGCTCCACTCCCCATGGTCCAAGCCCACATCTCCCTGGTTATCTGAAGGCTTCTCAGCTGCCTTCCAGGCTCTCCTATACAAGAAGGCACTTGGTGCTCATTTAGGGCAATTTACCAGGCTGGTTTGAATTTGAGAGCTCTGAAATACACTTGTGAAATAAAAACAGACCCAACCTTTTTACAGCGGCTTTCAGTGATGCTCGCAGCATCCTGAAATGCTCGGGTGGAATTTTTTTGTGAGCTTTGTAAAATTACCCTCTGGGAGAGAGCAAATAGGGGAGAATTCAAGCTAGGAAAGCCAATTTTCATTATTGTAGTGTAAAACAGGACAGAGCTGTTATCTCAAACTCATACTACAACAGCAGCCGAAGACCTTGTAAAATAAAGGATTTTGCATGGATGGAGGCTCTGCAAGGAAGAGTTTATAACTCAAAGCATCACAAAATGTACCTTAAACCATCGCAAAAGTACCAGAGCCAGCACGAGCCCAGTCGTTGGAGCAAGTGCAGTCCCGTGACCCCAGCCCACACGTGGGAAGAGTGAAGCAGTCGGGAAGAAGAGTGATGTGAGACTTCCGGCTACAGAGGTGACCAGCCTGGACTGAGCCCCTGACACACGCAATGGCGCTTGGGTTGAGCCTCTGTTGACAGCACCAACACCAGTTGCACACTGTGCTCTTGAGCCCCTTTTTGCTCCTGCGGTCCTGCCTCCTCCTACAGTTACAAGGAAGGGGCGAGGGCAGCCAAGGCTGTGTGGCTGGCACCACTAAGGCTGCAAACCCACCACAGAGTTGCTTAAAAGCTTCTAGGAGGCAACCAGCAAAGAGGGAGACCTGGAGAGGGGATGTGGATTTCACTCACTCACAATATGACGCGTTGTTTACCCTCTTGTGGCTCCAGCTGGTGCAGACTTCTCCGTGGTGGAGCCCAGACACCCATTTCTGGGCCTCTTTGAGGGATCTCCCAGGGTTGCTCATCCTGCTGAAGCCAGGAAACATCCCGGCACAGTTCGACAGCAGGTGGGCATTCTGCGGCTCTGGACATGGAGTTCAAATCCCATCTGCCAGACATCTCGGGCTTTTTGGAGAGTTGCTGGAAAGAAATCCCATTCTCATCCTTCTCCTCTTCTGGTCTACAAGTGGTTGCTGTCGTGACATGGCCCTGCTCTCCCCCCAGCCTTCCATCCGAGATGCTCAGAATTACCTCTGCCCCTTTCAGAGCAAAGGCAGCCCCATCTCCTTCTTCCCCAACTCTCCTTGAACAAGCAGTGACTCTCTGCACTCCCACTCCAGCGCAATTTCCCACTGCAACTCTGGGGTATCTTTATAGCTTTGGCTCTGAATTTGGATCATTGGCTGGCTGTGCCCAAACAATCAAAAAAACATCCCAAAACTGTCTGGCTTTGTATTTTCCTGAAGTTTAAGTCCAACTGAAACCATCAGATCATCTTTTCTGTATTTTTGGATGTCACAGGTCATTGTATTTCACTCGAACACTGAGCCCTGTAACGCAGGTCAGATCAAAACCCCGCAGCCCTCAGGAGCATGGAGCTGCTGTGGGCTGAGATGGGAAGCAACGAGGTCCCAGCGTGGCCCTGGCACTGCCAGGGTGGGTTTAAACACTCGCAGCACGAGCTTGGCGCTCCAGCCTGAAGAAAGGGGGACGATCCCGGCACCCTGGAGCCCCCTCCCTCCCCATCTGGCACAGGGCACCGAGCTCTCGGACTGGGTGATCTTGCAGCACTGGGGCAAGGCAAGAAATCCTCATGACTTCACCTACCCAGCTCCCTGCTCACAGGCTGAGCCATTCCTCCCAAAACTGAATTAAAAATGTGTGGTTGAAAATGAGCTAATTTTGCTTTAAAGGCTGCAAGCCCTGGTGAGTGCACTGCTCCCCTTGCAAATTGTCGCAGTATGCAGTTACTGTCGCTGCGAGAGAGCTGCAGCCTATTTCAAGGTTGAATTTGTCCAGCTTCTCGTCCCCGGGACATTTACATCTCTGGAAATGATCTGGGGACGTCGCAGTCTGTTACAGTGGAGCTGTCGCGTTCCTTGGTCAGATCTCTAGGCAGGAGCTTGATTTTTAACAGTCCAATGTCACTATATAGCCCCTTCTTTACATTCTCTGTTTTATTTAACATTAGGGAAAAACATATATTTTATTTTCAAGCTTTTCTTTGCGATGGCAAGGACCAGGTACTTTTCTAGTGACGAGAGCTGAGAATCTCATGCATTTGCGTGACTGCAACCAATGACTTTAAAAACTGCTTTAACTAAATCACTGCCCAGAATTTATCACAGACTCGCGAGGCTGATGCACATGAAGGCTGCTGACACCCAGCACAGAACATATGAGCCCTAAAGTACCTAAAATTATCTCGTGTTAGCTTTTGAAAATATGTCTCCACCCTCCATTCAGAATGACAACTTTTGGCAACAACAAGAAAACAGAAATGACAGATGGTAACAAAATCTGGTACACAAACATGACAGTAGGCAATATAATGAACATTTCACCCACTCGTTCATTTATGCTAATCATCGCTTTTGAGCAACCTGAATTGTTATGCCAGACAGCAGCGGATCTGAAGCATGGCATAGCAAATCTCAAAGGGCCACCAACCTGAAACCAGAATAAAACCCCCACCGGGCTACTCGTTGTGAATGAAATTAAAGTATCGCTAAACCCCAGCCTGCTCTGACGGCCGCTGAAAAATCCCTCCGTTCCTAAAAAGCACATCGAACTCTCCTCCTGCCCTGAAATTCCTGCCCTGAAAAACACCACATCCACGAAACAGGGGTAGTCCTGTTTTCCCGCTACCCAAAGCTTCACCAAAACTCAGATGAACCAGCAAAAATTTGCACGCAAAGGTGAGAATTAGCATCCTTGCAGTAAACGCGTATTGTGCTAACAAAACGTATTTTTTTTATGGCGACAAAGATTTTCCTTTAAAAATGCTTTCTTCTCAGGCTGAGCTCTCTGGTATGAATTCAGTCCCCGTGGGAAAATGTTTATTCTTTTATTTGAAGCCCACTTATCTCATGCTGACATTCTCAGTGGAAGGTGCTATGTCACCCACAAAACTCCTTTTATTTCCTATAAAAATGTAAATCAGCCTATTTTTTTCCCCAACAACCTTATATAATGAACAGTATCCTTGCTCAATTATTTTGAAGACATGCTTTTAGCCTCTATTTTATGCAGAAATTTGTAAGATTGAAACCATTCCTCCTCTTCCTTCCCCAACGTTTCGGTGCTTGCTCCTATAGCTGCTGAGGCAAAGGTCTATTGATGTTCCTGGGGTAGGTAGGACCTAAAAACATCTCAGAGGGCAACAGCAACACCATTTTTTCCTCCGGAGGGAATAAAAGAAGTTTTCCCACAAATAAATTGCCAGAGCTTTCAGGTAAAAAAAGAGGGAAACCTGAGCAATTGCCCTCAGAGCTGGCCAAGATGTCTAATTGAACAAAACTATACATATTTGTAATTATAAATGAGGCCAGTCCTCCATGATGAAGATTTCCAGACACTGCCCTTTATAAGACCCAATTTTCATTTGCTTACAACGCTGTCAAACATTACCTACGGTAGATGAAATGCTGTCTTCTGGGGCTGAAACTGTAGTGAAAACTCACAAGAAAAAAAAGCAAATTTCAGCCAAAACATTTCAGTTGCTTCTGAGGGGGAAAAACCTCCACTATATAGTCTTGGTAGGTTTCCAGTAACCACGTCTGCAAGTGCTACGCTCAGCCCCAGGAGAAAGGGCTGGAGATGATCTTGCTGTCAGCGATGCATCTCCCATCGTCCCCATGAAGACCCACCCAGATTTGCCTGACCAGGCAAAAACTTAGCTTTTCCTGCCTTCTGTCTTCTTTCTCTTGTCATCTCCTGCCCTGGATGAAGCATCCCAGCCTGTTTAGTTGTTCCTTGGGTGGAAGCTACTCCATTTCTTTAACCATCTTTGTTGTCCATTTCTACTTCTTATAGCTTTCCTGTGCAAAGAAATAAATAAATTTTGAGTCAAGGGGTTCTCAACAGCCTGGAGCAGTCAAAGCAGAAGCCCGCCATGGATGGAGACATGCTACACCAGGGCTTTCTGGTTTCATCCGCTTCAGTCTTAATCATTCCTAAAAATAATGCCCCAACCAACTCCCAGCTTTGGCAATGCTGCTGCTGGAGAAACAGTGATCAGGAGGGCTGGGGCCTTCCAGAGACCCCTACGCCACAGCACCCGGGTGCTCTGTGGTGTCGGCAGCGACAGCATCTGTGCTCTGCAGGACGGGGTGTCCTGCACAGCGACCAGCGGCTCAGCCACCCCTCAGGGACGACACAGTGTGCTTTCAGCAGTCCTGCCCTTAAAAGAAGGTTGTTTCAGACTCATAATGTTCCTCCTCTGCTGGTTTGTGCCTGTGGCTGGCTCCCAGCCCACGTGCCATCTCCATTGATGGCAACATTGCTCTATCTGACTTTCCCAGATCTGATCCCATCTCAGCTCAATGCCCTTTTGGAGGCACCTGTCCAAGCATGCACCAGACAACATCTCTTTGAGACACTTTTCCCTTCCTTCCCCTTGCTCTTAACAAGACCACCCTCCTGCATAGACCACTGATGTCCATGGAGAAAAGATGCTGACAGACCATCTGATGACTGTGGACAGTGCTGCAGATTTGGGGTGACCCCAGCAGCAGGACAACCTTGGGCTGAAGGTGGGGGCTTTGGTGGGGAGCAGGGCTCAGCAGCACTAGGCAGCAGCAACACATGGCGCAAGGTGCACCGTGGCTGTGTCCGTCTGTGAACCCAACACCTCCTCCAGCCTCTCACCTGTCTGTTGCAAACCATATCAACATGGACAAACTGACAGTCAGGACTGCTGCGTTGAATATGGGACATGTCAATCCATAGGTACAGATGCCACCTGTTAAGAGAAGCAAATCCTCAGGGTTTTTTGTTTTTAGGGTTTTTTGTTTTTAGGGTTTTTTCCAAGGCTTTGCATGCACACAAAGACTTCCCATCCCCTGCCACCCACACTCCCCCCCATCCTCCACCCCGTTTCAGAGTTAGGAAGCCAGAAGTGATGTTGCTCTGTTTTGCTCCAGGACGCGGTGAACTGGGTGGCAGGTTGTCTGCTGGCCTGGGACAGCATGAGGAGGTGGGAGCTTCTGCTTGCTGTTTGTCATGGAAAAGGGAAGATGGCTGCATCCTGCTGACAGCACACGCTGCTCCTGAAACCGGGAATGCCACCTCGGGAGGACGCTGCCCCGATGCCACGGGTGAAGGAGGCTTAGCCCCGTGTCCTCGGCCACTCAGGTGCGTTCATGGGGGAGGGGTGTCCCACAACTTGGAGTCCCTGGGTGCCCTAGTGCTGCCTGGCCATGGGGCACTCAGCTCTGGAGCGGGGTGCGCGGGGGCCAGGATGTGGTGGCAGATGGTCTCGGTTGCTTTGCTGCAGCCCCGGGGCTGGGACCCCCAACAGCCTCCAGCTCTGCCGGGGCTGTCCCCGTGTCTCCAGCTCTGCCGGGGCTGTCCCCGTGTCTCCAGCTGGGGTTTTGCCCGCTCGCTGGACATGCTCAAAGTTCACCATGCTATAAATACCCAGAGCAGGGCTGCCAGCGTCCTCCTGGCTGGGGGGGCTGCTAAAACCGAACGGGCTTTCATTGCAATTAACCCTTTGGGTGTGTGACTCCCCTCTATGCGGTTTGAAAAGAGGAATCCTCAGATTCAAAATGTTTCTAAAGCCAGAAGAGTGCAGCAAACTCCTTCTGTGGGCTGATTCCTGCTGGCAACGGTCCAGGGGTGGGTATCCGGAGCGGAGGAGCACAGGGGGGCTGGCGGGACACTGCAGAGGACGGGTGTTTTGTGGCCAGGCACATGTAAAGTCCCAGTGTGACCCCATGGCTCGGGGAGGTCCTCGCATTGGGGACATGGTGGTGTGGGGCCAGCATCGCCCGTGTCCCCCTGTAGAGCAGAGGCTGCCTGTGTGCTCCACGCTCCCCACAGAGTCCTCTTCTGTCCCCCTGCCTCACGCTGCATAGCCCTGTACCCTGCACCATATGGCCCCACAGAGCACAACCCCTTGCCCTGCCCCATATGGCCCTATACACTACAGCCCTGCATGGCCCATGCTGCCCAGTCTGCCCCTTGTCCCTGTCCCCATGTGCAGGTCTGGCTCCTAGCCACAGCCGAGCCGAAGGGCTAAAACACATCTAACACCCCAAAGGGCAACAGAAATGCACTAAATCAGGACAAGCTCTGTCCCCGGCTTGGGGACAACCATGGGAGTCCCCAGTGCCGCTGGGTCACCCGAGGCAGAGCACAGCGTGTTGCCCACAATGGGGTGTGAAGAGGGACACAGGGGCACAAGGCTCCCTGGGGAGCCAAACACGGGTTAGACCCCCTCAACACGCAGCCCTACAAAGCCCTTTCATGGTGCCAGATGTGTGTTTTTACCCATTTCCCCACCACACACCTTACCACACTGGGTGACGATCCGGCTGGTCTCCAGGGAAGAGCCTCTTCCTCCTTTTACCCTGTCCAGACGGCAGGAGATGGACAGCTCGGAGCTAATGGCAGAGGACAAACCCGCACTGGCAGCAGCAGAGCTGCCTGGGGAGCCCCGACGGGCTGCATGCGACCCCGTGGTTCCTGCTGAGGCTGGACATAGTTCGGAGCATGCATGGCCCAGGGACAAGATGGGCTCAGGACCATGCCCGGTCTTCGCTCGACCAGGTTTTTGGGTTACTCAGGTCATCGCTCCTGATGATGACAGGGATCCTGCCCTGCCACAACGCTGCACCCTGTGCCCCTGGGCGGTGACCAGACCTTCGCATGTCCCGGTCCAGGAGGTTGCTGCCCCAGAGCTGGGTTCCCAAAGCCCCACGGCTGCCTGTGCGGCACCGCAGGACTCTGCTCTGTGCAACGCTGGAGTAAATGCGCAGAGCGGGTGGCACTAGGGGGAGATAAAGGCCGGGACATACCAGGCCCTGCGGCTTCGCCAGCCCTCTCCTGTCCCCCTGTCCCCTTGTCCCCAGGGCCAGCCTGGCCCCAGGTGCAGGTTTCCGTGTGTCACCATCCCTTTGCTTTGTAGGGTCTTTCCTGGTGTCTTTGGGAAGCACCTTTAGCGACGAGAATCCTTGAGGCGTTCACACCTTCTTGCAGCAAGATGCTGCCTTCTGCCACATGCAGATAGCACAGGGGCACCCAAAAATGCACCCAGGAGGAAGGAAAATAGCACGCGACGCCCAGAACAGGGGCCAGCAGTGCAAGAAGAGTCTGGGGACCCGGCCTGGAAGCAGAGAGTGACGCACGCTGCAAGACCTCAGTTGGAAGCTCAGCCCATCGCTGCCCCGGCTCCCCTTTCCCAAAGCCCTTGTGGGTGTGCTCGGCATCGGCGCAGCGCTGCCAGCCCCCACCGGGTCCCTACACCAGAGCACCAGCAAACCAGGCACCTCCAGAGCTAAAAAACAGTCTGGGGGGATCTCTGGCACCAGGCATCGCCCCACCGTCACTCCTCTCTCCACAGGCTCCCTGCGACCCCTCTCACTGGAGATGGGGAGGATTTCACCGGGCAGAATTTGGGGGAACTCCTGGGAGCTGAGGAGCCAAACCAGCCGGACCTGCCGCTGTTGGAGCTGTTCGTGCCCAGCTGGATCCCACAGGCGCCCGTAGGTGCAGCCGTGGGGCTCACGGCGCAAATCAGCACCACACACTGGGGTAAGCACAGTGCGACAGCGGCTCCATGGGGCAGCAGCAACATGAGGGGGGCACTTTTTGCTTGTATTTTCTATAGATTAAAAAAGAAAAGGTAAAATCGTGGCCTCTCCAGATCCCAGTGCTGGAGGGAGCTGGACATGGTGCGGGGGTTCAGGCTTTGCTGGCAGCTCCTTTGGTAGAGCAAAGCCCATCCTTGGGTTGCCGGCTGCCAGCGCCTCACCGAACCCGTCCCTCTCCCCATGGGAGTGGAAGGGCTCGAGCACAGGTTTTCCGCCTCCTCCACCACGTCTCAGCAAAGGCCCTTTGGCTGCCAACAGGTCCCCGTGTCCGTGGTCACACCGCGGCAGAGCGGCATTGCTCACCCTGCAGCCGCATCTCTATTTTGCTAATATTTAAAACTATTTAGAGCTCCAGTTCTAAAGTTTTCAATAGCCTCCCTCTTAAACTTCGTGCCCGGCTGCGCTGGAGGGAAACGGGGAGGCTGGGGTGGCCGGTAACTGGATAGCGGCGTTGGCCTTGGACCAGGGAGGCGGGATGCAGAGAGGGAGGAAGGCAGAGGGGTGCCCGGGCTGGGGTGTTATCCGAGCCCCTGCGGGAACAAGGTGTCTTTGCCATGATGTGAGCTGGCAAGAGCACGAGAAGGGAAGGAGAACCTCTGTCAGCGCTTTGCTATGCGTTGCACTCCGCACTCCTCAGACACACGGACTCACCGCTGCGCTGAGTGTCCACTGGCAGAGGCAGCTCCAACTCGATGCCATCGTATAAAAGAGCTGAAGACTTGTACCAAGTCCCCCTCTTGGATTATTTTTCCTGCCAAGACGCTCCCTGCACCCGACCACAGCATCTCCAGCTCCGCATGCCCAACCCCTGCGGCCACCTCGTCCCCTCCTCCGGGGCCACTCCCTGTCCTCAGCTCCCGTTATGGCCACTAAACCCTTTAGGGCCTCTGGTGCAAGTCTGGGATTTGCACTGTCTCTTACCCTGCGGATATACGGATTTGCAAGACAACCTGAAAGTAAAGGCTCATTTTTTATCACATTTTTGAATAAAATTCAGTAAGCACAAAAGCATTCCCTGTGATTCTGCCTGTGGCACCCAGTGCTGTGACTGCAGTGCAGCTTTCCCATGGTGAAACGCATTGTGTGCCACCAAGGGATACAAATTTGGGATCTTGGGCTGCAAACAGGCAGGGTTTGAGGTTTATATTAATTATTAATGATCTTATTAATTGTTCCCCAGGCAGGAGGGGAGCTGGCTGTTGGGGAAGGCTGTGGTGCTCCACATTCCCAAAACCAAGCTGGAGCATTGATGAAACAGGCAACCGGACCTGGAGATTCAGCTTGGAGAAGATTCTACAGGGCTCTCGAATGCTCTCGTGCCTGCCTCCAGCTTTGCTCCGTGCACCAGCAGAAGCCTGGGGACTTGCTTGGTGGGCCACAGGCCCTCACTGCAGTGAGCTCGTCACCCTCACACTGCCTCGTGTTGCAGTTACGGATGTGGCTGCTGCCACCCCAGCGTCCTTGAAACCGTGCCCAACGTGCCCAGCCTTCTGCCGCTAACCACGTAGATCACCCAGGCTTGCACACCTGGTCTGGAGATTGCTTTGAGTAATTGGTGTTCACACCCAGCACCTCGACATCATTACGTGTGCCAGGCTGGTGCCTGAGCAGGACACCCATGGGTGCTCTGCCGGACCCTGCAGCTCTCCTGCGCCATCAACAACCTCTGCATTCAAGGGAGGAGGGAGCATGACCTGAGCACCAGCACGAAGCTCTGCGGTGACCCTGACAGCATACCCATCCTCTGCACTAAAAAAAACTGCTTAGAAACCCCCTCATCTAGAGACACCCGAGCGTGGGATGGGTCCTTCCGCTCAGTACCATGCGGTCAAGGTCTCTTCTGGGGACTTACCCAAAGTTTTTCTATAGTGAAGCCCCTCCGGGGGGCTCCCAGCTCCGGCTCTGCCTTCCCAGCCCCGACCTCTTGCCCATCAGGGAGCTGCTGGCCCGGAGCTTCCTGCCAGCGTTTCTCCCCTTTTGACACATCAGAAAAGTTTCCATGTTGTTTTTTTTTTTCTTTTGCTTTTAGCAAATCGTTCCTAAGACCGCGTCATCCTGCCACGTGTTTTACCCATTCTTTTCCAGGCTCCCAGCTTGGACCCGGCCTTTGAAAAATGACATTTCTCCTCTAACACGTGCCCCTGGCATCAAAGCCCGGTCCCTCGGCAGGCAGAGACGGGCTCACCCCAACAGCTCCTGCTCGCACCGCCTCGTGCCAAGCTGCACACGATGGCTTGTCTTAGCGTCGAGTACAAAGCATATGCAGGACAGATGGATATGAGGTGAGTAAGATAATTAAGCATGTTAATGAAGTTCATTTGCATCTAGCTCTTAAATCCCCATAAACTCCACAAAGCTGTGAAATGAGAACTGCCGCTCGACACCGCAAAGCAACAAAAATTTAGTTACCGAAAACAAACCACTGATGAACAAGTGAGAAGAAAAGCCGGCTGTGGCCCGGCCGAGTGAAGCCCCGGCAGGTCGCCGGTCCCCAGCCGCTGTGGCAGGTCCCAGCTGCACAATGCCACCAACAGGTGCTGGAGTGGCAACAGTCATTGAATAGGAATTGCTTATGGGCTTTGGTGGGCTGAAACATTATGAAACCAGGGAGAACGTGGCGGGGAGAGGAGGAAATTATTGCTTCAAAGAAAGATCTGGCCCCAGAGATGGAGGAGACGCTTTGTAAGCGGGGTGCAAAGGAAAGCCGGTCGCGGGTGTGGGGAGCCAGGCTTGAGCACCATCGCCACCATGGTGTACCCGAAGCGGGGCCAGGCCCAGCAACATCAGCAGGGTCCTGCGGTGAAGCCTCGGTGATTGTGTGGCAGAGCGAGGCAGACGGGGCGTCCCCTGGAGCAGAGACGTTGTCCAGCTTGGGCTGGGCTGCCAGGTGGTGGGGCTGGGACCCAGAGGGAGCTGGAGCACCCCAGGAAACCAGGGGAGCAGCTAGAGCTTGGGGATCCCCAGGAACACCTCAAGGACACCCCAGGATGATGAGACGGCTCCGGGTGCTACGGCAGCATGCCCAAGGGCAAGGTGGACATTTGCATCTCTGTCACCCTGGAGTTGATGGTGGCTCCTCAGAAACAGCTGACCCCGAGAGCAGCACAGCCGCATGGAGACACCAGCCTGGGACCCCCTCCCCCTCCCAAAAAACCCTTGGGGTAAGTTCACGCTTACCTTGCAGGCACCCAGGACAACCTTGAAACACAAAGGCAGCAGAAAGCAGCGGCTCCTGCGGAGCTCCCTGCTGCCGCAGGGCGACCGAGGCGCAGGATCCGTGGCAGCGTCTGCAGGCAGGAGAGATGCCATGGCTGCCAGGTCAGCCCTGCCGTCCCCCATCATCCAGCTGGGCCAAGGACACCGAATTAGCCAGGGCTGCCTATGGACAAATGCAGCCTGGCCTTTTGGGAACGGCTGTAAAACACATCCCTGAAAGATCTTTGGGTTTTTTCTTGTACCCAGAGTCCCCACGTAAACTAAACAAACACAGGGAGCATCTTTCAATATACCCTACATGGGTGTACAATGCATTCTCAACCGCGAACCCCAGCACAGCAAGCGAAGAAACCTTAACGTGGGGTTACCTGGGGAGAAGACAACGCAGAGCTGAAAAGGAAAACGGGAAGACGGGATTTATTTGAAACGCCTTGGTAAGATTTATTAAAAAATATCCCTTGGCAGTTGACAATCACCACGATCTACAATAGGAACCCAGCTGGATAACACTGGAACAGTTTTCGCCCACAGCAGAAGGCGAACACCCAGGAACACTCGAGCATGGCTTACACACACCTAATGGCATTAACACCATGGGTTGGCATCGAGTCACACGGTGCAACCGCTGGCTGCAGAGCCCATCGCACCACCCTTGTCTTTGGGAAAAACCCCACTATTTAACATATGAAGGAAAGCAATAAAATCAACAGCCTCAGGGAAACTGGACTGCACCTCTCCGTGATTGCAGGAGGACAAAGCTCTTGGTCTGCTGTGACCCGCTGGGAGAGCAGGGAAAAGGGAAACTCAGAGGCCCGGCTGGACCCGTACAAAAGCTTACGGTTGCAGGGCCCCGGCGCCAGCATGGGGAAGAGGAGAAGGGTTTGGTGCTGCCGGTCGGTGCTCATTGGCGGGCAGGAGGAGAGGAGCAGAGCACCTGGGCACGGATCCTGCAGATCTTCCAGGTGGAACCCTCACTTTGCAAGGGCTCAGGGCTTCACTAGGGTTTTTTTTCCCCCCGCCAAGTTGAAGCCCAATGAACATACAGTGCGATGCTTAAAAGAGACCCTGAGGGAGGCAGAGGGTGTGTGAGAGACAGACAGACAGAGGGTTTGCTGCTGAGCCGCCTGCAGCAGTCCAACACCTTCAGCTCTTTTGGCCCAACGGGTTCAGATTTTGAAAGCATTAAGGCTCCTCTTCTCAGCTGTTTCTTTTTCTGTGGACTCTTACACCAGAATAACAATGCCTCAACTCCACTTCCCAAGCGGATTCATTTGAATAAGGCACTGGTATTCCAGAATAAACCATCCATGCTCTCTGCTAAAGGAAAAAAATATCTGTTTAAAATTCATCCCCAGTTTTGGCCAAAGTCAGCTCCCCGTGTGGAAAAGCTCTTTGCTGGGACCTCCCGCCACAGCCAGCAGTGACAACACAACGGCTGCAGAGGCGCTGCCGGCCCGGCTGCCGCACAGCCCCTTCCCCACAGTTTAGAGCAGTATTAAAATGAGGAAAAATTAGGAAGGAGTTGTCTTCTCAACTGGCTTTGGGAACAGGAAGGTCATTTACCGCCAACCGACACATCAAAGTGCAGCGGGTCTATGTGACAAATTCCTTTCGTGTTTAAAATGCCTTCTAAATATGCACCTAATCAAAAATTAACTTGGTGGTTTTGTGATTTATCAAAGAAACATTGTAAAAAGCCAGATCCAAAACAAAGGGCTGAAAAAACTTCTCTTCCAAACTATTATTCTTCGAAACAATGTGCAAACGGCACGGGACTGCGTTTGAAGTCATGCTGGAGCCAAAATAAAAAAGCAAACCAATTTTAAGTTGACATAGTGTATTGTGAATTACTTTCTCAGCTTTTCTACATCTAAGATAGCGTGAAATGATCTGCCATACAGTAAAACAGTTTAATATACAATTGATTACAGAGCCGTAGTAACGAGTCGGAGATAATACGCATTTTATCTATATACATATATAGCTTAATATTTCACAGATACAACTTTTTTCCATTTCGGTTTTGTCATCGAAGCGTAGGCAGAATATTTACAGTGAAGCCGCTGCGAGGAAGCCCCGTCCCCCAGCAAAGCCCCCGGCAGAAGCTGCCAGCTTCCCCAGCGGTGTGTAAACAGACCCGTTCTCTCTCTTTTTGCAAGAAGGTTGGGGAGAAGGTAGCGGGAACATGGGCTTCGCCGGGGTGGGAAGAGAAAGAAAACGGAGACATCACAAAGAAACAATGTCCAGCTAACCTGGAGACTTGAAAATGGTTTAATTTGCCTTTTTTTTTTTTCTTCTTCTTCTTTCTTTTTAACTGGAAACTGTTCTCAATTAATGTTTCAATTCACAATTCAGTAACGTTTCAATAACGTTCTCAATTAACACTTTCAGTGCAATCTCCACGTGTGCTTATGCGAGGCCGGGCGGTGCTGGAGGCTCGGGTCATACTGCGGACGCAGCTTTTAAACAAAGCAGGGGACGGTCGGGAGTCCGCACTGGCCCCGGGCACGCACCGCTGCCCACCTGACAGCCACTGGGAAAACCAATGCCAACCCTGATTAGAGTTTCTCACTTCCAAAATAATTTCTTGCAGGCTGTTTGTCACCAGGTGCCGCAGCTCTTGAGGCACAGCGACTGCTTATATAGGGCCGCATGTAGGTATAATACTGTACAAGCTGAGGTCGGATGGCCCCAACCCCAATGCGCTGTGGTCGGACAGCACCGCCTCCATTTCTAGCGCACGGTTTTAACAACCAGCTGAAATCTGCTCCCATGAAAACATGGAAGGAAACCAACAGGCCAGGAGGGAAGACGTATTTACAAAGGCATCCGACAGCCATTGGGCTGACCGTGGACCGGCTCAACCGAGCTGGACAGCGAAACACTGCCCCCAGAGCAAACCTCCCCAGACCTGCGCCAGCTGCCGAAGCCCCTCTGCTGCCCGAGCACTGCTGCGGGACACACACGGCGGCTCCTCTGCTGGGTCCGGTGCCAGGGGCACATGCAGCTCCTTCCCAACTCACCCGGCTTTCCATCATCTCCATCCCTGCCTTCTCCATCACAATGCCGCAAGACTGAAAGAGCCCGGAGGTGGCAAAGAAGGAACCCAGCCCCTGCCGCCAGCAAAGACAATGTTTTACGCCAAGTTAAAAATCCTGTTTCACAGAACGAAGGAGCTTTTCGAAAGAATGCGATATATAAAGCCATCACATCAGCCCTGGGGGAGTGAGGTGACTTTCCTGAGAGCACAAGGGGAGAGCCTGTCTGCCTGTTCCGGAGTAATTCGGTGAGGGTGGCCAAGGTCCTTAGCATCTTTGGATACAGCCGCCGCCTCCTCGCAAGTAGGAGACACCCGCCATTGAGCAGAAAAAATAATCCCAAATATTCAGCGCAAACTCGAAATAGTCTTTTGTCTTTCAGCAGATGTTTGGAGTTGTTAAGGCTCTTGGCTTTAAAGTTTATTACTTTGGAAGTTTAAAGCTGTACTCGCAGTAGGGTATAACAAGTCTGTCTCAGCATCTATCTATCTATCTCAACGTGGCCTCTGAAAACTAGAAGCAAGAAATTAAACTGGGGGGAAGGTTATGGCAACTGTGGACTCCTGAACTACCACACGTTAAGAGAAATGTGCTGGTGCCGGTGGGACTGTGCCGGTACCTGGACAGTGGCCAAATCCTGGTTCAGGCAGTGATGTGGAGCCGACCACTGCGACACTGCAAAATCCCTCCTTTGGACCGTTTCTAAGGGCAACAGCAAGATGGAGTTATACAGCCAATACTGGAAATAAATCTCAGACGAAGCTCTGGTCTCACTTGAATAAAGGCAAAGTTTCAAAGATGCTAAAGAGGCATTTTCCCTCTGGGAATACCCGCAGATGTACCACATGCTGCATTTTCCCTGCTCCGAGCTTAAATCTTTCAACAATGAATTGACACAAACTGTCTTTCAATTGCAAACTAATGTTTAGCAAATGCATTAAGTTAGAAACAAGTGAAGACATGAGTGACTATGCGAGAAAAGAAGGAAAAACTTAAGAAAGTTGCTTTGTTTTGACTAATCTGAAGGAAGATTTGAGAACTGATGCTCAAATCGTGGATGTGCGAGTGGCGGCGCTGGCAGTGGTCACCTGCTGGGATGCTCTGCTCTGACTTCCACCGCGCATGGCTGCTCATCGCCGCATGACAAATTGGCTAAGGCAGCACCGCTTAGAGCCGAAACTTAAAATTTTACTAACTGTTCCCAGCCATGACCTTCTCTGAAGTTCTTCGGATTCAGTGAACACTGCAGCCTCTGGAGATTAAAATACGTGTTGTTGCAGTGAGTCGGAAAACAGGGAGAGAGCAGAACAAACCACGTAAAGGCTACGACGCGAGAAGCCGACGCAGCAGCCTCGGGGCTTTTTCAGGAGCGTAAAACACACACGACTATTTCCTTGACACCGATTCCCGACTTGGAGACACGCGTGTGGAACAGCGGCTAGAAACGACATGAAGCGTATTGCACATGGAGCGGCGTGCGTGAAAACGCCGGGCGCCTGCCTCCTGCTCCTCACCAGCCCCAGGCTGGGTGGCTCGGTGAGGCAAGCAAATGGCTACCAGCTACAATAAGGGACCAGGGGAAAAAAAAAAAAAAAAGCTTTAAATATCTTCTACCGATCTATTTTTGCCAAAATAATCTTCTTTCTCAAAATCTAATGTTGACTTGCAACAAATATTTCTCTGGGTGTTGTACAGCCACTTACCCTTACTGAAGACAAACAGTTTAGTTTATCTTAAAGACTGAAGAGGTTTTATACAGAAAACTTGCATTAGGTTTTTTTTCTACCCGAGCTTTACCCAGCCTCTATAAAGCACCTCAAAACTCCTCCCCACGGCACCTCTCGAACTGAGCCGCCGTTAAGACACAATATATTTCACCCCCTCATCAGAGCCCGACATTTGATTTCAAATGAACTTGAATAAGACAAAGACAATAAGCTCCTGGTGTCTGATTTTCACTGACAAAATCCTTCTCGTCACTCTGGACAGAGTTCAGAGGGTGGCGTAAAATCAGATTTTTTAAAAAATAAGCCCTTTCTAAGGTTCCCCGATCCCACAACAGAAAACACGTGTTGCTCAGCCTGCTGGGAAGCCAGGGCTCTGCTTCGCACCCACGAACTCTTCCCCTCCAGCAGCCGGCAAAGACAGCACACCTGGAAATTAAAGTGCAGCCTTCAAACCAACCCGGCGCCTCGTTTCACGCTCACCTTCTCCTTTTCTCACTCATTTCAGACCTGGGAGCCCATGTTATCCTTCACAGCATCTCTCGCACCGTGTATGTTTGCCCAGCGAGCCAAAACCCCTCACTACGCTGTATCCTGCACCGCTCCCGCTGCGTTTCTGCAGACCGTGGTCCTCCACCTCTCCAGCTTCCTTTACATTTTTGGGGTATTTTAGCAGAAAACAGTCCACGCTTTCACAGCTCGACTGAAAAACCTTCAAGATGATTGGAACACTCAAGCTAAATACTGGACAACTACAGCGTCTGCAGGAATCAGCACGTAATGGTTACAATTTCCAACATTTTACAGGACTTTGCAGAACGCCACCGCCACTGCCTGCAGAAAACATTCTCAGCAACAGCAAACAGTAATTCAGGTTTTTCTCAAATGTTTTCCCCCCAGAAATCCGAACAAGGACTGCTACAGCCTGTGTAAAGAGCTCAAAAGGAAAAACGTTGGAATAAATGACTTTCTTGCCCAAACTGATGTTCCACACACAGCTCAGCCACGTCTCGGGATTACTCTGAGACCCCAACTGGGGTTTCGCAGCTGCCGGGGCATCGAGACGGAAGCACCGTGGCACTGGGGGATCCCTGCACCTCTACCTCGACTGTTTCTCTTTCCACATGAAAATCATTCTGTACTCACAGTCAAACCACCCCTGAGACGTCTTCAGCAACTGGGAAAGTCACATCAATAAATAATTACTGCATTTTTAGCAGTTTTGTAACTAAAACAGGACTTGAAGGAATGCCGCTCAGCGAATCCCGACACTGACAGCAAACACTGGATTTTATGTCTTACCCTCTTCTGCTTTTGCACGCTTGCTAAAACTCAGGGTAACAGAACTTTTTTTTCTGCTTCTGGTGTGATGAAAAATGTCTTTTTTCACAGGATTCTTAGATTTAAACTACTGGGATGTGGCTGCTGCTCTTCTGTATCTTCTGTCAAGCAGCTTAACGCCACCACAAGGAGAAAGCCGCAGCCGTCACAAATGGACGAAGGTCTCAAAGCGAACGTACTCTCCCCTTTGTATTAGGAAGCGGAGAGAGGCAAACAGCAGCGAAAGCAGCGTCTGAAGCCACGACTCGGCAGCAGCGGGGTTCAAACGCTGCTCTGTGGTGCGGGAGATGCAGTTTAGCAAAGGTGAGGAGCAGGGAGGCGAGAACCCCCCGCACATCCCGGCCAGAGCGAGCAAACTAGAACCACAGCAGGGAAGAAGGGAGAAAACAGTCTTTAAAAAAATTTGGCAGAAAAAAAAGCCCAAAAACACCACCCCAAGCCGCAGAGTTGAACAGCTGATCACGTTATAACCAACCTCAGGCGCTCTTCAGCCTCCCGTGATGTTGCAAAATAAAGACATGAAGTTAACAACTGCTCCCTTGCAACATTTTTTTTTGTTGTTGCATTCAGAACGAAAGCTTTAAGAACAGGTTAGAGTTCACAATTTTAAAATGCTAGATACCTTAAAACCTTGGCTCTTTAATCAAGAATAGCTCGTCTTTAACTGTACAGGTACAGTGTTTGGTTTATAGCCCCTGCCATTTTTGTTCTGGGCATCTCCCTTCTGTGTTTTAGCCCTGATGTAAGAGTATCCAAATACTTACTTTTTTGTAAAGCCCTTGGGGAGTCCCTCCTCTCCCCCCTCAGTTTGTGATCTTAAAAATCCTCCTGTGCTTTGTATTAGGAGACAGCAGGAGCCGCAGTCAGGCAGCGGCACCGTCCCACCCCGCTCGCGTTACCTCCAGCAACGGGGAACAGCCCCAAATCCTGTGAAATAATAAGCAGATCTGTTCTCCTCTCAAAATCATAAACGCCAGAAGTAAATCACTGGGAACGTCATTTACTTGGTTTTGAATGAGAAATCTGTCTCAGAAGTAGCTGGGAGAAAAATAAGGATTTTTGTGTGTTAGCAGCAGATTAAGACAACACTGCAGAAAATATTCAGCATATTCCTCATTACTCAATGCTCCAGAGCGGCTCCCGCGAGTGAATCCGCGGCAGAAGGCAACGTGGGGCTGGCAAATATTCAGCAATCTTTCCCTTCCCCTCCTCTGGATAATTTTTAAATGATCACCATTAAAACACCCTAAAAATAGAAAGTGCAGCAACGCTCCGACTACTCTTGCAGAATACGCTTCCAGGTACCCGGCCAACTCCTCCACTTCTATGCTGTGTTCGAATCGTGCCGGCACTCACAGAACAAGCCCAAAAGGTATTTTAATGAAATGAACTTTGATCAAGGCCTCCTGCAAGCGCACACGTGTCACGGCCGCGGAGAGGAACGCACAACGCCATTAAAAACGCCTCCAGAGTAATTTTTGCGGGTATTGCGACATCTTTTCAAAGGCGTGAAGGGACGGTGTAAAGGTTCAGCTCCCGCTGTTTTACAATCGAAAACAGGCACCTCCTTGCTCCTCGCGCCTGGGAAAACCTCGCTATCCCCACCGTACGTTACGTTTAGCTTCTGGATTTCGTTACTACGCTGCATTAAAGAGGAGATGTGAAACCTCCGAGAGGAGACCTGCAGTCGCAGTCGCTGAACGCTCGGCCGCTGCCCTGGTGGCAATAAGCAAACAGGGTTACCACTAGTTACTCAACTTTTCATGACTCTCTTCCCAGCTTCAGTGTTAAGGCAGAGTAACATCGCCGGCGGTTCCCAGCGCAGCCAACAGCCCTTGATTTCGAAGTCCACTAATACTTCTGTCCTCAGTCATTTTATTTGCTTTGTGCCAACAAAAAAACAGAGGCCCTGGTATTTATTTTTTTTTTTTGGTATTCTAATGTTACCAGAAAACCAACAATACTCCCGCAGCACCATACCACGACAGCACGGGAGCGGCATTTACTTTATAGGCTGGAGGATGAGGCTTTTGGATTCCGCAGTGCATTACTTGAAGAGAGAGGAGGAAGGTGCTCTGGGTGCGGGGCCCAACTCCGGCACCTCCTCCTTTCAGGTTTCATCACGGGGTGCAAACCTCTCACCGCGGGCAGGGCTGCTGCTGGTGGAGGTTTAGTTATTGTGCAGTGTCTCATGCGAGAGAGAGAGAGAGAGAGAGAGAGAAGCCGGCGCATCTCGACTGACCTCTGCCACTGCGAACAGCGGATCAATGAGAGAGAAATGCTGGGTGGAGTCGTCTATAAAACTGGGAGAAAGAAGTGAAAGGGAGAAAGGTTTGAACGACTTTGAGACACTAACGTAACACTAGAAGGCATGTAAACAATTCTGGACCACGTTACCTCCTCTCCGGTAAGAAAAGGAATACTGACACACACTTAACTGAAACGAGAACCCTAAAAATGGTTTCAAGAATACATTCTTTGGATGCAAGAGGTATTTGCAGAGTTATACTACCTGAAAGTTGGGAAGTGCAACCCGCTATGGGGAGGGGGGCAGAAGGGGACGAGTTTTAATGTCGGGAGAAGGAAGGCTGCGGTAAAACTGTGCACTGATAAAACTTCAATGTTGTCGCTCGTCAGGAGTAGCCCCCAAACAGGCCACAGCATCTGTGCCAGAAGGGGACGGGGACGAGTATCCCCTATTGGTTTTTTGTGTGCTGGCAGATTGAGCAAGAACGGTTAATCTTAAATAGCTTTCGTATCAAAAGCAATTTAGACGCGCATAAACAACGTTTTTTTGTGAGAACAGTGTGCAGAGTCTTTTTTAACTAACTGAGATCCAGAAATCTCAGAGATTTCCATTTGACAAAGGCTTCAAGGGCTCCGTGCTGACCGTGGAGTGTAGATGGATCTCAAATAGCTGAATAGGGACTTCACAACGAATATATTTATTACTCAAACGCCAAAAATCACACGGGGAATTAAAAGAAGTATCAATATATTCGGACCTCAGTTCAGACAGAAAGAAAGAGTTGAACCCCACACCAATACGCAGACAGCATAGCACTGCATTTCACCAGCTCTTCCCCAACAAACTTATTTTGGGTGTGAAAATTCTTCCATTTTATTTGGTGTCACAAGGAGTTAGTTGAACTGGAGTAGCCGAATAATTACTATTACCCAAAGCGGGGCATCAGATGTAAGCGAATGGTGATGGAAGCATGCAGAGGGCAAACTGGTATAGTCTAAGGCCCCCACCCTGCAGTTCCCTCTGCTCCCGCAGGTCTCCGGTCCCAGCGACCTGCCCAGAGGCACCTGCAGGATTGGGAAGTTATTGTGCTTCTCAGCTCCCTAGAAAGGACATTTTTTTCCCTATTCCTGCTTTCAGTGGCACGCAGGGAGCACGCTGTTCTATTCCCTGCCGCGAAAGCACAGTGTGGGGGTGGGGGGGGGAATCCTGAAAAACATTGTGCAGCACCATTGATTCAGTCCAGAGGGAAGCTGGGGTGCTCAACTGCGTTTGGTGGCTTCGGAAGTTTCACCAGCTTGGAAACAAATATTGCCTAGGTAACATCCTCACAGTGGTTGGTAGTTCAAAGAGGCTGAAACACCATCTTATTACTCTTATTAAAGCAATTAACAAGTCATCTCTCCTGATCCCTTCCCGCACACGCACGCAAAAAATCCCCAAACAAAATAAACCCAGGAACAAAATAAATAAATAAATAAAGGCATTCCCAAAAACATTTATTTCGCTTTTCTCTCTCTCTCTCTCTCTTTCTCTCAAATCAGACGAGCTTAGAGATACCAACTTCACCTACCTTCGCAAATTCAGCTAGGGTACGGAGGAACACGAAACTGCTTTAGACTCGTAAGCCCTGAATTGTAACACTCTCACGGTCACTCATCTGCTTCTGGAAACCCGTCCTGAGAGCCAGTGATGTCCGAACCCTTATTCCATTCCCACAGATCAGTAACTCATTGGCTATGTGGAAAAGAAGTGTATCCAAAGCACACAATGGCACGTTAAGGTTGAAGAAAGCATCGGTAAAGGAGAATCAAACTACAGCAGTTGTTCAGCCTACTCTAACTAAACGCTGAGCCACTGCAGAACTCCTCCTCCAGCCCAACACGGAGTCAAACGGTGTCACCCCCTTGCCAAGACATTCTTTTGTGGTACGTTACTGGCACTTTATGTCAGTCTCATATGGTAGATACATGCACATTTGTCTGTGTGTTTACATACAAAAGGTCTGTTAACAGTAAAACATTGTTCAGAGAGATATAAAAAACCCAAGGAGTTGCATTAGCCAAAAAAAGTGTTTTGTGAGAAACAACAATAAAAATGATATAACCACAGCTTTTCTTTTCTTTAAAATTAGATAAATACCCAAAGCTATGATTTCACTTGGGGCCTCTGTACCTTGACAGGGAGTCCAATGGAGTATATCTGAAGGCACTTAATATCCTCTACTCAGCTGTAAGATGGTTGCACAGGGAGCCGGGGAGCTCGGGATGTGATTTGGGGCATGGAGGAGAGAGATGGATGAAAACAAGCCCTGAAGAGCTGTGATCCACACAGCGTCAGGCGCTGAAATGAAAACAAACGTACAACCCAGGTGTTGAGAAGGTCTCTCTTGAAAAAGAAAACTGCCCATTGCAAATGTCTTTGTGTTTCTATTGACAGAGCACTTCATGCAACTCTGACAGTGCATCATACACTCTTAGAGATATTTAGCTTTGTCAGTTCATTGACCTCCTCAGTTCCCGCTTCCTCACAGTCAGTCTTCTCTGCAGCTTTGCCAAACCTGCACCTCTCCTCTGCTCTCACCGCATCTTTCTGGAGCTTCTTGGCGGAAGGAAGGATGTCCTTGGTTTCTGAGTTATCTGTGCCATGGGCTATCTTATCAGAATTCTGTACAGAAGGCACCAGGTTGGCAATCTCGTCCGTCGGAGATCGCCCAATGCTGCCATCCACTTGAACCCGAATGTCTGGAGATATAGACAACTGGTGATGTGGCACGATCCCATTGTCCATGCATTTTGGGTAAAGGTAGGTCTTCATCTGACCTTTCCCCTTCACATTGACTGTCCCCCTATAGTCAAAGTCATACCCCATCTTGTTTAGGATGCGGTAGCTCTCCTCACTCACCTGTATACGACACTCGACGCCAGTGGTGTCCATTCTGCTAGCAATGTTCACAGTGTCACCCCAAATGTCATACAACAACTTGGTGGTGCCAATGACCCCAGCAGTGAGGGGGCCGTGGTTAAAGCCAATCCTAAGTTTAAAATTAAACCACAGCATGTTGTTGTTGAAGTCATCCACCACTCGCATCATTTCTTTGGCAAATTCAAAAAGGGTCTGCAAATGCCCGTGGGGATGGTTGTTGTCCTGACACTGCGAGGTGTTCAGTCCCGAAGCGGCCATGTAGGTTGCCCCAATCGTTTTGATTTTCTCGATGCTGCTGTAATGCGGTTTGCTTAGCAGCTCGTCAAAATCCCCAATCAATTCGTTCAGGACTCTGTAGCACTCTTTGCCCCCTTCGTAGTTCTCTTCGTAGAACTCGCTGAAGTTCACAATGCTTGCAAAGATTACTCCGCCGCTGTCGTGGTTTTTGGAATAGCTCTGGGAAACCTTCAGCTGCTCGGCCACGTGGTACGGAATAATATTCCTCAGCAACCAGTCAGCTTGATCCCTCATGCTCTGAATTTTGGTGCGATGAAGATCAGCCTCCACATCTCCGTGGTAGTGGAGGCGGTAACTGACCTCAAACTCTCGATTCAGAAACCAGACCAGGAGGAGCAGAAGGAAGGAAACCAAAATCACTTCCTGACCGATGAGGTCTGCTGGCCTCTGCGTGTCATTTGGCACCGAACTGTTGCACGGACTTTTTCTGGAGCTGGAAGCAGAAGAAAGGGAAGAACACGAAAGGTGCGTTTAAAAACACAGAGTTAGGGCACTGCCAGTTCTGCGCCGTGGTTAGGAATCCTTTTCTAGAAAAAAAGCGTGGGAAGTGTACGTTACATACTAAATTATAAAATAGGTTTCGATAACTTTATCTGCTGTTAAGCATGCTAAAGAATTAATTTCATTCTTAAACTCACTGAGTACTTCCTTAAAGGAATATCAACAGGTTCGTCAACACAGAAATTGCCCAGCCTTTACGGTAGTCCTATTTTAAGGACTTCACCAAGGAAACAGTTATCGTTATATCTAAATATATAACTAGAAGCATTACATGTAAATATATATATATAAAAACGCTTCGTAACGCCTGCGTGCGAGTTTAGATACACACATGCACATGTATATCTGTATAGGAGGTGGAAGTTTTGTGGAATTTATCTTTTTTTCTATTACCTCCAATATTCAGAAACATCTGCATTATATACCCCTAGTGCTGTTCCCTTATCTCCTCACCAGAGACCAATAACCTTTGCACTGTGCCTTTAACGTTAACACATGAAGGTTTTGGAAGAAGATAACCCCGTACAAGACGCTTCATGGAGAACCGCATGTCTCCTGCGTGAAAGCAGAGAATATGGAGCTCTGGGTTGACATCTTTTGTACATTAGAACCACTGAAGCTTTTCATGGCGGAGACAGAAAGTTTCTCTAAGTGCCAAGATAAAAAAAAAAAAAAAATAAAAAAAATGTCATGTGTCTCATAGATTGAGAGTAATATTTCAAATCCTTTTGACAATCCGTCGACTGCCTGTGCAGATTATGAAGCCCTGATGGAGGATGCTTCCAGTGCCAAACCGCCCTTAACAAGGAGACATCTGCAGTCTACAATCTCATCTTTCTGGAGAGATGCAAAGACACCAGTTTAATCTGAGAAGACACCACCTATGCAATCCTAGAAACGAAGTCTAAACCCAGACAGATTGGCATGCAGAGATTTCTGGAGTCATTTGACTGCAATTTTTTTCTATAAAATTATGCCAAAGCTTAAGATTTGATATGAGCAGACACATGCTGAAGTTTTTCACGTTAAGAGGTGGTTTGATAAGGGAAAGCATCACATCAACCCTTCTCCTTGGAAAACAGAAAGGCAATCCGTACCTCAGTGTCTGTCTGTTTTTCTCTTGTGAAGGTATGTTAGCAAAAGAGATTAAAACAAAGCGCAACTCCAGCAACAGCTCAAGAAGAGAAGACTAAATTTGTTTCTGTATTTCTAAGTTCAATTTGTTTCTTTATGTCCATGGGGGACACGCTTCTCACTTCCGAAATCGAAGCAGACATTTTAGCAATTGAGCTATATTAGGGACTCAGTTTCCTTTTCTGAATGTCCATTCTCAAATATCTGATTGACAGAAAAGCCTGATGAAGCAAAACCATAGCAGTTGTGAAACAGATGAATATGCACAATCTCTGAAAACATTTGTATGCGCTTTGGTCTTTGTTTGTATCTAATTATTAGCTTTTATCAGACTAAGCCTATTGGAAAAAAAGTTTTCCATAAGTAAAACGTTTACAATAGAGATCTTACAGGTTGAATTTTAGATTAAAGTTAAGACTGCATATTATGTTGGGAGTCACCCCTTCTGTTTTCAACCACAAATATACTTCTCCCAGGAGAAGTGAAGGTATACTCATTTTATTGGTTTGATATCAAAAAAAACACGAGGGAAGAATGAAAGGAACAGATTACTCCCAACTCACAGAATAGGTCCCTACAATGAGGTTCCCACAACTGCTGGTGCATTGCTGTACTAAGACTCCTTCCTTTCTCCCTTACAACTGCTTCTCTCAACAGAACCTCTGTTATGAACCTCGCCACTTTCTCCCCAGAAAGACCAGTCAGAGTAAGACAAAGGCGAAGTTATTAATGACTAGAACGGTGGCAATTCCTGAAATACAATCCTTGCTACCTATTTTGCAGGTGGCAGAATATCCTTCCAGTTTAACGGGCTTATAAAACAAAATGAAGGGAGGGTAAGTAAGATAAGAGATCTCAGAGAATAAACAAGGCTGGAGAAGGTGAGGAAAGAATCTCAGTTAGAGAGCACGATTCAGGTTCTTTTCAGAACAGTTCATTATTTTCCGTTACCTTGTGGGAAGAGATCTGCTAGAGGATCTGAGCAATGACACGTTACTCCTTTGAGAGTACGAATTTGATCCAGATAATCTGCTCTAACATCAAACATCCCTGCCACAGGGATTGATTTAAGTCATTAAAAGCTTTTTATTTACAGTTTTTTGTACAAAATACTCCTCAAAGTACTTTAATTCCTCTTAAATGATTTAGGCAAGCACCACAAATTTGACGTTAGTGGCTCGTGTTGAACACAAAATCTGCCTTTTAAGAAAAACCTGCTGCCTCCCATTCACCACTGCTGAAGTACCGGCATCTGCGAGCTCTCAATCATCTCCTCGAGCGCTGGCCTGACCTTGTTTCCCACGTGGGCGTACAACCTTAGAGATCTGCGTGCGAAATGAGTGACTCACTTGTAAGCTGACCTGATTTCATTAATAAGGTAATGGGTTAGTATCTCAAAAAAGAAGGTGCAGTATCTTTTCCAGAGCAGGCATTTTTGATCAGGATGCGACCGCTACACGCATTAGTACAAAAAGCCACGATGCCAGCCTGAAGGAGGGAGCAATTCCATCTTACTCATTTGGAAATCAGATTTCTGGACGCTGCAGTGACCAGGTTACAGGACCTACAGGACTATAAATCATCTTACACAGTCAGTTAGCGAAGACAACCCGAAGTTGCCCTTTGGAATGAAAAGAAAAAAGCCTCCTGCACCTATGACAGAAAGGATGACACATCCCCCCCAGTCTTTTTAAGCTCTACTTTTTATGAGGTGCTGCAGCAGAAAACTAATTTTAAAAATCATTCAAATTCAAATCTTAAGCCGACAATGTTCCTTTAACTCAAACTGGTGAAGTGCTTCCTGGCACAGACACTCGACTATTAACTTGGCATCTTCATCCAGGCTGTGTGTTGAATATGGAACAAGTGAGAGCTCCAGAGATAGAATCTCCTTTGGCTTGATCACAAATCATAAAGATAATGGCTTTCTACTTATAAAGATTTTTGGAAAGCCGTTTTGCTTCTGAGCCAGTAACCTATGTTTGGATTTGGATATCTTGCTATATTTAAAGAGGATGCATGCCTGCTAAATCTTAAAAAAGAATGCAATGGCGGAACAGTGCGGAAAGGGGAAATCAAACAGCTGCTTTCGATGAAGAACATGTAGTGGATGCATATAAAAAAAACCCTGACCATCAAGTGATTTTAGTCTTCCACCTCAAGCAGCTGATCACTGTTCCTCCTCGAAGAGTCACAGACTGGAAAATGATACACCCTACCTGCTCCGAGATAAGAAATGAATGAAAATGAGAATTATTTCCTGCTTAAAAGACAAAGGTTATGGTTGTATCTCTTTTGGGCTGAAGAACTGGTCTGTCTGTAAAACAAGGCAAATTCCATATTTTGATTATTCTTTATTTTGATTTATCGAGCATAGCGTGGACAGTCCAGAGATGAACTTTGTGCTAAGACTTCATTACCATTACTAGTATCTCTCTTCTCATGCAACATTAATAATTATCTCAATTCCTCATCAAGAAAAGGGAATAACCTCACTAAAGGCACGCAAAACAAGTTTGGCCCTCAGAACACAGGAAAAGCTTTTGTGCTGACTGGGGTGAGCAAGGAACCTTTTTCATTTATTTATTTCAGCGCAAAAGGAACAGCAAAAAAGTTTGTTAGGATAAGGGAATTTCAACGTAGTTCAGGAGAAAGGAAACATTCTGTTTGCACAGAACTCGAACTGTGGTATTCAATAATGTACATTAAAAGAGAAGCTGAATTCTGTTGCAAATGAATGGTAGAAACAGATTAGGATGAACTCTTTTAGCTTCCAACACATAGAAGCATTGTGTCATTTTATAAGTTTGGGCAGCTTCAAATCAGCGGAGTCCGGACTGTTAACAGAGATCGCGCTGGACTGACCCTGTTCCTGCAGGAAAACAGAGACAGAGACCAACTAACCTGACAGAACTCCTGCCAACACGCAGAAAGGGCAGCGCCACGTAGTATTAACGCACGCGCGCATGACATACAGGCGTTTCTTTCCCCCCAACCGAAGGAATGACAGTCGAAGTGCAAATCTAGTACGTCCCATTAAAAAAAAAAGTTTAAAATGAAGTTTAGAACTGCTTAATGAGCCAGGCATTTTGGTCACTGCCTTATTTGGTATTTAAATCACAAGGCAGGTTTTGCAGAGCGCTCCACGCCTGTTTGCAATAACATCTCCTGCACGGTTTGGTTTCTTACCCACTTTTACCTTTATTTGTCCCGAGTTAGAAGTTATATGATATGTATTTATGGAAGAAAAGTATTTGCACGCAAACAATGCTTGACAGCTAATTTTTTGCCAGATCTCTAATAAATGACGATGTAGAAATAGTCACTGAACGGAAGATCAGGTTGTCAATTATTTAAGGCAGAATGAATTATTTATTAGTGATTAGCAGCTGGTCAGGAGCCTGCTAAGCTGTTGTCAGCGCTGGGCAAGACATTAGTAATTCGGAGCAACACAAAAGGTTCAGCGGTTTCACAAACTCATAATAAACCGCTAAGGATCCAAACACAGGCTAATCCTAAGACACTACTTCCAGTGATCACCACGCTTTAATTAATTTCGTACACTGCCTTTTCAGCAAATTCCCTTCAGTGTTTTAGTTTACAAAAAAATCAAGTCACCTCTGCTCTTTTGGCTTTAACTTTCCATTCAGGATTTAGTGAACTGGATTCTGTTATGAAAATGAAGTTATCTTTCATGAATCAAAGCCATACAAAAAGGAAAACCCACGTAAAAAAAAAAAAAAAGAAAAATAAAAATCTCCAACCAAACCAAAAAACACCCCCAACGCTGTAGTAAGTGTTAACTTCTTCGTGAATAAATGACTAACATGAAAGCACATTACCGTGTCTGTACTTAAAAACCATGCGTTTTCTAAACTACCATAGCCTTCACGTAGATGACATTTTAAAAAAAGTAATTTTGTTTTGATACATACTCCCAATAAAGCAACGTTTGTTGAGATGAATTACTGAGTCACATATTCACAGGGTCATTAGTTCAATCACGTACAACATCGCCCCAGTATTGCCCCCAAGTTTGTAATTATGAAACACATACTTTTCTAATACCAAAGACCAATAAAAAACACTTTAAAATCTGCAAAACTTGCAATAAAACCATGAGAAACTCAACACTGAAATAATCAGAGTGAATCTTTCACATGCTTATTTATAAGGGGCTATTAATAACCCAGGATAAGAGTTTTGTTTGTTCGTTTAAAAGTCTGGGGGCTAAAATTTCATTTGCTCTCGGTGACACGACTTGCTATTCTGCCCGAGCGAGCTCAGGGTGGCGGGCAGCGCCCAGGGCTGCCATGGCCAGCGCGTCTCCAGCCCGCTGAAGGCAGCCGGATTCACAGCCAGCTTCTTCAGCTGCGGCTCCTCTGCCACGGGGAATTCTCACCTGGCCAGCTGTGGACAGCATCCGGCTCAGCGCCCTTCTGAATGGTGCAAATCAAATAAATAGCTCGTGATGTACAGATAATGCTTAAAAAACTGCTACTACTAGAAAACCAGATGCTATTGTATATAGCTCCTCCATAGTTCTGTTTCCTAGACATCAAATTTAAAAAGAAAACAGCATTACACAACTCAGTGACTGCAGCATCATCTCTCTGATGATTTTTGGTCATAGCCAAGTCCTCTGTAAAGGAAATTACGTACACAAGAAGCTTAAACACAACTTGCTCAACCAATTTGTCGAATTCCCAAGTGTATTACAGTGGATGCAAAGTTTTGCTACATATAATTGACTGAAAATGTTTCTATCCCTAAAGATGGTAATTTTATATAAAGCTTACCTAAAGTTCTGTGCCAAATCTAGATGAAGAGTTTCCACGGAGCTGAAATAAAAAAAAAATAAACACCACATTGGTTTCAGCAGAAACACTAATGCAATAAACAAAGCATGCTGCCAGAATTTCAGTTAGCATTTTAAACTTTTCTACTATGTAGACTGTAGGACCAATAATTGCATTGCACGCTTGATCAGCTTCAGACAAACTTTGTTTGAACGTGACTTATCTGCACATTTTGCTTGGAAGAAGCAACCAGGCAGACAGAGATGCAAACACCTCAAAAAAGTAACTGATGATAACGCAGTCAGAATGATGCCTGGGACGCGTAATTGTTACACAATCCAATCTTACCTTGGAAATATGGAAAAGCAATTTCAGAACTCTAAAACCCAGTTATGCCTTCATCTTATCTGACCATGCAATACAAAGATTTAAAAAAAAAAACCCCAAAACAAAACCCAAACACAACCTCCCCGCAAAACAAAAAAAAACCCACCCAAACAAATATAAAGCCTGTTTTTGAAAATGCCATTACAGAAAATAAGCAATTTTTGTGTTTACTTGCATTTCAATTTCTCTATCGCCATCAAGTATCACAACCCTCGAGATTAGTTACTTTTGGGAAAAGTTGTAAAGAAATCTGCAGAATGGATTTGCCTGTGATGCATACAAAGCCGCAATTACCACTGTGACAAAAAATATTATCCAGACTAATGATGAGAGGAATAAAAAAGTTATTATTAACAAACAAAAGTTATGGGTCTCACTAATTCAACCTGTATTATTTTTGCTCATGATCAATTCTATAAATCACTTTTTCGAACCCGCAGTTGAACAGCTCTATTACTTTAAATATTTATTTGTAAAAGATGAAATAAGAACATCTTCCATGATTTCTGTACAGGCAAAACCATGTTATCATCAGCAAAATTTCTTAAGGTATTATTTCTTTAACATTCCCACCACCCCTTCAGTAGCCAGCAAAAGCTGATGCTATGAAGTGATACAGTAGCAAGGTCTCCACCTCTCGGCTTGGGAACGGCCTTTCCCAGTCCCTTAATAAAGTTGAAATGCAGGGAAAATCCCAAGTTTCGTGTCTGTCTTTCTGCACAAAGTCTTAATACAGAGCTCATGCGCAAGCTGAGTTAGCAATCACACATATCATTTGTTCTAAAATGTCTTTAAATCGGGAGTTAGGAGTTACGATTATGGCACCAAACCTGATTTTCTTCTGCGACAAAGCGCCTTTGACACGGATGCGCAGTGGTCTGTTCAATCACTCAGGGGAATGTCAATCACTAAGACACCTTTTTCATGCTTTGCCTTCAGTGCCTGCCTTTGTATGAAGACTTTAGGTACTACAAATAGCTTGTATTACCCTATTTTCAAAGGCTCTGCTGTGAACCAGCATCTAGTTGTGCCACGCTAGCTCCTTGCGGCCACGCTAGCACGCGTGTAGCTGAACGAGCTGCAAGAACACCCGCTGGGGGGGAATTAGGGAAGGGTAGCCGGGGAGTCAAAAAATAGCATCAAGGGTTTGCTCTTCACTAATTTCCCTGAAAAACCAAACCTGGGGCTAACTTCTCAGCGAAGGTGGTGGTTGGACAGTGAGTGGCAGCAGTAGAAGGGAATCAGCCAAGGGGTGGAAAGCCAGCTCTCGTACTGGGAGAGGGTGACTTAGCGTGCTGGAGGAGAGACGATGGATTGAGCTGGACAACTAAAACCAGAGGGACAAATCAAAGACGAGAAAGGGGAGGCACCCAGAAACGAAACACTCCATCCCTCCGTGGAAGCTAGAAAGAACTGTCCTGCACTCCTTGCCCGAGTGCTCTGCAGAGGGAAAAGAAAGGTATTTTTCTGTAGTCTAATATGATTTAGAAACCATTTAATCGGAGTTACTTTTTTTCAAGTAAAGGCTTTCTTCCTACAGCCCTTACAGCCACTTCCAAATTACAGTTGTGAACAGGAGTGACTTTTATTCTCCCTGTCTTTTTCTATATAAATTAGATCAAAAATAAAAGACACTATTGAAGATACCTGAAAAGGGGATAAAAAGGTAAATACTCACACAAACCACGTATCTGCAAACTCTTTGGGGTTTGTTTGTGGGGTTTTTTTCATGTTTTTCACCCTATGATTCAGCAGGCCTCTGAAGAAGGGTAAAAGGAAGGGCTTTTGGTAGGAAGCATAATAATCTAGCATAAGAAGTCCTTGCAAAGTCCACACTATGGTAAGAGTGCCAAAGGCTACAGTATTTCTTAAGCCACTGAGAAGTGCAAGTTGATTATAAAATTTTGACAATAGGAATGGATGGCTGGAAGGAGTCCCTCGACTCTCTTGGCAAGAAAATAGAAAGAGAATACCGCAAAAGAGTTCTCCTATAGGGAAAACTACTTATCAGAGGAAAAAGTAAAAAGCCTTAAGGTTATCGCACAAAAACCGCATTCACTTGATTCCTCTGGTCACTGCCTTGCAGCATTCACTAAAAAGGCAGGAAAGTGAGAAAGGAAACAAGGTATTAGAATCCTATTAAATCCAAGCACCTGCCTTCCACAGTGCAAAACTCCTTGAGGAAGGAGGTGGAAGAAAAGACACATGGTTCCTAAGGACAGAAGTAAATCCAGAGAGGTGTGGGAGAACAACTGGGCTCTCTGGCACCACCAAATGCCTCAAAAATTTCTGAATGAAATAGATTTTCAAGCAAATAGTGAAAGGCAATTCTACAGGTCTGATAAGTGTAAGCGTGCCCTGGAAACACAGCACTTGAGGACAGAGTGTCATTTCAACACAGGTTACAGAAAAGGGCCCCTCAGATATCATCCTGAAATCCCTCAAAAAAACCCTGCAAAACTCTTCCCAAATCGAATTATTAAATTTGAGATGCTGGCAGATACTAAAATCCCGTGCGCCTTCACTGGCAGAGAAAACCAAATTTGTTCATCCAAAACACAGTCCGTGAGTGCTAAGGCGTGATGCTCACCTGTCCGGGCACAAGGAGATGTAGAGCAGAATGAGAAGCACTGCTCCTACTACGGTTGCCAACAGCGATCTCATCCAGGAGCTAAGCTGGCAGAAGTTACAGTACTGCACAATGGTGATCAGAATCGCGCAACACATAAACATGGTGTACTGCAACAAAGAGAGAGAGCGCGAGTTAGCTTCTTCGTGCTGACCGGAGCCCTTCCGCACATCAATGCCAGGGTAAATTAAAGGATGTGTGATATAAAAGAGAAGGATCTAATTTTATCTGTATTATATGCATGGTAAGTAATCCCTCACAGGGTCTGTAGCAGCAGGCAGCACCTGAAGATGGAGGTCTTCCCTTCAAAGAGAACTTTTAGCGCAGGTTGGTTGTCACAATTTTCCCTAGATGGAGTTTTGTATTACTGCATTACACAACCGTTATTTCAGTAACTTTCAATACCTTCAGCTTACCTTTGCAAAAAGCTCAGTACCTCTTCTTAATAAAAAAACACAAAAAAGAAGAAAAAAAAAAAGAGTAAACATTCATGGTAATCTCCTTGCAGTTACCGGGGTCAGAACCTGTTGCTTTTAAAATGGATGTCTGCATTGAGAATGTGGAACACATCCACCCTCAGAAATTTCACCCAACTGCTTACCCTTAAAAACACTTCTTAGAGAACAGTATCATACTGACCAGCAGCAGGTGATCTCAGAAAAGAAAAAAAAATCCGCTTTGACAAAAAAAGGCAGGCACCAGTCACTGTCAACCGATGCTCGGTAACACCACCACTTGTGTCAATTTGAAAGGACAATTTTATATTTTCTGTTCCAAATGCCCTATCTCAAAAAACCCCAAGCCCTTTCCCCTTCCACATCTTTACATGGATCCACATCTTTACTGGATAAAGAAAAAGAAGGGCAGGATGGATATATTCCCCAGAATGCCTTCATTTCCGTCTAACAGTGGTCAAAACTCTCAAGCTGAGGAGCAAATTTTGGTTTTATCAAGAATATTCATGACCATCCAAGCTAAAACAGAGACGCCACAACTGCATTACGGAGTTCTGTTCTAGCTACATACTGTGGTTTACAGTAACAAATGATCATTCTCTCCCTTTCTCTCTCATTTTAAATTTGCTTTACAGCTGAAGTGCAGAGACTGCAGATGATTAGCAATACTGTAGCATAACAAATAAACATGTGATACAGAAGTAGACACGGTATACGGGGAAAAAAACGTACATAATTTACCATTTTTAAATCTCAATCACATTTGTTGGGTTTTTTAAAATGACTCAAAAACAGATAAAAAGAATTTCAGAAGTGTCCATAAAAAAACCCCATAATTTAAACTTACTTTTTTTCCCCCCCATTTCAGGTCTCCTAAAGTGGCAGAGCACTGGTTCTCACTCCAAGTGATGCCCCAGCATGAAGCCAGCCTATAGAGGGTCAGTAAGTGCTGTGTTTTACTATGTACGCATGGCTTTGGAAAGTTTTTTTTTTTTTTTTAATATTGCTGTTTTTGTTAATTTTGATTTTAATTATTTTATATCCAGGGAGGGTATAAAATGCTATGAATTAAAAAAAAACTTCGCAAAACCATGTCATAGTAAAATATGACACTTACCTGACCCTCTATAGATTGACTCCATTTCCTAGAGCTCCGTGACTGTTGAACCACTGAGCACAAGACGAGTTGGGACATCTCTTGGAGAGTGAGCCAACCACCCCACGACTCTGGAGGACCTGCAAGAGGAAAGAAAGCCAAGTTCATTCTCAGTTTGGCGATGGCCACCAGGCTGCCGCCTGAAGCGTTTAGACTAACAACCTGATCTGAACAGGTTATCGAGAAAACACTAATAAAACGGTGCTTCTAACGTTATTTTTGAACATTTGGAGAGATGATCGAGGATGGTGATGAATGAGATGATATAAAGATCAGTGGATAGATTTGAGAGCTTTGAAGATTTTTCAGCTCCCTTCAGTGTGAGGAAGACATTCCTACAATTAGTTTACTGGTAGACATAAGGGAGGAGGGCTATCATCAAACTGGAAAAAAAAATGTACAGCTTAAAAATAGTCAACTGAAATTCACAAAAGGTAAGAGCTGCAGAATGGTTTTAAACGTGGGATGTGAAACAATATCGAACACATTCTTCTGTGACTGTGATAAGCATGGAATATATGTTTAAATCAGGAAGGAATAAAAAAAAGTCTGGGCCACATGTTCCCATGAAACAAACACTTCCCAACACGCAGTAATAAACTGTGAGAGGAAGAATGATGAGGACCTGGTCATTACCTACGCCCAGAGCCCTGAAATAGCAAGAAATTTGCGAAAAAGAATTCCCTGAAGACCCTGGAAAGGAAGGACTGTGCACTGGGCTACCCAAGAGAAACTTGCAGAGAAACAAACTTTCATTTCTGGTTCGAGTCCATTTTATTCACAACCAGCTTTTAAGCACTCATTTTTATGCTACAGTTAGCCTTTAAATTAAACTATTCTCCCCCCCTCCTTAACATTTAACCCTTTGTTCCCCTCTTTTGCATGCTTTTATTAAAGAAGACACCAAATCCCCTGTGAACCTTTCTGTGGCTGGGCTAAACATGCCAATTTCTTTCTGTTCCTTTTCAGAAGGCAGCTACAGCATTCCTTTAACCAGCCCCGCAGCCCCTGCAGGGTAACCGTTTCTGCGTACTGAGAGCTCTCTCCCTTGACTTTCTCCACCTAACTCCGCAAAGAAAAAACATCCGCTGCTAATACCGTTCTCGCTGTTGAGATTCACCAATGTGCATGCAAAGTTTTGAAGTATACACAGCGTCTCCGACTACGAACTCTAACTCACAACCAGAATGAATGCAATGAAAAGCCCGAGATACACGACTCGCATTATCTAGAATAAACACCTGCAGAAGTGTTTGGGCTAAGAAAAAAAAATAAGTAGGTATGTAGGCAGGCATATCCCTCTCCTCTTTTGTATAAGAGTTATCAAATAAGCAAGTGACTGTATTTACATAACAAACTAGGCATTTCATCGCACACAAAAGCCCCGTCCCTCTAAGGGATCTGTATCAAACAGATGTAAAGCACGAGGGAGGCGAAGGGAGACGGCAGGCAAGCAACAAGCTTTGTTAGATCCAAACCGTCAGATTATGAAACACAGTTGGACAACTTACATGTATATTTGTTTCAAAATCAGAGGTGAAGTGTGAAAAAACTGCAAGAGCTGGGAGAGAAACCAGGATCGCACCGAAAAAATGTCGAGGCAGCCAGCCAGATATCACCTCCAGGAGACGCTTGGTGCAAGTCATCACCTCCTCCAGAAAGAACGCCATTCTGGAACAAATGAAATCACAGATCCAGGCATTAATTTCAGCGCATCGCTTCATATGTCTAATTTATGTGTAATAATGTAACTTCAAATCCTTCACTTGTACTCTATGAGCAATCACAGCACGTTACATGCCCACAGCACCTGTTGGTAATTTCAGGAAATAATCCATCTTTGCTGAAAGACGACGGGTTGTTCGCTCCAGCAAGGGAAGGAGAGCGTGTGGGACGCTGGGCTTTGAGAAAACAAACTGAAACCCAATTACTGAAAGCCAGTTTTCACTTACTTGGAAGGTAAGCATAGGAAAGACTTCTCTCCATTCCTAAATACTGAGCCTTAAAGCAGGTGGGGAGAGGGGAAGCTTTTACAAGTTAAAAAAATTACTTCCAATAAGAGCAGAAATGTTTGAAAAGCAGGGCTGTGGACCCTGCTAACACAGCCACCCCGCGCCCGTGCAAATCCACGCCACCTTAACGTTACACTGCAATCGAAACCAGTTCTCCCAGTTCCAACCACCCCGACAGAAGTTCCCGTCGGCAGCCAGGCTCCGTTCCCTCTCCTTAGGGAAGGGGAAGAGGAGTGTGGGCTGCGAGCTGGCACCCTCGGCAGCCAGCAGAGCCCGAGGAGCGGTTGGGATGAGCACCTCGGAGGCCAGCTGGCAGCCGAGAGGCTCCTCCGCTCGCCTGGTGGTATCTATCACAGCAACCCAGTTGGCTCCGCACAAGGCATGCGGGAAGGAACGGTTCTTGCCTCGAGCTGCGGGTAAAACGACGGCCCAAACCTGCGAAGCGCCGAAGGAGCCAACTGGAAGAGGTTTGGAGAGCAGCTTAACGGAGATGCCTCTTAAATGAGAGCGTTTTTAATTGTCAAAATGAATAAGGAAAGGTAAAAGGATGCCTAATGCTCGAGGACATTGCACAGAAAACATTTATGTAGAGAAACAAATCCTTAGAATAACTTCCTTCTTAAAGCTCAAAAACATTAGTCACTCCAGAAAAATTGCAACTGCTGTTCAAGTTTCTAATTATTTTTATGAAGACATAAAAAGGTAATGTAGTACAGCGACCTTCATTCAAAGCCAGTACATGTGGATGTATGTAATTATCAGAATTAGTCTAGGCAGGTAAATCCGCTGTCCTAACAGTGGACGACAGCTGAGCCCAAACAGTAAATAATTACTACTTTTTTGTGGGCAGAGATGCTCACAGTTAAAAGAAAAAAAAATATAAATACAACACACACTAAATATGAAAGTCATAATCTCCACAGTTACACAAATTATTCCATATTACCTGTATCTTTTAAAAGAGAGAAAAAAAATCCACTGATTTTCTAACACTGTTGTCTAAAATACAAAGTATTATGCTGGATAAAAGCCTGATACAAATCAGGATAAATTAAAAGCTCTTTATGTGAATTGGACACTTATTCCACACCTTTAAATATACATCATTTATGAATGATACTTTAATTCTCTGGTCTAGACTTCCGTGAATTTTGCAACCTCAAGCATTTTTTTTAAGCTTCAAGAGCTCTTCTCTAATTTAGTATATTGAAATCTGGAAATTATACTTAAAAGCATAGAAAAAGATCAATTTGGGGTAACAGGATGGAAGACGCCATAAGACACCAGGACCCCACGAGAGGGCGCTCACAGATTTGCTAGTTCTCAGTTTAATGGCCTTCCATTTACACCAAAAATTGTAGCTATATTTCAACATAAAAAAGAATTCCCAACAGAGAAATGAAAAAATTGTTTATAAAGCAAAATAAAATTTTAAAAAAAGCTCGGTAGAGTAAGAACTGGGGTTTCTAATGGGTCACATACTGTCACCTCTAACCTCAACGACAGAACTATCCCTGCCTCCAGCGGCAGCCAAGTCAGCCCAGTATCGAGTACTTCTGGAAATGCCACCCAAGTTCATGCCTCTAAAAATAAAGTGCAATTCTCCCAAAGCCTACCAATTAGGATTAACATTTATGAGGCCGAACTGTGAGAAAGGAAAGCGAACCGGGGTGCAAGGCAGAGCATCCCTGGGCTGCCCCGGCGGGGCGGAGAGCCTGGAGCAGCCGGTCTCTCCGAAGGCAGATGAGCGACACCTCTGCCCACGCTCTGGCGGGATCTTCCATCTCGCTCCCACGGAGGCTGGCACAGAAACCAGCTCTGTGGCACGCAAAGCGTGGCAGATACCCAGTGCAGCTCATGTCTCTCACCCCAACCCACACAACACGACTCCACGGTGCAGAAAGCTTGGGGTGGTTTTTTTTTTTTTT
>VUYV01000648.1:54957-122698 GCA_008711295.1 Anarhynchus alexandrinus | reverse complement strand
TTTTTTTTTTTTTTTGAAGGACAGATAGAAGTTTTCTGTTTGAATTCCCTCACTCTGATGGTGCCCTGTGAAGGGAAAAGATACGCAGTCACGTGTGGCATCCCAAGGAACAATAAGCAGGGGCAGGCATGGCATGCAGACTCTGTTTCCTTAGGTGGCCTCTATCAGAGCCACCTTTCCCTCCTCCAATTTCTGCAGCTAGATCTCTCTTTGCACAAGATCTGCCACGAGGCTTCTTGGCTTCACTAACACTGTTCTCCAAATATTACAGACCGTCCAGGCGAGTTCCCGGGATGCTGTCAAACAAAATGTTCCCAAGCCAGCCACCGTTTCAGTTCTCACTGCTATTTCAAGACTTTCTTACGCTTTATTTACCTAATTGAGATGACAAGGGACAGCACCTCTAGCAGGATGGCGATGACGAACACCACGACTGCTGCAGGCGGTGGAGGGGATGCGACCATCCCGTGTTTCAGGAAACAGGTGATAGAGAGTATGAGGAAGACTGTGGTGGAGAGGAACACGTCCAGGAGGGAGCTGAAGGTAGCGCTGGCAAATGTCTTCACTGGAGCATTCCTTATAACCTGCGTGAAATACAGGGATCAAGGGAAGGGATGAAAATGAATAAATGTTATTTTGCAGAATTCAACTGTACCAGAAACAGCAGCTCACAAAAACAGATAAAGGAATACAGAACTTTTTGCCGCCGTATTAATCCAACGTAAGTACTGTTTTGAAACAAGAAACAGAAGAGGTAGTTCAGCTCCCCGAGAATAAGTCCGTGTTGACAGAAAGCACTGGCAGCACAGCCCCTGGGTCTGGGGTGATTGTTACAGAATATTACGATACAGAAATAAACCATATGAAAATTGCCTATTCTATGCAAAGAAACATAAAAACCATAATTACAGAAGATAATGTTATAAGAAGTTTCCTTCAAGGGCTTTCATTTAAAATAATAATAGATTTTACAGTAAGCCTTCTAGCTCCGATGGCTCTTTAAGAAAACCCTCCAAACACCACTCTACAGAAACAGTTCCTTGCCTGCGGCAGAGTTCACATCTCCCTTTCAGACCAGATTAAAAGCAGCAATCGGGACGCTATGTAATCTGAATCGATCAGAGCCCAGGACACTAAGTTCTGCTCTTCCGTAACCCCTTACCACACGTTCCCATCCCATCTCGTCCTAGCCCCAGTGCTTGTGCAGCTGTGCTGTCTGCTACTTTGGCCAGTCCAGCTGAAAACTAGATCATGAGCTTCACATCCTGGCTTATGAGTGTTGTTATCTGCCCAAGGGACCACAGAAAGCAAGTTCCAAAGAAAAACAAAAAAAAAATGTTATCAATATGGCCACGCAGTAGCCCAGTTTGAATGCTGCAGCCTTCTACCCTGCTTTAATTTGAAGATTTCTTTGGCTCCTCAGAACACTATCTGCACTCAGCAATATCGGGAAATGAACTTGTTCCTCATTTGTACCTCCCTGCAACCTAATAAATTCAGCTAGCATCATTTCTGTGCCAAAATTACCTTTTAATCTGAACTGTAGCACAACCCTGTTAGTCCAGACAGACAGTCACATACATTGAATTAAGAAAAGCAGCACTGTATCCTAAAGTGACAGCGTTAAGGGTGCCCTAACAGTGTTAAGTAGGGCCTTAATTTCCAAACAAGAACAGGCTAAGCAAGCTCTTGGGAAGCGGAGCCGCTTACAGAGAACAATCACAAAATGAGCAGGCAGTTGGCACTGGGTAATTAGAGGTGAATTCAGTGGTGTTGGAAGTTACTTTCAGCACCAGTTTACTGCAAGGCAATTAAAGAACCAACAGTGCTGACAAACCACTTCACTCTCCAAGAGAAGATTGTTTTGTTGTTGTTTTTGACCAGTGCTATGCTAATATTAAGGCTTTAGCTGGTTTTTTTTGCCCCAGTGCTGCAGAGTTACTATTAGAGAGTGAAGATTCCCATTTCCAGGCAGGTTTACATAATAATTTTCAAAGTAATAGCTTGCCACTAACAAAATGCACAGACCACAGTCCTGCTCCTTCGTTGAATTTCCTACATACCCACATTAATAGCTCAATCTGTATATGCTTCACTATCGCTGCTTCGCTTCTCTCTCCAAATGCCCCATTGGAAAGAACTTGATTTACTATTTTCTGCATAGTCTGTGCAAATTTTGCAGGCTGTATCCCACAGGAAGCTTCTCCCTGTTGTTGCTACATGAGCTTTATTCAGAGAGATACCACTAGAATAGTACAGATGAGTACAGGATGAGTACGGAGCTCCTGAACAAAGTGAACAAACAGAACTGCAACACAACTATGCTTCCCTTTGTTAAAAAAGTAAGTTAGGTCTCATTTGTAAACATTGGAAAACAACCAAATAGGGGCTACTGCTAAGGACAACGTGACAACGCTGCCCAGAATAGAAAGCAGTCCTGGACAGAAAGCAACAAGCAGCAGAAGCAGAAATCCTACCTGCCCTCAGATGTAGGATGTACGGGGAAGAAAAGAAATGCACACCTACATTTATCACGATGCAATTCTGCCAGATGGACGACCCAAAATAATAGCTCAGTGCTACTGGCAGGGAAGGGCCTGTTCTCCGTCCTGATGCTGGACACTTACCTTGCGCTGGCTCTGGCATGTGCCAACCTCTCTGTGAGCTGCTGGTTCAGTCCAGCGGAAAACAGACCCGGACAGAAAAAGAAAGAGCCCCAAACAGAAAAACAAAGCATGAATATTTTATGCTAGGCTAGTAAAATGAACTGGCTCACAGCAGGGCCGCCTGATAAGCACCAGAGCCATCAGAAGGAACAAGGAGGAGTAGGAACAAGGAGGGGAGAGCAAATGCCCTCTTTTGGCAGCAATTTTTCAGCTACTCGTGGAAATGCAGCCTCAGTTAGTACTGACGCCTCATGTCATAAAATCATCTAGGTTGGACGGGACTTTGAATATCATTGAGTCCAACCATCAACCTAACACTGCCAAGCCCACCGCTAAACCATGTCCACATCTACCTGTCTTTTAAATACCTCCAGGGATGGCGACTCCACCACTTCCCTGGGCAGCCTGTTCCAATGCTTGATATCCCTTTCGGTGAAGAAATATTTTCCTAATATCCAATCTAAATCTCCCCTACGTGTTGCTATATGTAAACTTAAAACACCTTCCTAGTTTGTATCAACCAGGCAGGACTATCTGCTGACATGGAAAGCCTGCAATACTATTAGTCCCCAGGGGGATGAAGGACTTTTTACACTCAGTGCAGAATTTTGAGGAAGGCACCAAGTTCCTTACAATTTACTTGCTGTCCCTTACAATTAGGCAGTGTTTTGAACTGCCTGTTTCTGAATGCAGCACACTTACAGAACTTAAGACCTTTGAGTTCAGAGCAGGTTTGGGTTCCATAGGGATAACCATGAGGCTGTGACACGAACAAGAATCAAATTCAGAGTTACCATTCTCAAAGTTAGGATATTTGATGAGAGGGCAAGTAGCATTTGCCTCTTTACTTTCATCTTAGCATGGTTCTCTGGCCTGCCTAAGGCCTTAAAACCTTAACCTGAAAATGGAGAAAAGGCAGGTGAGAAGTAATTAGTGTATCTTAGTGGATTGTGTAAATGAATTTCCAGCCTAAACGTTGCACTAGACTCAGGGCATGGCACAAGACAGGTAAACTGAAAGGAGACTGTTTTCAGAGGCAGCAATACCAAGAAGTAAATCACACGCGACATTTCACGAGCTTTGCCATCCACTGCAATGAAATGTGTTGCTTCGACAGATTACAGAAGGAAACCAACGCCAGGAGAAACACACCTCTTCCTGATAGCTCGTCCTGTAGGCCATCTCCAAATCCTGATCCAAGAAGTTCAGGCTCAGCTTGTTAATAGGCGGTTTAAAGAAGTAGTCTTTCATGAGGCTAAAGAGAAAAGACGATACCAACATCAGTTTATTCAGCTGTAACTCTCTCAGAGCCCCCCCGTTCTGTGGTTTCTGTTTGTAGGGACGCTGGCACTTGGCTTTGAAGTTCCTGTAGCTTTTCTTTGCTCTCGGTCACCAAGGTACCACCTTATCCACATCACTCACCCAGTCAAAGGAAATACTTTACAAAAAAAAAAAAAACAACAGAGAAAACAGTATTTTCAGGAAGAGACTAACAAGTCCTTCCAGAAACTTAACAGCTACAACCGCAGATGACTACAGATAATTGTAATATAATCAAAAAAATAGTAAAGGCTAATTGCTGCTACAGAGGCACAACCTTAGGAGATGTGTGGCTGTGGGATATTTGTGTCTTAGGGGTCCTTAGACAAGGATGACAAAGGTGACAAATTGTTAGAAACAAAAAATGTTGTCCATTTTAGAAAACAGCGCTTTCTTTTTATTTCAAAGACGCTAGAAGAACTCAGTAACTCAGCTGGGAACATTCCCCTAACGAGAAACGGAAGCTGAGGAGACAGATATCTTATATTTACTTCCGAAAAGAGAAGATTTGAAATCGCCAGAATCATCAACAAAGGCACTGACAAATAACGAAACTAGCTCACTAGGACTAACGAACCAGGAGGCAGCATCTGCCAGAGGGTGCTTATGCCCTCCTTCACCTTATCTTCCAGCGCCAGGGGCAGAAAAAAACCCAAACTAAACCCAAATATAAAAGAGGCCTCAATCACTAAAAAGGTGTTTCTATTCTATTATATTCTATAGTGGAAGGTGTCCCTGCCCATGGCAGGGGGTTGGAACTAGATGATCTTTAAGGTCCCTCCCAACCTAAACCATTCTATGAGTCTATGATTCCCCAGCCTCTGGAGCAAAAATTGAACATTTTTTTTGAGTTTTACATTAGTTGTAAGAGGTTTATGAAAGAAGTTTTCTAATGACATTGAGAGCACTTGATCTGCAACCCTTTTCTTTCTCTAGTAGGTCTCAAAAAGCTGAAAGGACTCAACTTAGAGAGCACCGAGTGCCTTGTGCCAGATGGTCGCACAGTAAGGTCCCGCCTGCTCATGCCATTTATTGCTGGGATAGCCCCTCACCCTCTCTTCCCTGCAGCCCTCATTGGAGGTTTCGCAGCACACCCTCTTGCTATGAACCTCCTTTCAGTTCCAAGCAACCAGTTCCACTTGTTATTTCCAGTAAACTGTTTTTTAAATTACTGTAGAATCTGAAATGGGGCAGCTTCTTCCCAAGTGCTATTCCCACCTTGAAGATTGTAGCACCAAAGCAACAATAGAGAGGGCTATTTTCAAGTTGATAACTCTGAGCAAAGAGATGCATATGAGATTAAATTCTAAGCAGATGAAGCAGCTGAAAGATCCTACACAGCTAGCCTGTGCCTGAATTCTTTTTTTCAGGGGGGAATTTTTGGGTTTTTTTTTTCCTGTTTATTTTTTATGAACGCTTGCCAAAGAGGTTTTTTTTGGAAGCACAAGTTCCCCAGCACAAGATGGCATGTGGGAAGTAGTTCTCTTCTTGAGATGCAAGACCAACCAAACACATATTCCGAGACTGAAGCTCAAGAAGACAAAAGACCTTAACCATGAATATGGCAGATACTTTATAACCTTTAAACATTATGGCCTTGGCCAACGTATTAAAACATGAGGATACTCTGAAGGAATGACAGCACACATGCACTTGAGTTCCCCTCCCTCTTTCATTCTTTCTTTTCCTCCCTCCCTCACCTCTCTCAGACCTTTCTAAGAGCATCTTAAAATATGAATTTTGCAAGCTTTTTTTTTTTTTTTAAAATAAAAATTGTTGAATTCACTTTCTTCCAGGGAAGCTCAAACAGAGCATGGTGATGTTGTGCTGGAGCTGCAATGGCCTAAGGATGTAGGGAAGAACAATCCGGTTTGCCAGTGCAACACGAAACAGAAGGTATAACACGATGAAAGCAGGGCGAAGGCAGCATTTCTGATGGCAGCCAGCTGTACCGTGCCAGTCCAGCTCCACGTCGTCTGTCTCAAAGAGGAAGATCCTGGTTTAGTTGACTAAACACAGTCAAGTACATAATCTGCTTCCCAGGAGGTGCTGTGCCTCCCCAGCACTGGGGATTTCTGTCTTCCCTGAATCAAGCAAGACTGGGAAGTGGGAGATGAAAGAAACAAACAGATTTTGGAAGTATTTAAACAGGAAACTGACCCAAGGGGGGGATGAAGGGGTGCACAGAACCCAGCTTCTGGGGGGAGCTTCGTATTTCCCCAGGACTCTGCTCTGTAAGTCTAAAAAGATCATTTGTAAGTACTGGCCTGATTAGTGCATGAGTACTTGTTTGTAACTTAAGGACTATGTAATTTTTCTTGGAAACAAAAATCTAAAAAGCACGAATCCTTTGAAGGTATCCCCAATGAAATTCAGTTTAAACATTTTGTACTCTTACCCTATAGGTTTCTTTTAAAATACACAGTAACATGCAGATTACAATGAACAAAGCATGGTGTTTTTATAGAGGTTTTAGTAAAGCCAGACTCAAAGTTCAAACTATACACCATTTGCCAAATACATATAACCAAGATGTAAGACGATGCAAGCTGATAACTTCTATGAAAAGTATTCTTGTACAATGCAACAATACAAACATGCGGCACTAACACTGGCTTTGTTATTATTATTTTTAAAGACAACTGGAACTGTGCTGAGATACCAGCTCCAAGGTGAAATCTTGGCCACTCATGAAACTCTCAGCCGTGCACCTAAACTCTAGGAAAGAGGCTGGGAAATTAAAAACATCACCAGTGCCCAGCATTTGCTCCAGGCTAGCCCTAGGCAGCCTCCGAACGCAGTGTCCAGGCTCCAGAATCCTCCCTAGGGTATGTTCAACTCTTTCCAGCTCTACTGGAAGCCTGCGTGATTAATTTATGCACCTTATCACCCTATCTGGGGTAGGTCCTTTCTGTTAATATGAATTTAAACCACGGCGTTGCGCACCACAGTGGAAATCGCTGCCCAATGCTACGGGAAACTCACGCTTTGTTGCTGCTGGGTTTGCAGCAACATCGACCCGAAGCAGTAAAACTCCAGTATTACTATTATTGCGAATGGGGTTTCACGTAAGATGACCAAGGGGAAGTCTGGACTTCACCCCCCTCCTTGAGAAAACTCAAATCTCCCATTCAAACATCCTCACAGATTTGTTGAGACCAACAATGTATTATGTTTTATAGTAAGGGATCAAGAATGTTTTTAAAATGACTTATTACATATAAACTCACATTGAGAAACGTTAAAAAGGATTAATGTAAAACGTAGGCTTAAACCATTTTGCATAGACCTAATTAATCAGAAGATTATTTTTGGAAAGTTATGTTTACATGAACTGAACTCGGCAGAGAAGTTTCCCTGGCAACAAGAAATGGCCCACTTAATATGGTAATGATGATATTTAATTGAGACCAAAAAAAAAGCTAGGCTTTGACTGATGTCAAATCATGGTCCAATTTTTTACTTTTTCTGAACCAGAAAGAATTATCCATTTTGTAAGTGGAGGAGAAAAGCAGCAAGAACACAGGAGCTTGAGCTAGGTATCTTCAGCAAACCAACGGCATAAATTAAGCTACTTCTATAATTTAAAATTTGCAGCATGCTAGTTACATTTTAAACAAAAATCCAATTTGTTCTTGCTGATTTTTGCCAATATATGGACCTTCCCAATTCGTCTGTCTTCTAATATTTGAAAATATCAGCTTAACACCTATTCTCAGCCTCTAATGACAGACCAAGCACAGAGGAAAAAAAAAACCGGCAACTTAAATTTTAACTGAAGCTGGCCAAAGTAATCTGAAAGAATCTAGAGAAGAGACTGGAGAGGGACTGGTGTCCCTCCTTCTTACTTCTCCCTGCTTTAGTTATGTTTTCAGTTAAGATGAGAGTGTCCCTGTTCCAAGCAGCCCGGAGTCTATACGAGGATACAGTTTCAAGGATATTTAGATAAAATACCCCTAAATCTGAGTGGAAGCAGCAAAGCAAAAATAAGAATAGCCATAAATAATAACAAACTCAAGTTATCTGTTTTGTTGATCCAGTCAAGTCACTGCCATAATAAGGGAGATACAGTCGAGTGTTTACAAAAAAACAACCCCACACTACTGAATTTTAGAGAACGCATTTTCCTCTGCCCAAAATAAGGGTTGTTTTTTGTTTGTTTGAAACAGAGAGAGAATCTAACTTTACAAAATGCTGTAGGTAGGTAGTAGGTCCATGAGCATTCACTCCTACTAATTCTACTTCCAAGCCCGGTATGATTTCTAGGCATTAGTTAGTCACACCGTGTTATCAGATGTTGTTCTTTTGCTATACAAAAATGTGAGTTTTGTGGTTCAGATATTATGTGACACTTTTAGTTAGAGGAAGGTACATGCTACGTGTATTAAGAGGACTTCTGAATGTAAAGATAAGAATTCAACTTCACGACAAGTCATTCAACGAGTATTTTTCCTTTTTGAAGACTCGACTGAAGAACCACTGTTCCTCACAGAAATGATGAAAAACCTGGCTTTACAGATTCCTGAGCAGAATGTTTCTGACATCAAGTTCCTATTGTAGTTTAAACAGAATATAGACTAAGATTAGAAAACATACAACATGTTATATATTAACAATAATTATTGACATTAGTCAGAAAGTGCACAAATAAGGATTGCAGATATGGGACCCCTGTTATTGCCTTCTCTCCTTCATACAATTTTACACTGTACAGCTCAATTTTCCTTACCTGTCTTCTTTAATCACATCCACAAAGTGAGCATCTGTCTTTTCTCTGATGTTTTTGAACCTCAAAGGAAGGAGAGCCGATTGATCCAGACTCACTCCGCCCCATCTTCCTTTCTCTTGCAACATTTCATACAGCGAGGTTTGACTATTGCTCAGCTTTTCTTCCTGTGGAGGACTCAAAAGCCCATTTTGAGTCTTAGGACTGTGTCCTCCTGGAGCCTGAACGACAGAAAGCAAAACATACATGGGGAACATCAGTGGTTGAGAAAGCAGACAGAAGAGATTTGATGGGGCAAAAGTCGAAAGAAGTTCTTCCCTCAACACACTGAGCTTTTTACCCGATCACGTCAAAGACCTAACTCCACCTGCCTTGAAGTCATTCACACCTTCTGTAAGCACATGCCTATTTAGGTGTCGTCCTTTTGCTTTTTATGCACAGGTTTCCAAGGAGCAGAAAACAAAGTACATTTTCACATATGCAATGAAGACCAATCACAAGCCCAAATTTCTTTCGCTCATCTTAATGCCAAGATCCTTCTAAATAGCTTTTTAAATACCTGCTTAAACTGTGCTATCTTTCCATAGGTCATGGGACAACTTACTCTGCCAGGCCTCGCTGGTCCTTCCACTGACCTCTACAGCCCTGCTGCTTTCCCAGACAGAGCCTCCTCCTTTCCCCTACCTGTGGGAACAGCACTTTTGTACATCTCATCATCCTACAAAAAAGAAAATAATTATCCTGCAAATTAAACTATGTTTTCTTCACTAAGATATACTTCTTCTTTCTGGTTTTCTTTTGCCTTTATATTAATTAATAGCGTATTTTTAAATTTTGACACCAGCTTGCAACACAGCTTAGGTACACACTATTATCAAATCTGCTTTCATTTGAGAACACAAATTACTTTCAATCAAAAATTATTCTATTTTCGTGGAACCTGAAGTTCCTTCTTTTACATTTGCTTTGACCTAGACTGATATGCACTGAAGCAATTCCAAAGAAGTTAGACAACTAAATATGGTTAGAGTGAAAATGAACTGCAGTTAGTCAGGATCATTTTCCAATGCAAACATATATCAAATTTAGCATATTTGAATGCTCATCTCCCCCCCCTCCATGTCTTATCATTTATCACGTATCATTTATCCTCATCCTAAAACCCACTCATGACAGAAGTTTCTGCATTTCTGCCTGTGCAGCAGTCAGCACGGCAGTGACAAGCTCCTCCAGAAGACTATTCTTGGATGCCACCACAGTGACCATAAATAAATACCATAAATATCATCACCACCCCAACCCTGCACTGAAATATGTTACTTCGATTGTAAAATCAACTTAGTTAAAGTTAAGAAGTATCTGGTTTCCGGCTGCCTGCGCAAAATTAATTCAACCTCCTTGTGTATCCATCCTGTAAAGCAAACGAGGCAGGTGAATATAGGCAGGTATCACGAAAGGTGCAGACACAGCCAGTGAAGATACAAGACTAATGGAGTGGCTGGAGAACGTCCCCTTGTGCAGGGAACAGTCAGAAAGCACTCGGGCTTGGCTCCCTGTCGCTGCCAAGACCTCAAGAGCTAAAGTCATAACAAGGTGCGTTGGAATGGTTCCCTGGAGCCACAGGAAAAGCAGGAGGAAGGTGGGCTGTGCTTCCCCTTCCTCCCGCCCGGGAGGGATGCAGGATCCCCACCCTGCGGGCTGCCTCAACAGAGGTGGGAACCCCGGAGCCACGCGCTGGGAGCCGGGAGATGAAAGGATTCCCAGTCTGGTCCCTTCTACCACTCACAACAGTTGTTTTGGCAGCTCGCAGGTGTTCACAGCCCAGTGACAGCAGCTGACGAAGCAGAATAGGAAATTTAGTAGTTCTCTTGGTGGGCTGCCAATGTTTTGCTAAAGAACGTAATCAACAGAAGAGAAAGGTGATTTCAGCAACACGTATCTCAGCAAAAGCAGAGCATAATCTCTTGGACCGGATAGGTGCTTGCGTATGACAGAAGGGCACTCTCCTGGTAAGCCAGAGGCACAAGAACTTCTCACGTAAAAGGTCACCAGTTTCTTTTCCAAAGGAAAACATTCAGCAGCTTCACAGCAAGTCCTCCCGCAGCCGTAACAGGTTACGTAGCCTACCCAGAGGGAACACGGCTACGGAGCACAAGGTGTACTGCAGTGCCAGGGTAACCTCCCTGGTTCTGAGATGGGGAGTACTACCAAAGGCAAACCAAAGAGAACTGTTCAACAAGCTGCTACAAGTGAAGGGTCTTTATTGTCTGTTGGTTTTTTTTTTAAAAAATTTATGCTGGAATATATGATAAAGATTATATTTGTTCAGAGCACTTCCCAGAACAACTTGAGGCCTAAAAATCAAATGAAGGTCATAGTTATAATCTTTTTTTTTTTTTTCTCTTTTTCCTCGTAAAGAGTCTTTCTCCTTTTCCTCGCCCCTGCAGCAGATGTCATTACTTGAAAAGCAGTAACAGAGAGAACAGTTTTTGCTGTGAGCAGCTCAAATATGAGATATGGACCCCCGTGCACTGTTTGCTTTCCCTGTCGGTTCTTCAAGTTCATCTGAAGAACGCAGCGAAAAGTTCTGCTCTTTCAGAGAAGGTCAGCATGGACCTCTCCTGACCTTTTCTCTTTAGCTCCTTGGCAAAGGCTCAAATCCCTAAGAAAATTCTCCCCTTCAGTCGGCTCAAGGTTTTCCTGTGCTGTCTCCTCTCTGTTAATCTTAAGAGGAGGGGATTAGAGCATGAAACTGCTTGTGTGTAAGGAGAAAATCCCTATTTATTAAGTGTTGTTAGCTCCAACGTTACTGTGGTTTCTGATGGCAACAGGCTGTACAGTTCTTGTGAGCACTCAGAGTTCTGATGCACCACGCAACAGTTTCCTCCCGTCAAGAGATAGGGAGGCTCCAGAGGCTGTCGGGACCCACGAAGGTCCAACGTGGTTAACATCACTTAGCAAGATGAGCCAGAAAGAGTGCGAGATAGAGACAGGGGACACCAGCGCTGCAGGGGCTGGCGCAGTGACGTGGCATGGAAAGGGGACAGACTCCAGAGATGGGCAGAGGGAGCTTACGGCTCTTCTTCCCAACAAAGCTGAGACTGCAAAGGAGATCTGGAAATCAAATGCCATGGCAACTTTGTGCATGTAGCTGTTCTTTAAGCTTTCAGTTAAACAGGCATCCCAGAGTTACCGGTAGCCACTTAACTGGTCCAATTTTTGACTAGCAATAACTAAACCACATCAAAGGAGGACACATGATTTGGTCTCCTCTAGGATGCTTCTTCCGGTGAAATTATGGACATTTTATTCAGCACTGTACTTTTTGAAGCAAGGTTGGATGACTTGCTGATTAACTCACATGAAGCTAATACAGCTGTAGCAAGAAGAAACTTAAAGGATAATTCTGATGAAGACAACATATGACACGAGGCAGTTGGTACCCAAGGAAAATCTCTGTTTGCAGTCGGTTCCTGGAGATCCCTGGCACGTGGGCAGAGGCAGCCTGGGGAAGAAGCATCTCACGCATACCATCTTGGCAGCCCAGGCACATCTCCCACAATGTTTTCTCTCTTAAAGATCTCATGCTGTTCCAAGACCAGTACCTGCTGGCCACTCTGCTTTATCTCCCTCAGAGCTGAAGGAATTATTATTTTATTTTTTTCTTAGGCTGTTTCCTAGGAACCCTGGCACAGAACGTGGTCTACTGTGTTACAAACCATTTCAGTCCAGTACAGTAAGGCAGTCCCCGCTTCTGAGCTTACAATTTAAGGACACACAGGACACAACAGGTCAAATACAGGCAGAGAGCAGACAGACAAACACAAATTCATGTAGTAGCTCATCAGCAGAATAAGTGCTGGCAAGTTCTTCCATTAGCTCTATATGCAAGATGACTTGTAAAGACACATGTGAAGGAAAACCCAAGATAGCCATCTCTGAATGTGTTTATAAAATTATTCTCCCCAACAAGGGAAAGCATTAAACTTATTTGAAATTTAAACAATCAGGTGATGAGCACAGGTCTGCATTTAGGCAGGAGCTTAATATTCAGGAAGGAGCGATAGGCGACAGGCAGAGCAGAGAAGCTCCGAAGGCCACAGAGAAGACAACACGCAGGCAGTGTCTGGTATTGTAGGGGAAGTAGGTGGCTTCAGTGACAATATCTAAGCAACAGGCAAGAAAAGCAATCTTGGCAGCAGCATGCTGAATATGTAAGATGCTGCGTTTGTCGGTCAGAAAAAGGATGCAAACTGACTTAGATGCTGTGAATTTCAGCTGTGTGCATGAAGAGGAATGACTGTCAGCTCAGGGCGAGATGCAGAAGACACTGGCAAGACATAGGTGTGACTTGTGGCTAGGTGACACACAGCCAACCAGTGTAAGGGATGGAGAGCATGGTAGCGTTGTTTGTGCCTCTTTCTTCAGGGAGCCTCAGTATCATTTAAAGAGTCTAAACTTTAGGTGCTTCTGAGTTTCAAACTGGGCCCATAAAATTACTAATAATTTTCAAAATTTTGGGGGGGGAAGCTCAACTAAATTTTAGAACACAACTGCTCAAAATCAAAACTGGTTCTGCTGCTTAAGGGCTTGAATAAAGGCACAGTAATACGAAATTGAGAAAGCTAACTGAAGCAGAGAAATAAGGGAAAAGAAGGGATAATATGATAAATACTTAAATTACCTTCGTACTGTTTTTATGCTCATCCTGACAACCATTTTGGATAGCTCCTTCGTCTATGCTGACATCGCAGTGGGGAGCAAGGGTGGTACTACATGAAGGGCAAGGCTGCAACGAGACAAAAAAATTTCAGCCAGAAACGTTCTGGTGTCCTCGTAGTATTATGCAATTTATAATTCGGTCCACTTGTATACTTGCGGCATGGCTAAAAGATAAACAAAGCTACAGAATGGGAAGCAGGGAGCAAAATTTGACTGGAACAGAATGCACCATTTCAAAAATAAATCACAGATTTTCTATTTACTGAAGCTAAATCTAATCCAGGAAAGCTTTACTAGTGTAAGATCACGGATACACTGTAATCACTACATACTAGCAGAGGACCTCCCCAAGAAGAATGGAATATGCTTTAGTGAGAAAAGTGCATTTTTTTTTTTGTTGTTTAAAAGCTGTCTGCAAAAGGATCTGAATGGCATTATGAGTGAAGACTTAGCACAAAATGCAGCAAAATTCAAAAAAAGCACAAAACACCACGATCCATTATGCACAGTACAGGGAAATGGAAAGCAACAAATCTGAAACTAATAAAGGGAAATACTTTTTCATATAGTGCTCTAAGACAGCAGAGTGGAGCCCAGGCTCTACTCCAGTACACTGTTGAAGCCAAACACCCAGCAAATGTCACAGGAAACAAGGAAAGCAAAAACCATCAGGACTTGTAATAGTTGCAGGTTATGCATTTTGGAAGCAACCTCAAATGTCGCACTTCAGCTTTTAAAACAACCTAAACCCTTAGAGTTAAAACATGATCGTCTTAAGGTGAGTTAACCCTCTATCTGTATCTTGCAAACTCTTCATACTTGTCTCCAGTCCTGCAACGTACAGGCAGGATCCTGCATCAGAGGGACCTCGTGTCTGGTCCCTACTGGCAATTCCTCTGCTCCAGAGATAGTTTACTGTCACCAGGCTTGCCAGAAGCCTACTGCTGGGTACAGAGACACCCACTAGACACAGGGAACAGCATACTAAATTCAGCACACTGTATACTAAATAGGGGTAGGTGATCCACTAAACATCTTAATAAATTTTCCAACAAGCAACTGGAGCCTTTTGTTCCAAACTCAACACCCCACATCCATTTTATCTGTTTATTGTGCATGCAGGAGGGACTCGTTCAAGCCTCTGTAGTCTATCATTCTCCTGGTCCAAAACCACGACGACTTCTGCCTTCAGCTTCACTCCTGATTTCAGAGACAAATGCATAAGTCTTTCCAGAACTGACTTTTCACCAAAAACCCCTTTTCTGCCTCTGGTGTCACACCTGAAATTGAATAATGCGGCGTGTTTAATTTTCAGGTTGCTCCGGCACAGCATTTCTCACAGCCGACTCTTCCCGTGATGGCTGATCCACCTAATGACCCAACAATGCCTCTCAAAGACTTTCACGCAGACTCTGAGCCTTCTTAGCAGCCAGCAGACCATCGTATGTGCCGTTCCTCAGGGGTACGGTCCGGGTTGGGGCACTGAAATTACTCTGAGTTTCCTAATCTGGCATCAGATAAACAAGTTACATCCAGTTCTGAATGTGTACAGTCTGAAGAAATACCAGCACACTTGAAGAAACTATGAAGTTGGTTCTCAAATGGTTTTGTTTAAAAATAATCTAGGAATAAATACCATGAATGCCTTGGCCACTTTGTGGAAGGCAACATTAGACGGCTTTAAAAACAAATATGACAACGGGCTAACGAGCCTTCTATGCTCCTAGAGTGTTAGTAGATTTATCCATGGCAAAAGTCAGTTAATGGTAATAAAACCCAAATACCTCTATCAAAAAATAAAGAAAATACTCTCTGTTTGATCTTGTTAATAAATCAGCAAGACCACCTCAAACGCTTCGCTCCTGGGGTTAAACCAGAAGACAAAAATCTCAGAGAAGCAGCCCGACCTTTTGAGAAGAGGCGGAAGTCCATCTCACTTACCCCATGTGTTCAAGTCAACATCATTAACTTCACTCTCTATTAGAGACATTCACACAGGCTCAGTGTGTATGTGACCTCATCACGATGAATAATACATTAATGCCCTTTCAGCAAACACTAAGACAAGCAAAAGTACTCTCTGTTTTCATACCAAGAGATGATTAAAACATTTTTACAACAGCTTATGATTCCCTGTCAAGTAATGGATTTTATAAAATACGATAGGGAAAATAAACGGATACCAAAACCACATAAGCCAGTTACAGTGTTTTCATTCAAAAAATCAGCTGCTATTATAGATTTACTTATAGTTTTTAGCCTCTATCTTCACCATTTTAACTATGTACATGCATTTTCTTGATATCCATGCTGCAACAAGGTTTGCAATTAAATGAACTACAGATACACTGGAGGAGAGGAGGAAATACAATTCTTTTCATGGATCGATTACTGTTGCATTCTCCTTCCTGACACTCCTTAACAGATCTCATCAGCTAGAACATTCGTTCAAGCCCAAAATGTGAAAGTCATCCTTTGCATCCAATATGGCCACTTATTCCCTTTAAAACAAAAATATTTCAACTTGCCTGTAATTTTGCCCCTCCTACTTAAGTCTCTTTTGCAGAGCTGGAGTCATCTCCTCCTACACTGACACTGTTTACAGCTTTGTATTTAAAACAGTTGGCATGTAAGTCATGATTCTTTTGCAAATTATTATCTCCAGACCCTACCAGCAAGCTGCAGGCTTTAAAAAAAAAAAAAACCAACAAAACCTACCAAGCATAAACCCAGCAAAAAACCCCTGTAAAAAAGAAACCCATTCCTTTTCAATAATTGTGCATGATCTGTGATTAAATTGGACAGTTGTTCTTTGTGGGCATTTTTTTTAATATACATATATTTATTTTATTTTTTTTAACATTGTAAGACCTACTGTGGCATGGCTGGTAAATTAAACATTCCTTGAAAGCTTGACCCAGCCTTCTCGGTCCACAATCAGATCACCCAGCAGAGAGAAGGCTGGTGCACATCTTCACTGGGAAGCGCGCTGTGGGGTGGGGAATACCTGTCCCTAGCCATGCGGCAAGAAGCAAGTACGATTTGCACTCCTCTGCTGCAATGACAGTCACAGAACACGTTTTTAAGCAAGTGCTCAACAGCAACAGGATTGTTTCATCACTATGCTATACGCATTCTGACACGGTTTGTGGCATGCATCATACGGATGCTTATCAGACCGCAGGGAAAGCTGAGTTTGGGGTCATTCAAAATTCACTCCAGCGTCCGTGTATTTTGGGCAAGACAGGCACGCTATTTTTAAAGAGTTGGGAGGCCGCTTAGGAAATCACTGGCCAGACCTGCAGTGCTCGTGGTGATGAATAAAACCAGGTACCTGTAAGCATAAACTCGATGCAGTAGCTTTAGCACAAGGGGAGACAGGGTATCCAAGAAGGGTGAAACTGAGCTGGTGCTTATCCTAGATGCTCTTCTGAAGCAGCTTCTTTTAGCTTCTCCTTCACTTACTCGGATAGCCACGTTTGCACTTTTGCACTGGGCAGGCCATTTAAACAGCATTCAGCATTTAAACAGCAATTAACACCCAGCCAAGACGGTCCTAGAGCAGAAAAATCAGGGACCGGGCAGTAAAACAAAACACCGTGGGCCAGCAGCATGACTCCACAGGGCACACTGGCTGTGTAGGAATAGCGGCGCGTCTGTACCTACCCTTCTGCAGAGTAAGTCACCCCGTGTTTTAGGAAAGACATACCATAGCCGATCCTTAACAACAGCTTTCATTTGGGACTTGGATCATTTTAACAAATGAACACAACAAATTTTATCAAATCCGAGCTGCAGCCAGGTCAGTCCTGCACTTCGCTATAGTTTCACCGTTCTCCAGTTACAGTTTGCTTTGCTGTCTGACATTAACAAGGCACCCTCGCCTTCTCCCCGAACAGCACCCTTAGTTTTACTGCTTTAATCCCTCTGCTCTCCCTCCTGCCCCACGGACAGGCAGCTCAGCAATGCTGCTCCATTTGGTATGTTGTTCTTCCTTCACCACTTGAAGTAGAGGAGTTTCTACCCCTTACTGTCACATCTGTACCTCTGCATGGCCACGCACGGGGCAGCACAGACAGGTTTATTTGTACAGACACCCACGGACTGCTCCGAGACTTATTTTCCTACCTTATTTGCTAGTATCATCAATGAAAGACAAGAGAGAGCTGGAAAGCTGGTGCCTGAGGGATGGCAAATATATTCTTTCTTATACAGGAGAAGAAATAAAAAAGAATCACCAGCAACTTGGATGCAGTCAAACCACACACAGTGCATATTTTGGGGAGGGATAAAGATGGCTACAGCTACCTTTCGGAGTTAAACAGTCCTGGCTTGCTCTCTGAGGAGCTCACTTCACTTTGGACCATACCTTTGGGCCAGCCTTCCAGCTGATCTCACTTGCGATCCAGTGTTTTTACTGCAAAACTTAAAACCGGGCGCAGAGGTAAAGGTGCCCTGCTCATGCTCTCCTAGTCCAGACAACAAACACACAAGCAGCAAAAACGGAGTAGCATGAAAGTCACCCCCCCCCATCAACTCTGTCGGCTCAATCTCAAACCCGTGTTGAAGAGATCCTCTCAAGACTAAAACACACTGAAGTCTAAGGACAGTGACCTGCAGATAGATGACCACCTGTGCTTCTGACATTCGTGCCCAGCTCGGGCGACCCAGGACGAGGAACTCTTAGCACAAATGAGAATAGAGAATAGACATCTGTTGTTTGGGAAATCTGTTCTGAGCTGGAAGATGGAGAGTAACAGCAAAGCTTCGAAGCAATACACATTGTTTCACAGATTTCCTTGTCAAGAGATCTTGTGAGAGGTGTGAACATAACAAAATGTCATCATTTCTCAAAGCTGAATTTGTACAAATCATTGCCCTCAGTTCGAGATAGAGATTTTTAGAGCCAACAGATAAAACACAATCTCATAGCCTACCGGAGCATTTTCTCCCACCACACAAATAATCCTGTTATCTTTTTATGGGGGTGTCTGTTATATGCTCATATGAAAAGGTTCACAGGTACACAACCTGCACGACAGAGGAAAGGCAGAAGCAGGGTGCAGCAAAAGCAGAAAATCATAGAAGTTATAGCTGCATGAGGCATATTCTTTATTCCCCCATAAAATCAAGACCATTGAAAAAGCAGCATTGCCCTCTCAGTCCTGAAATACAAATATTAGGAGAATTCTTTATTTGAAACCACCTTTAAAAAGTGTTCACCTTAGTTTAGGCATTGCTCATCAACTGGGGAGGCATTTTCCTTTGTAAATTTCTTTCTTTCCTCATTTTGTCACTGGGTGTCTATACACACACCTATCCATACATACATCTATAAATATATACAGCAATGCGTAAGCAAACATGTAAGGTTTCCCCATCCGCACATCTCTCCCTGGTTTGCACAGTTTGAGATCTATACTGCTTGGCTTTGAAATGAGAACTCACCTTAGGTTTTTCAGCTTGTTTGAGAGTCTTTGTCGAGTCCCCGGCGTTCTCGGCTGAGGATGCTCCTCCCTGTGTCCTGGCGCCATCTCCGGACTCCAAGCCAGGAAGCAACGCTTGCGAACAGCTGCAGTGGGGTTCCTTCACCTTCTGACCAGAGATCAGATAGGTCTTCAAACCTACCGACAAAAAAAAGAAATGAAGAGTCAGAACTGCAGAAAGACAAAACTGACACTCCTTTGGACTTCTCAGATATGAAATACAGGAATTATCAAAGCATTATCAAGGCTCGGGAATACAGCACACAAAAAAAGACTGGGAACGACCACCAGGAATATAAAGATGCTCTGTGTAAAGTGGTGGCAATTAGGATTGCCCCACATCTGCTGTCCCAGACACAAGAGACTACTCCAACACACAGCAAAAGCCAGGACTGACGTGTCCTTTCTTTATTCCATTTTCACTCATGTACTTTTGAAAAATAGAGCTAAGACCTTATGTATTCGCTTTCCAAGTTGTAACTTGAGCTCTCACATTAACTCTTTACTTCTGGAAAGGATCTGCAGCCTGTTTTTCCAGTGATATCTGTGTTAATATTCTACTTCTGAAAAATCAGCGTTTATTCCTCCACTTGCACTCTCCATTTGTCAGAGATGTCGTGAAGATTGCTTAATGCTGGTAGCACATTGAGAAAGGAAATGGTGTTTAAGTGTTAGAAATCCTGATGGGTTTTCATAGTTAGTGCAGACTTCACATTTTTAAAGAACAAAATCAATCTCTCTCTCGCACGTACGCCCACACACGCTCTCTGCAACTGTTGTATGAATTGAAGCATAATTGGAAAGCAGATCCGATATTAAAGGCCAGGCTGGTAAATACCATGTTGTATCAAGCTGAGCTGTATCAAAAACCTGTTCAAAAAATAAAAGAACTGAATTTTGTTTAGAACATCGCCTATTTTACTTCTTTGAAACTTTGTGTTATGATGTTCTGGGTTATTTCTAGGCACAAAGACTAAAAAGGAGCTACTAATCACACTGCTTTCTGAATTCAAATGAATTAATTTTATTGCCACTGTATGGGAAATCTCCCACGCAGCAAGGAAGGGCACCGATGTGCTCCGAAAAGCGTGCAGGTCATCAGCTGGAAAGCGCTGGTTGTTTTGTGGTACCGGAGCCTGTCGTCCCGTGCGACTCTGCAGCCGACCTCTCGCTCACGGGATGGCTGCTGGGTTTGTATTTGGGTCAGCTGCGCATCACCCCCCTCCCTTTTTCTGATACTTGTCACCCAGTTGCAGCCAGACACATGACTGTCACAGCCATCGACCGCTCTCAATTGCCTCTGTCCGCAGGATGAAAGCTGGAAATAAATGTCAAGTTGCAGCCCTTGGAAGAGGGCAGGTTTCTGTTCCTTATGATAAGGTCATTCCTTCATAACCTTCTTTACAGACAGAAAATCATATTCTATAAACCTTTTTTTCATCTGTAATATGTAACACAGACAGTACTTTGTCTATAACCTTTCCAACAAAAATAAATTAGCCGTACTAATAGCAATTTTGCAGTTTCTCTGTCTATTCCACTAGTAACTTAAGCTCCTCAACACTTCTACAACCAACGCAGAAACTTGTATCCACCATCTCAACCTTGGGCTCAAAAGCTGCGGGAAAACTCCGGTGTTCTCACAGCCTCCCCAAGCTCCGGAGCACTCGCTGCCTACTTGAGATGTTACACTATAGCCCATCTATTTATACTTTATATCACTTATAGTAGCGCTTGGATTTTATTTGGCTGCGCCGCTTAATAAAATCCCGAGCTGCTGCTGGCTTCCAGATGTAGGGCTGCCTCTTTAAAACTTATATTGATGGGGGCTGTCATTTAAGGAATCCACCACAATCAGCTTACAATTACATGTTTACTGTGGTAAAAGTCTACAGCACTAAGCTTACTATTCCTATTTTTAAAAGCTACCTTAAAGCAACAGGATTATTTTACCACTCCTATTATTCCTCTGGGTTTTTTTTTCTAAACGAATATATTTTGTTTTTTGTATTTTTGAAAAGGCACTTTTTATGTCTTACTGTGCTGCACAGCATAATTATTTCACCAATCTGTTGCATACAGTAAAATTATCTCCAGTTTGAGCTCCTTCCACACCAAGGAAAAACGGGAAAAGGCTACAGCATGCCAGTAATTGACAATGTGTTCGGGAAAGCAGAATCCACCCTCGCCCCAACCTGAAACAGCAGTGGGCTGCGGCTCCTCGGCCCCGCTCCACCCCAAGTCCTTCCAGCCCTGGCAAAGCCACCAGCCCACAGCTGCTTGCACCCGCTTTGTCCCACGGGCTTCAGCCACGGGGTTTAAAGTCGGCTAAAATGGCCAAGAACTATAAAAGAAAAACCCCAACTCCATCAAACTCTTTATTACCTCCTGGTGCTCCCCAGCCCCACCACATCCGCTGAACAAGGAGCGTTACTCAAGACGGGTAATTTGAAATAGGACAAAGAAAAGCCAATATCCTGCACGATGGCAACAGACCTTTAGTAAGAAGTCAGCGGGGCTGCTCCTAGCGCTGAAAGCAAGGTCAGGGTCTCAGGAGAGCAAATAAGGAAAAAAAAAAAGTTATTCTGGGAAAGTTTTGGAAAATGAGGAGGTGTAAAAATATTTCGTCTTTACAGAACTTTACTAAAATTGCCTACCTAATACTTTGTTTGTTATTAAACCCTTCTTATGATAGGAAAATTCAAGTTGCTTTAGTATTCTTGCAACTCCTACGTTCAGTCTGTAATATTTCAGTATACAAAAAGGGGTCATTAATTCAGTAGAACTGTATCAATGTAACTAAAATGTATTACAGGATAACAGTATTCCTCCTCCTGCTACATCTCCAGTGAATTAGTACAATCAACACCATCACTTTCCATACGAACGGTGTATGGAGTGAACAAACCTTCACCCCACCATGCAGCATGTTGATATCAATTTGGCAACACAACGATATTAAATGAATAAGCCAACAACGGAGGAGCTGCTATTTTATGTGAAAACCAGCAAACACGGTGCAATTTTTGGTGTCTGTTGCTGCGCAACGACATAACTCAAGACATGGCAGCGAAGAAAGCGCTATGAGATGCTCATACTGTCATTTATCACGGCAACGCTCACCCTTTCTTCCCCTCCTGCCATTCTCAATCTTAGGCTCACTCCCTCCCCCCAGATTTAGTCAAAATAAATGCTGAAAAATAAGACCACCTCAGACTGCCCAACAGCAAATGTGTACTCTGCCAGGCTTTATCCTGCAGCGCATTTCTGCTTTTTCCAGAGACGGCTCTTGGAAGCAAAGACGGGGAACTGGCTGCAACCACCCACCCAACATACCAATTTAACGTATACAGCATTTTCTGCCCTGGGGGAAAAAAAAAATGAGCGACATCGTTTACCTTTGAGAAACACAAGCCATTTCCTTCACTTGTCTTCAAGTTCTGAAAATCTGTGTTACAAAGAGATTGGCTTATAAAGCCAACTCTCTTATAAAGAGAGTTGTGGCTCCTGCACGCTGAGCCAAAACTCTCATTTCTTGAATTCAACCATTTTAAATATTGACACGGCAGTGTTTGTAATGCGCATTTTTGACCAAATAGTTAACAGGTGAGATCTCCATAGAACTAGCGTGGGTTTATTAGTCCTACTACTGTTGAATTTCAGAAGCATTAGGAAATTTCTGTACTTGGCTCCTTCCTTCAGTTAGCCTTTTTATTTTTTTTAATCAGCGGCATTTCTCTGAACGTATAAAAACAGAAAACCATCCCAAGCACTAAATGATACTATTAACAATAAAAAATAAATCATATGCACACACTCACCCACAAATTATTTTCTGGATGCATAAAAATAAACCAAAGTATGAATAAGGGTGTGTATAAACATCCCAGTCTTCAACCTGCCTTTGGTAGCGCGAGAAACCCCGGTGGCTGCAGAGCAGGTGGGCGGTTCAGTAAGGTGGGCAGGGGCAGGGGCAGGCAGAGAGCGGGGCTCCCTGCCCCGGGGCTGCGTTGCCGACAGCCCCCAGCCCATGCCCGCGTTCCAGCAGGATGGGCCAGGCTGGGGCCACGCTGCCATCCTCCACTGCAGCCGCGTTCAGAGAAAAAAACACCTAAGGTCACTGGTGGGAAGTCGCTTGCTGGGAAGGAACGGGGAATCATAGAATGGTTTGGGTTGGAAAGTACCTTAAAGCTCATCCGGTTCCCACCCCCCTGCCCTGGGCAGGGACACCTCCCACCAGCCCAGGTTGCTCCAAGCCCCATCCAACCTGGTCTTGAACACCTCCAGTGATGGGGCAGCCACAGCTTCTCTGGGCAACCTGGGCCAGGGGCTCACCACCCTCACAGGAAAGAATTTCTTCCTCATATCTCATCTAAATTTCCCCCTCTCTCAGTGTAAAACCATTCCCCCTCATCCTATGGCTCCCCTCCCCGATCAAGAGTCCCTCCCCAGCTCTCCTGGAGCCCCTTTAGGGACTGGAAGGGGCTCTAAGGTCTCCCTGGAGCCTTCTCTTCTCCAGGCTGAACACTCCCAACTCTCTCAGCCTGTCCTCGCAGGAGAGGTGTTCCAGCCCTCCAGGGAGAGAAAAGATGTTCTGGTCCTTCAAGTCCTTAATTACGTCATTAATTTCCTTTCTTTCAGTTCATTTCTCCTTATGACTTCAGGACAGAAGTTGCTGTTACACCAGTCTCATCTGATTTTTACATAAGCAGAGGGCTTTTCCCTCCATGCACCTTCTACAGACGGGATGTCTTCTCCTGCAGGAGACCTCAAAAGATGGGGGATGAATACAAAAGTTGTTACGCAATTCCTTGGCAAAATAAGATTCAAGTTTCAATTTTTGATGCTTCACCTAATGGAATTGAAACTTTTTAGCCCTCTATTGATAGCAGACAGGAAAATTACTTTCCCTCTGGCAAACTGAACGTGTCATACTTCTCACGTCTCTATCTAATGAACTTCAAATGCTTTTGAAACTCTTTTCAGCACTAAGAGACACCAAAAAATGATGGCAATATTTCAGTCATTGTCTTACTGATTCATTTAATAAAAATAGAATCCCAACTCTTATAATCTATTCCTGTTCCTCTCTCCATGAATCACTTCACCATTTTAGTTGCGGTATGGGGAAACAGCATTTCACTAACAAGTGACCTCCCTTTTCCGAATAATTACTTCCCAGGATACAGCCCCCTGCTCTGTAAGACTAGTAACATCCCTCGTATTGATGTAATAAAATCCAAATTATATTAATTATGCCCCTTGTACCAAATAGCTTTATATTAACAATTCTCCTTCATCATTTATCTTGCCATCATTTCCCTTAGCGTCTACACAATTTAATCGTTTAATCATATTTCTTTCCAAATAATTAAGTATAAATTTACAAAACTAATTGAGCTCTAATTTTGCAACCCTCCACTTTTGCAGTCTCTTACCTCACAAAATCAGAATTTGCATGAAAACTGCTTCATCCTGTAAAAACCAGTGTCTGTCACTCCCACGTGAGAGTGAGAATTACTTTCCAGCTAGGAAGTCATTTTAACCACCTGCTGCAGTCTGCCATGATGAAGAGTCTTAGCTATTATCTTTCAATAATTTAATATCTCATTTTTATAACTCTGATACAAGTAAGTTGCAGCAGTATAGCAAGCTCATAAGAAAAAAAAAAAAAGCTTTGCAGTTCAGGATTGGCCTTAGCACCCTTCTTTCTAAACTGATGGGTGGTAACTCACTTTTGGGTTATCCTTCTCTGCAATCCATCAGCTCGTGCTTTCTCTTTTTAGAAATACAATACAAAGTTTTCTCCATGCCTTTTAAAGACATCTTTGCATTTTGCCAAAAACCTGGGAGTGAAAATGCAGGTATTCAGGCAGTGCCGCTCCAGGGAAAGGAAAGAGAGACCTACATTTAGGTTTCCTCATACAATAAAATACGTTGCCGTACAATTTCATTAGACTCTGACTTGCTCTGTAAAATAAATTATTAACTGCAATTTCTGGAATGTAATGTGACAGGCAAATAAAAGTAAAAAGAAGTGACCAGAAATGTACTTCTACTTGCAGTTTCTTCCTGGCACCTCTCTCCTAACTTTTCCATGTTGGTTTTTTTTCCCTTGTCAAAGCTTAAATAATTTTTCAGGTACTAACCCAGCCTAACGTTTACTCAAGCACCAATACAGAGCATACCATCATTCCAGAAGCTTTAGCATCCTTTGGGTCCAAGTTGTTGCTGAATCTAAAGGTGATTTTCAATAGCAAATACTCTCCCTCATTCTTAAAATTCAACAGTTGCCAAATCTGTATTTACAGGGACTGTTTTCTCACTTTATTAGACCCACTCTTGCACAGAGCGTTCAGGCAAACCTCTTCCCCCCCCCCCCAAGCACAACGCTCTCATTTATTGAGCTGGGAACCGGTACTTTACACCACCACAAAAAAACCCTCAGAACCGGCAAAAGCTGAGAAAGGCCCCTGACCCCCCAGAGCCCGGTGGCACCACACGGCAATACTGAACCAAAAGGATCAGCTGCCCACAATACACAACGAGAACATGGAACACTGCCCAAAACACAGAAACATTAGAAACCGAAGGACAGAGACTTTCACTTTGTATTTCATTAGAGAGCAAACCTGAACCTGGATGGATAGGAAATTTAAAATCCTTTTCCTAGCCAGACGCGGTAGCTAACGTAACACAGCTGAGCTGAGGCACCTTCAAAGAGGTACCCATTAGCCAAGCCGAACGCAGTGCCAAGGAGCGTGTAACTTCAAATGTAAATAAGGGTCATTACTTATATTTCTTTCTTCTATTTTGCAATCTTAATTTCGCAAAAGATTGTTATACTTAATAAATAACTTCACATTTTTCTTCTTGAAGTGTCTAATAATTTAATGATTAAAATACTTGTGCAGGTTGAAATGAAGAGAGAAGCAAAAGCTCAGAGGAACGTCCTTCCCCGACAACAGCATCTGGGAAATACAACCTGGATAATCGAAAGGGCCACGATATCCCCACAAAACATCTTTTGGTCAATTGAATTGTCACAGTGGTGAGAGCAGGAATGCCATGCTCTAGTAGTTACTCTACATCACAACTTGATGAAGTCGCTCTGACTTTGAAGCTCAACTTTAGGTTTTTGGCTTTCATAAATTTAGGCATGTAAAGGCCTATAGGTACATTTTTAATTGCAAGCAAACTGCTGCATTGTAATTAGATCACCCAGAGAGAAAAACGCAGTTGAGCATTTCAGCAATTGGAGAAAAAAAAAAAAAGTTAAAAAAATTAATCCATTTCTGCTTGAACCTCTGAAGCAGCCCAGAACTCGTGGGACTGTGCAGTGCTGAAGGCTGTGCAAAGAGGCCACGGGCTCACAGCACCTTCCCCCCGCCGAGGCACAGCCAGACGATCAAACATCTGCTTGCCCGCGTTGAACAGAGGAGACCGCAGAGCTTCCCTGGCACGACCTTACAGGTTCCCTCCAAGGCGTCAAGCCCAGGATGCGGAGTTCTTAGCCTGATCTTTAACTGCAAGAGGAGCGGCTTTTCCAGCAAGTTGACAAGACGCTCCAAGAGGGGAAGCACTTGCCTAACCCCGCCGGCCAGCTGCGCCCCACCGGCTGCGCCAAACAGCTCATCCCACTTCCTGAAGGAACTACCAGCAGTTGTGTTTAAATAACACTAGACACGGCATCTAAAAAAAGTGCTGCTCTCCCTCACCCCTTAGGAAAGATCAGAGTGAAAGGCAGGAGTACTTAACTCGGTATTTTGTCTTTACTTTAATCTTTACACCAGCTGCAAGGCTGTAATAGCTCCCACCCCACACATACCCACGGGGCACTGCTTTTGCTTGCTTCTGACTACAAACTCCCAGTTCCCTTATTTCTAATTTTTCTAGACCTTCACCTTTTTCACCACCTTCCCAGATAAACTAAAGAGGATTTTCAGAGAGGAGTAGAATGTGTTTCCATGACCATACAGCAAATGAACATTTACTTTGTTCTGTCAGACAACTCCCCCAGCATCACTGAGAATTACGTCTCTTTCAGGGGCAGCATCTCTCTTAGAATCATAGAAAGGTTTGGGTTGGAAGGGACCTTAAAGATCACCCAGTTCCACCCCCTGCCCTGGGCAGGGACACCTCCCACCAGCCCAGGTTGCTCCAAGCCCCGTCCAACCTGGCCTTGAACACCTCCAGGGATGGGGCAGCCACAGCTTCTCTGGGCCACCTGCGCCAGGGGCTCACCACCCTCACAGGAAAGAATTTCTTCCTGATATCTCATCTAAATCTCCCCTCTTTCAGTTTAAAACCATTCCCCCTCGTCCTATGGCTCCCCTCCCTGATCAGGAGTCCCTCCCCAGCTCTCCTGGAGCCCCTTTAGGGGCTGGAAGGGGCTCTAAGGTCTCCCCAGAGCTTTCTCTTCTCCAGGCTGAACACCCCCAACTCTCTCAGCCTGTCCTCCCAGCAGAGGGGCTTCAGCCCTCGCAGCATCTCCGGGGCCTCCTCTGGCCCCGCTCCACCAGGTCCATGTCCTTCTGCTGTTGGGACCCCCTGAGCTGGAGGCAGCACTGCAGGGGGGTCTCCCCAGAGCAGAGGGGCAGAATCCCCCCCCTCTTGCCGTCCTTCCTCCAGGTACCAGGGGCAGGCTCCAAAAACCCACACCTCTCCCTCAGCACACGGACCTGATTTCTCAAACCCAGCAGGAGCGGTTAGTGCTGCGAGATCCGACGGGAGCTGCTTGCTCCTTGCAGAAGGCCACTGGCAGAGGTGTCCTGCATGGCACCGTCCCTTCCTCTTGCTGTCTTCATGCCTGAAAGCAATCTGTTCCCCACAGAGCCAAAGCCTGCAGACATCTTCACACACAATTAAGGAAGACTTATGTTAATTCTTATAACCCCTATACAAAACATTCGCAAATTTCTCCCGCTTCTGTGTGACATGTGGTTTGTGTGCAACATTACACACCACAGTGGTTTACTGAACACTTCAATATTATTAAATACAATCTAAAAACCCCCACATTATGATATCCGGACTTCTTGGAAAATAGTGGTGGAAGTGCCCGGGAAGTCAGACACAACACATCCTACCGGTCTGGTAAATGGCTATGCAGAATGACATTAAAAAAAAAATTCATGAGGTTTTTTTTTTTTTTTTAAAGCCCTAAAAATACTCTTAAGAATTGTCCTGCTCTAATCCTGAATTTCAGCTTTTTATCTCCAGATATTTCAGCGATACAGCTGGAAACCAAAAGCACATCACCATCTTTTAAATCAATAGGTACTTTCTGTCACTCGCACTGCAGGGCTGCGCAAGGCGACATCGGATGACTTTACAAAAAATAAAAGTCATTTTCTCCAACCTGCAAAGCTGCATTTCCGATGAAGCAAGTCTCACCCTCTAAGCCATAGAAACCACTTCCAGCTCAGCGCAAACAAAAGCACGTAACCCCAAACGCCTGGATTCTAACAAACCAGCCTACCTGGAAAAGCACTTTCAACGTATGGAGCAACATTTCCTGTGGCTAAAATTAGAAAGGGTATTTATGAGCCAACTTGTTATCTTAGGTCTCTGGAACAGAGAAACAACGATAATAAGAAACAGAACTTTATAGACTGAAAACACAAAAGAAACTCCAAAAAAACGAAACCCCAGACCTATCTTCATAATCTCCAAAAAAAGAATTGCAAAGAGTCAGAGAAACCAGAGGCACCTTCTGTATTATGGAAAACCACTGTTTTTCTTATGCCTCTTTTGTTTAGCAAAATGCTTACTTTTGATCAGCTAACAGACAACAGTGGGCTTGGAAAACGCTGATCAACAACATATGTGTAATTTCGGTATTCGACATCTGCCAGTTTTAAGTGGCGAACCCTATACCCAAACCCACAATCTACATTTACAGTTAAACTGCAGCAATAAAGTCGCAGGCTGCTGGTCTATCCTCCTTCAGCCTCTTTTATCTTCTTCTCACCCGGGTGGGATAAAAAAACCAAACCCAAACAAAAAACACGGGGCACAAAAAGGCCTTTGCAAATCCAGCACGGACGTGTAGCTCAAACACAAAGGTCTAGCTACCACTGTTGGCTCAGGAATATATTTAAAAATACATACGTAAACTCTACTGGCAAAATGAAAGACGGGCTGACGAGCGAGACTGATCCCCACGCTGGGGTTTACAACTGCCCTGATTTATTTTCTGCTCCACCAGCTTTGCTGGTGCCTGTGTGCCACCGACCACGGCCTGAAAGTGAACAGCAGATGAGCCCATTCCCTGGAGTGACTCTTGGTTTTAAACTAATTTTTTTTTACTCAGTCAGGTCAGGTTTGAGTCAAAAGGTAAGCCTGGGATTTTTTCACTCTTGCTGGGGAAAATCGCGTGCTCCACTAGGGAAGCTTGAAGCACAGCAAATTAACGTGCTGCAGAGAAACAATTATCTCTATCCTAAGGATTCCTCATAAAACCTAAGATATATGATGTTTCTACACTTAAAGCAAAGAGGACCTAATTCTAGCTCTAGGATATTTGGGATTAACTGGTAAAGATACTGTCTGACTTCCATTCGCACTGCTCAACCCTTCTGTAAGCTCTCCTGCAGTCTTGGTCTCTGTGATACCTCTGTGAAAACAAATGCCGTGATGTAATGACGTGTTTGAAATAGCATCTGCTATTATCTTATTGGCATTATTTTTTCACATTCATTGACTATCCTTTTGCCCTCTGTGTTAATTTTAACAGCTGGGAAGGAATAAGCATGATGAGAGAAAACGAGATTTTTGAACGATACAGCTGCCAAAACACGAGCCAACCCAGCACACAGTGGCACGGCTTTTTCAGGCAGATCAAACTTCTCCAAAAATTGTAACATTCTTACCACAAAATACCTTTCCTGAAAATATACCTAAAGAATAATGAATCAGAAATTGAATCTAACTACAAATACAGTCCATTTAGAAATTCAACATTTGCTTCGCTGGCCGGATTGCGAATGAGGTACCGGCAGGGAAGGAACTGCAGCGGCAGAGGAGCAGAAGGGATGCTTTGCAGCAGGGATGAGAACTGAGCAACCTCAGCCCCGGTAAAGCCACTCTCCAGCACTGCCCTGCTCGCTGCTACAGCCACTGTACGCTGTGAGCTGCGGTACAGAGACATACAGCCCGCTCTGCGTGGCTGCCATGATGTAAAGCAGATGTAAATACACTTTAGATACACAACATGCCTGTTTTGGCATGCCAGGGACTGTGTTCTTTAAGAAAAATTATAAGGTCACAACACCATGAAGTCTTTTAAAGACATTAAAGAGAGACGTTTTCTTCCAGTTTCTTGTTCTGGGTGCAAATGTGGGTTTGGAGGGGTTTGGTCCCCACGCCCTTCACCATTGACAAGAACATACCTCAAAGTTCAAAACCAGATGGCCACGGCAGTAACCAACCTTAACTTCTGCCTAGACTTCCACTTCAACAAACACAGGACCACGCATCGAGACCCAGGAGTTCCTCCCTAACACACTTGCATTCCGTGCATCCCTGTACTTCCATTAAATTACTGCTGGTGGCCAGGCCACGAGAACAGCATGGAAATCAGCAAGATGATGGAGGAAGCCGTTGGGAGAAGCTTCCTGTATAGTCTCTTCAATCCAAGCTTTCCATCAGGCATCTGTCAGCGTTTCCCTGGTGAATTTGCACACGTGGGAAGTTCTGGCATTCCAGATTGTTCAAAGAGCGCAGTGATCCTTTGGGGGTATGTAACATATACTTCCAAAACTTCCTTTTATTTTATTATCGAATAAACAAAAAACTGCTTCCAACTTAAAGCGACGTTTTACTGCGGGAGGGAAACAAGCGAGCAGAAAACTGCAGAGGGGCTCTCCAAGGCAAGGACTTCAAACAATCTATTCAACCAGCAGCGTTATAAAACAGCAATCTAGGGAAAGATGAGGACTTTTCAAGAAAAATTCCACTCCTCTAGACGGGACAATTATACAAAGCCACAAACATTCCAGAAACACATCTTAGGTACCAAATTTTCTTCTGCCCACCTACTGGCTGGCATACCTCAGGAACTACGGAGGGCCATACCAGCCTCTGCAAAACACAGGCGGAATTTAGTTCAGTGGAAGAGAGAGAGAGGCTCCAAGTGAAAGTTTTGTCAACTCTAGGCTCTCGGGAATGGGAATTTATTTGTTTTAAACTAAAAAAGCATGGCCAGATTGAAAGCAGTTAGAAGTTTATTAGAAATCCCACCCAGGAAAATTTCACTTGGGACTGGAAGATGCCACCTATCTTTTTGATTGATATTTTAGAAATGATGAATAGCAAACGTGCAGGATGCACAAAAGTATTCCAATTAAAAAAAAAACAATAGTCTGATGCAACCAGAGCCTGCTCCGGCCCTTGGTAACACAGTCAGCTATTGTGGCTCTCAGTACTAACATTTTTTTAATAGAATCCAGACAAGAGCACACACCAATTTAAACAAAACTTTAGAAGTCTATTTTGTTATACTGGTGCAATCTCTTTGTGTTGACAGGACTACAATCAGGCAAATTCTTTCCCTCTTGCATAATGCAGGTAGTCTGGATTTGACATGCTAAATCAGCATTTTATTTAAGCCAGGGCAATCCTACAGGCTAATTATGGCCTCGCGCAGAGCCATGCAACTGCAAGTAAACCTAAATCAATTAAGCAGGGTGTGCAAACCTACTATGAGCTGGTGGGCTCTGCACGTGGAGCTTTTTTTGGTTGGTCATTGTTAAAAATTCACTGCCTGACACTTCAAAGGTAAAGTAAAAACCCAACACCATGCTGTCATCTGCAGGTTTTTTCCAAGCAACTGATCAAATAATATTGAAAGCACACAGCAAGCACCCACAGTGTCACTTAAGTCACGGTGAAAGTGTATCATCTCAGGCGTCTTTATGACCTCATGTATGAAAACTCTTAACTCATACATTTCCAAATATCCATCACGTACTGGCAAGAATGACCCTCCTCATTTAACCTTTCCTCAGTATTGCATAGCCACATGTGTAACCTATCACCTCTTCCTATTACAAAAAGCAGTTAACAAAATAAAAGCAATTATTTCGAAGGCATGGCAGGGCTTTAGGAAACGCACACCACTGCTGCTGCTATTCAACTTCCCTACAAACACTGGCCATCTTTTCTCCGTGCCTGCCTATTTGCACTGGGGCATCTTTAGAAAGACAACCCCTGCGCTCTGCAAATAAACCTACGTACTTAATTGAGCCAGAAATATTCTCCAGGCAATGAGAATTTTTTTGTGAAATTTGATCGAAGTACATTCATTGACGTTACCTTTAATCACATTTCATTGAATTCATTAGCCTAAGCCATACTCTGAAAAAACAAAAGATTTGTCCTTAAGGGATCAAACCAAAAGAAATAAATTTGTGTATGACAGATAACTCCTGCATTAAAAATAAGAGGATATAATTTTTTTTTAAATTACACCTCTGTATCAGTCTTCAAAGTAAAGAAAAAGATCATTTTTTCACCTGTCATCAGAGCCTACCAGCACAGTTTGAAGATGGCGTTTGTTAAATACATTTCATTATTGTTAAATCGGTTAATAAAGATTTTTTTTTCTTTCCCCATCCAAGCTCTGTTGCTCTTCAGTCAGAAGTGCAGAGCTATGCAGTGAGCAAGCACAGCTTCGACAGAGCCTGCAAAAACGCTGCTCACCACGTGGCAGACGGACTGGAGCGGCGCCGGCGTGTTTCAACATACGCGGCAATCCAGCAATGCCACTACCAGGATCGCCGGCTGTGGGAATCGTGCGAGCATCAAGATATTTATTCAAATGGACTACAAGAAGCCAGATAAATAGAAATGATGTTGCACTCCTGAATTCGGCCATTTCACAATTCCCCCAACACTGCGCCTTGTGCAATGCAAACAGGCAGCTGTAATTCAAGGTAAGTTGTTTTTCATAACTTACGTGCCACTTGTTTACATGTGGTTGAGAGTTTTAAATGGTTACTAATTCAGTACTGAAAAATAAAATTAATGCATATAAAACTGCTGCGGGAGGCTCTTCAGAATAACAATATATAGTAGTAGTATAAACACCAGTAAGGTGGTGAAGAAGAAACCCTTAAGTGCAGCCACCATGTAAGCAGGCATCACTATACAGCTGTATTTTTAATTTAATTGGCAAACTTCAACCACAGAGTATTTGCAGTGTTTCTAGCACAAAAGAAAGATTAATTTGAGAGCCACTGCTGAGAACAGCTACCGAGTGTTGCGTCTCCCCCAAGAAGAGAGCATCTTTTCAGACAGTTTATTTCCCCTCCTTAAGTAAAATACATAAACAAACAATCCCTCCCCAAAATAAAAAGAATTTGAAAGTCGCAAAACAAAGTTAAAAAAGAACTATTTCCAGAACTGTGTTTATTCACACAGTCAAAATGTTTCTGAAATTCCTTCCATTTCCTCCCTGTGTAACAGTCAGACAACCTCTAGTCCTGACACGACACATTAACCGTCCCCGTCCTCTTCACATGGCAGCGGCGCCTTCAGACTCCAAGTCAGATCCCCAACATGGATCCTTTTTACCCGGGACACGGCACTAAACCCACCGTGGAGATCGACCATATGCTGCTACACATGGAGCAGACCCTTAAGGACACGACGGCTCCTGCGATGGCTGGTTGCAAGACAGCACCCACCACCCTGCACGAAGGGTACCCTGCTCTTGGCTGGTTACGCCGGTGAGAAAGACACAGCCACCCTCTCCACTGGAAGAGTCTTATCCAACAGCCAATTCCACTTTCAGTTGTTTTCAGCCTGCGACCCTTAGACTCTGTGAATTTATGAAGTAGTTATCAGGGGTCTGTGAATGAAACCCAAGGAAAACGAGCCTGCTGAGAGCTGGCTTTGAGTCTCTAAGTGTGCCAAAGCACCCATACGCATAGGAGTCTGCAAACCAGAACAGGTTGAAAACCACCATAACAAGGGATCTTCTAGGACATCTTCAGCTGCTCTCTCCCATTATACCACTGTCCAATGGAGTATGCTGCATCTCTTATTACTAGAAGACGACATGAAGGGCAAGAAGGGTGATGACCCCTCCCAAACTACAAGGACAAGGGACAAACTTTCTACCACATGAGTGGTTGTTGAGGGTCTTCATCCCATCGCTCAAAGCTCCCAGCACACAGAAGCCAAATGCCTGGGTCAGGAGACATTAGAGCAAACAGGTACCTCATGCCAAGACTTAAACCGTACTACCTCTCATCCTGTGCATCCACTTCAAATGCTCTATCACGTGCATAGATTAACATGACAGATAATCAGAACTTAGATGAAACATGCCCATAAAATATAGAACATACATGATAAACTCTTTCATGTATCCAAATGTTAAACTGCCCGATGAAATGAATATTGAGATTTGTCGCTTGTTACTCAATGGATTTGCTTGATCATCATTACGTCTTGTCACTAAATCTACCTAGTGTGGATGACATTAAATAACACACAGTTAAATCAAACAGTCTCCAAATGCAAGCCTGTTGACATATTCCTTTGGCTTGTTACTGGGTTTGAAATGAGTTCATCCTCATACTAAGAGCAACAAGTCTTTGCCCAGTGCTGGTATCACACCTAGTTTTAAGACTGGAGATACTAACACCACCGGCTGACAAGCAAGTAGAAGACTTCCAAGTGACATAAACCAGACATGGGTAAAATCAGCATTTCTGTTGTTCCAAGGTTTGAATATTCCATAGGTCATCTATTATTATTCTCTGCATTTGGACCAAACCTGGCAGCCTGCTTCATACCAAAGCAAGCCCCCAACAACCAGCTCCTCCCTCAACTCATGTCCTGTATTGGATTTCTTCATCCTTTGAAAAAACATTCTCAGACTTCGTGCTAATAACTAGCTGATTACATTTCAAACTTCTCTCAGGCTAAAAGTTATTACTGGGGAGTACAGGAATGCGTCTGGAATGCAAAAACAACCGGGGTGAAAATCAGTGGGCTCTGAGCTGGTATAAATAGATAGTTCACTACGGAAACTCATCTCCTCTCGAAAAACCAAAACCACAAGACAGTGGCCCACTATCTCCTCCAGTTAATCTACCAGTGAACTGATTCAGCCAGTCTCCTAGCTCTTAGGAAGAGGCATCTCACATCTACACAAAATACACTCTAAATAATGCTTCTGTTATGCTTGCATGCTAGATAGCTAACTACCCTGAGTAATCTGTTGATAAACTGATGTAAGAGACAGTAATTTCTGGATATGCCAAACCCTTCATATTTTGGAAAGAAATGGGGGAAAAGTTCTTCTTACGGAAGCTTTCTTTGTGGTTCAATGATACCACGTAACAGGTTTATTGACAGAAAGTTTCTGTTATGAAAGGTTACTTTAGACCATGCGAATTCCTCCACCTTGTAGTGCCCAGGCATCTTCAAGCAGAGTATTAAACCATGAGATCAGCACACACAGAGCATGAAAGTCTGTTCTCTTTTTCCAGCTTCCCTGCAAAGGGTGTTATAGCACATAGCAAGAGAGTAACCCTGCAAGCTACCTATATAAATAGGCCCAGGTATCTATGGAAGTTACGGGATCAGCCCCTCTCCAGCTTATTTTTTGGGGCTTTCGGCTGGTGTTGTGCTGTACCTGCCTAACTTAAATCCCATCTCATTTAGATTTGGAGTTATTAGAAGTCTCTTAATCACTTCGAAGTAAGGTGCAAAGGACACTAGGAAAAGTAAAAATCACATTTCAGGTTTCCAGAAGAAGAGTATTGTGAAAACTACATATTTAATTGTAGCTATACCTGTGGAAAAAAAGCTAAAAAGAGACCCTAAAACCTATAAATTAAGTGAAAGCACAGAAGCAAAAGAAATATCCCCTCCCCTACCAAATCGTAAAAAGGGGCCTTTAGATTTCTTTCAATTTTGCTAAGTTTAGCCAAATACTTCCCCGACCCCTGTATTTGCTTCTGTGCTGCTGTTGCCGTTTGCCATCAGAACTTTGCCAGAACTGGAAGGGGCACCTCTCCGGCCCGATTTCTTTGTACTGCTACCGAATCACTTGCCTAATGAAGCCTTTCATGATTTATTTGAAGAACCAAGCATTTAAAAACAAAATTCCTCAATGAAGAAAGAAGTATTTTGTGGGATTACTCTTTCCCTGAGGTTAGGGATCAAGGTTTCTGAGAAGCATGATGAATCACAGTGATTTTAGCTTACTCATCTTAAAAAGTAGGTTGTTTTAAAACTGATAACAAGCAATTACTTTTTCATAAATAGCTAAGAGACACTATGAGATTGTTTGAATGAGAACTAGAATATGCTTTTTATTACCCTCACACTTGTATATACTATTTTAGGTAAAGGGAGCATTTTATAACCAACTGCTGATACTTGTTAGTATCACCCCGAGATAACCAGTATTATTTCTGCTAGTTTAGAAGCAATGGCATATCTAGAGTCTAGCAAGGCAGCTGCAAAACTCAGAGATGCATAGGAAGCTTCCAAACAGAAAAACTGACAGTGTTAAAATTGCCCTTCAGTTCTGTTTTAGCTCAAACCGGGATACTTTCCTTCAAGAAAACTGAAATCAAACAACCAACATAATGAAATTAAAGAGACCGAGATCATGAAATGGTTTTAAACAGAGCACATGGCTTACCAGGTAAGTTCACAGGTTACTGAGTACATATATTCCCTGTCGCTAACATCAAAACCTCAGTCACACGAGTCTATGTCTCAGTTTTCACGTCATTTTTGCGTACAGCGAGATGTCTACTCTTTATGGGCATTTTGTCCTCCTCCTGGGTGAACTCCTGACTGCACTTCACTCTTCCTGCTGCTCTCGCACACTCACCTTTCTGAACCACCAACACAAAATTACAGAATAATTTCATGTCAAAATAAAGAGTACTCTCCCAAATGATTACATCTAAAAAGCTTTGTTAACAAACTTAAACAAAAACTTTGTGAAAATAATTTTTAATACAAAGGAAGACATGTCAATGCTGTGGTATCATGGAGAAGTGTGAGATTTTTCTCCCTTAGAAAGCATCATCATAGGATATCTTAGAAACATCAGGAAAATCAGAATTAGAAGTATATTGCAATATATACGAGCATGCAAGTATGCATTGCTAATAGAGCAGTCTTCCACTGGAGCTTATAGAAGGATCAATTATTCCGCAGGAAAAAAAAAGAAATCATCAAAAGTTGTACCAAAACAGGCAAGCCAAAATTAATTGCCTTATGCAGCTAATAATTTTCGAAGGCGGCTTCCCTGCTCTCCCAGCACACAGCTGCAGCTCTCTGCTGAAGAGAAAAAGGCCCAACAGGTTACACGCACGGCCAGCAGGTTTTTTTCCACTTAAGACACTTCCCTCGGCTGGAAACCTCCATTCATATCTCTTAGGAAAATGAAACTTCAAAACAAAACGCATTATCCTCCTGCAGAGCACAAAATCCAACCTACACCAAACTTTTTGTGCTAAACCCATAATTCAATTTCTTTTTTTTTTCCCCCAATTAGCTGCCCAGTTCAAGAAAGGGCGTTTTAATTTCTCATTGATCCAGGCCACTGGAATTTCATGCAAGAGTTCACTTGGGAAACTGGAACAGGAGCGTATGAACTTACAACTGAGAAAGGAAATACTTTCCTAATAGTTACTGGAGGGTCCACAGAGTCACAGCCATCTACCGAAGGTATTGCACAACAGCTGGGGGTCCTGTTTGTAGAATACGAAGGATATATAGAATATGGAAATCATATAGTGTTTCTTAAAAAGAATTTCTCATATGAGGCATATACTTTTTTTTTTTATTATTAATTTATGAAACTGCCACAGTCTTAAGGAGCAAGCTCTGCTTTTAAAAGAAGGTGTGCTTTTCATCTTTTATGTCAGAAGCACAAAAGTTGTTTACTTTAGAGGAAAATTGATTATTTTAAGTCTGCTCTCCCATTAGCACCAAAGCACAAGCAAAGCATTTGTCTTTTCAGCTGGAGTGGCACGCCGCACACATCCAGGCTAGCTGTACTTTCGCAAAGGGCAGTTTCCAAAGGCAAACCAGCAGGCACAGAAGCCTGGAGGTAAAAAATAAATAAATAAAAACGTAGCTGTGCTCAGCGAAGCCTGAATCTGATCCTTTGGTGTAAAGCCTGTGTTGCTTTTAGATTGCCACTTTATCTGCTGGAGGGTACAGCAAGTTCAGGAAAAGATTTGCCAACTCAAACAGGGAACTGTTGTGAGGACTATCACAACAGCTACGCTTTGTTCAAGATAACAAGGTGATTTCAGGAGTTCAACCGAGGGGCCCATAACAACATCAGAAACCAAATACGATCTCACGGAAAAAAACAGCATTTCAGGAAGACACAGAATAGCTACTGCTCTCAAAAGCAAATAAGTAAAAACACCGGGTACTGAAGTAAGGCTAAACCCGTTTTTGCCCAACACACTAAAACACTGGGCAAAGCTGCTGGAGCCCGCTGATCCCCGAAGAGAGGAGAATCCAATGGAGAACCTGCCCCGAGAAACCAACCCTTCTAACCTGCTGCAGTTCACATGCTCTTTTCTGGGAAAAGAAAATCAGAGGACATCTTCTTCTAGTCCAAAACAAAGAATCCACTGACCTCCCCAAAGGCTCTTCGTCGTCTTTATTCTCTGTGACAGAACACGTAATGAGAGCAGCACCCTCGGACCGTGTGCCCGGCGCAGCTCCTCCCGCTCCCGCAGCTTGCAGCTCACACAAGTACCCGCAGCGCCGTGGCTGCAGACCCCCCTGAGAGCCAGTATCTCCTGGGGCACCCCACAGATGTATGTGGCTGAGGAACACAGGGTGATGCCACGCTTGCAGCAGTGCCTCCAGAGGAACCCCCTCACTGCGCTCTTCTGAAAATGAGAACAGAAGATGCTCCTTTCCCTCCCTCTACTTTTGTTTGTAACCAGCTGGATCTACACATCTACGTGCATGTTTTTATTCCCTCTGCTTCTCTCATTCTAATGAGCAGTCAGTCTTGTAACTACATTTTGGAATATTTTTCTTGAAAAAAAGGGGGATAAAACCATGGATTTGTGTCAAACTGAGGGCAGAGTGGAACTTCCAAGTCTTATGCTGCACTTGAGACAACACAAGGCAGGTCCCACGAGAGAGGAGTCAGAACCAGGCTCTAAGCCCGGCAGTCCAAAGGGAACTTTGTGCAAGGACAGAGCTGGGTTTCAGCAGCTTTGAGAGGAGAAGACTGCAACTACCTAACGGGAAGGCAGGGAGAAGACAGAGCCAGGCTCTTCTCAGAGGTGCACAGCGACAGGACAAGGTACCATGTGAACAAGTTACAGCTGGGGAGATTCATAACAACCAGCTCTAACTAAACCTCTTTTGAGCACGAGTTTGGACAAGATACCTTCAGAGGTCCCTGAACAACCTATGTTATTCTATGAAGCCAAAAGGCTGCCACATAGAAAACTATAAGAAAAGTTTTCTTTGTCTCAAAGATCTGTTATGTGCCTGTTTGGTTTAGATTTTCATTGATCCAGCAGAAGAATACATAGGCAGCACGGCATACTAGATTAATTTTTTCAGTTCAGGTAAATTTGAATTCATCATGAATTTTGTCCAATTGACAAAAAACGCAGGCAAACACCACTCAGTAACCATCACCGCCATTCAGAACAGCAGCCCTATAAACACACCGGCATCTTATACGAAACTCTGGGTCCTGCAATAAATATTATAAGCCTGTGCATTATTAAAAAAGAAGTCTCTTTTCCAGTTGCAATCTCAACATGATTCCTTCAATGTTTTTATTGCTATTTCTTCAGAAACAGCACTGTTTAACATCAAGTGTTTTAGAAATTCCCACTCTGTTCTCTGGCTGAGGAATTTCCACCATAACCTCACATGGCCTTGGAAAATGCTGACCACATATATTGAAACGGTATTTATGCGCTGAAAGCTTCATGAAACACCTTCAGTGAGATGCCTGTATGGGGCAAGACCTTCTAAATCACTTCTGATATACAGTGACAAACCGAATTTCAAGTCCTGTCGTTGAAAGAAGAAAGACTCAAGAGATGAACTGGTTCACCTGACTCAAAAGCGTGAAGGTTACATCTGAAAAGTACTAATTTTAAAAACTAAAGTAGTTATTTTTATCACTCCTGCTCATTTAAATTTAAAGCAGGACAGCACTACCGATATTGTCAGGTGCTAATGTTGCTGAAAGGCTATGGGAATCAATATTTTTTTTTTTTTAGGAAGAGAGAGCGTGGAAAGGAGATGAGCAGTTTCAAGTCTCCTTCACCTCTGCCAGCAGCAGCTTCAACCACATCCTGGTTACTCAAACCCCAAATTATCTCCAACACCTTACTTCTGCCAAATACACTAATTTTTCTCTCATCATCTAGCAAGTCCCCAGCTCTCACACTCTCAACAGCTCTTCCAATACGAGCTAACATGATGAATAAAAAGTATGCGGCATATTGAATTAAAAAAATCTGGGAACAGCTCTAACAGCTCTAAAAATGCCATACCGATTTTATTACTCTTTTGCACAGTGAGGCAGAGCGTACTCGCAGCAGCCGCCTACTTTCCAGTTCAAAAGAACATGAAGCTCTTATCAAGCCCCACACTACACATTTTCCAGGTTGAAGGAGAGTCCAGACCACAATTTAATGAAACATGGTGCAGATTCTCACTCTTCACACATACCTCCATAAACTTCCCGCCAAGGCCATACATCACAGCAATACACTTTTGGTAAACAATTTGGTTCTTGTATTTAAATCGGTTTCCTTTAGAAACTTGCAAAATTCTTGCGTGTTGGAAAAAAAAAACCCCAACCTTAAAAAAAACAGGGAACGAGGAAACTGCAAACAGTGAAGTCATGTAAAGCCTTCATGGTAAAATAATTTTGAATTCAAATTTAATTGGAATATAGCAGCCTAGGAAATTATGGCTCTAAACCACAAACAAGCGAGGGAATGTTTAGTAACCCCAAGCAAAAATCCCCTGGCCTCTCCAGCAGCACAGTTCAAGCTTGAAGCCTTATGTCTATTTATAGTCCTCGGGCACATATCACTACAATAGTTGATTGTGCTTTGCAGCTGTTTTGTATATCTAGAAGGGCAGGAAAGAACAGACTGCACTTTGATCTTTCCCTTTTTTGGAGTAGTAAAACAACAACAAAAAAAATGCCATTAGAAAGGACTCAATATTTTTGAATCACAAGGGTACATGTTCCAAAAGCCACAGCTTACACTAAACATGTAGGGCTTAGAGTTAACATGTTCAATTGTTTACCGTTATTATAAATACAGGCTGCAGAAAATATTTATTCTAGAAGCATGCAAACTATTTCACCTATCAGGAAAACATATGCCAAATCTAATTATAGGAGTCTTTACTCCCCAAAGCATCTGTTGTTAAGTGACACACACATAAAATTAAGATTCAACCCGAATGCGACTGCACTGTAAATCAGCACTCAGCATTTCTCGGGCAATAAAAGAAATTAAGCATTTGCTCAACGTATCATTGTGGGGTAAGAATTAACTACATACAGCCTGTAAAACCTGTTGGTATTAAAGCTTTATAAATTACACAAATGTATTGGAGCTAACACTACTATAGGCAGAAATAGATACTCTTCACAAAAGTCAAATCAGTGATTCCTACCTTATGAAGGGTGCTGGCCCTTTCTGAGCTCTGGGGTTAGGGAAGGATCTACCGGCCACTCTCATGTTCTTACTATGTGTATCACTCTCGCATTCAAACAGCCGGGTGATGGTGTCATGGCTTCAGCACTATGGCGAGAAATATCTACGTTTTCTAGCAATAGAAAGAAAATGAGCATAAAGCAAGCACCTTCAGAGACCTGACCGTACCACATCTAGCCTCCTTGAAGAATATTTCTAATCAATTACTGGTAGGATTTATGAGTTGCAATAAAATGTAAAATGGGATATAAATGTACAGCTTACAACTACTATCTATAGTAATTCAGCCTGGAGAAGAGAAGGCTCCGGGAAGACCTTAAAGCCCCTTCCAGTCCCTAAAGGGGCTACAGGAGAGCTGGGGAAGGACTTTTTACGAGGGCTTGTAGGGATAGGATGAGGGGGAATGGCTTCAAACTGGAAGAGGAGAGATTTAGATGAGATATTAGGGAGAAATTCTTGGCTGTGAGGGTGGTGAGCCCCTGGCGCAGGTTGCCCAGAGAAGCTGTGGCTGCCCCATCCCTGGAGGTGTTCAAGGCCAGGTTGGACGGGGCTTGGAGCAACCTGGGCTGGTGGGAGGTGTCCCTGCCCAGGGCAGTGGGATGGGAACAAGATGGTCTTCAAGGTCCCTTCCAACCTAAACTGTTCTGTGATTCTATGATATGAGTTTGGATAGCTCGTTTCCAAACAGCCACGTGTACTGAAGTCCATGAATATGTTTAAAATGTAGCAAATGAGCAGTCTGTAGAAGGGATTAAAAAACCAAAAGCAGCATTTGAGAAAAATAGAAGGTAAAAAGAGCTTGTGGTGAGCTCTGTACTACCACAACCAGCCCTTACCGACTGCGCAGTGTGCCGGGGGATCTCCTGCTGCACGGCAGGCTGCAGGGCAACCGTACTCTGCCACGCTTGGCAAGTGTTGATTCAGGTATGTCAGAGAGAGCAAATAAACAAATTAGAGAATCAGTGAGATGGAAAAGTAGCAGTAGGCTGCAAGCAATGCAGCAGATCGCATGGAGGAGAGAACAAATCGGTAAGAGGGAAGTTGGCAAGATCAGACTTTCGTTAAGTGCGAAGCAGCCTCAGTTATCTGTATTGCACCATCAGCACAACACGTTCGATGATTATGAACAAAGCTTTTAGACTTTTAGATATGTAAGATAGGACATTAGATAGTACTTTTTAAAATCTAATTTTAAAAGAAAATATTTAAGTATATTCATACCCTGAACGCAGATTTATTTCTGGTGTGGCCAATACCTCTCTGTTGCATCCATTTTGTTTACTTAAACCAGAGTTCACAAGGGTAGAGATTATTTTTTTGTTTTTAGAGCACTTAAGAGAATGTTCTTGATTTTCATTAGCATTATTATATAATTAGATATTAGATTAGAAACTAATATACAAATAATTTACTAAATAAATACAAAAATGCTACTACATCTCCCTGATCACAGGTATGGGACTGGTAGAACAAGTATTTATTGCTAAATATATAACTATGTTTCACTCTACATATTTGAACAACTACTGAAAAAAAAAATTGGATACTTTTCTTTCTTGGCCACAGAAGCTCTTAGGAACCATTTATTTTTCAATGAATAAAAATTACTGATATAATTCGGTCAACGAATAACACGACTACGAACATTACTTGGGGACATGTTTGTGTTGTGCCCAATTGCCTTTCCTAATGCTGTGACAACCAGAGGACTTAGTTTAAATGGACGCAGTTGCCCTTAATCCTCCACCTCCTCTTGCTGGACCCAGCTAGTGGCATGAAGAGACCCTTGCCATGAATATTATAATGCCATCATGATGACAGCCAGGTAGAAACAGAGGAAGCTGTCCAGCCACTGTCCCTGCGCTGCTATGCAAAACTAACCGTGCATTGGGCTGCTCTCCCAGAGACCAAAAATTCCACCCTGCCATGAAGACTGCAGGTGGTTCGGGAGGAGAACAAGGGGATGTGAGTTACCACCAAAAGAAGTTGCTACTAGAGAAAGTAATGTAATATAGTGCTTCATGGCAGAGAGCTCGTGGTCCTGGAAAGGCCTCTCCAAACCACAACTTCAAAATATGACTCAGTATTAGCAGGCAGAATTAAAGATAGAATAAACAAGAGAAAGCATGAGCTGACAAAGATAGCAGCAGCATCTACGGAGACTATGATAATTAACATTTATAGCTGTGTGTATCACTGACAAATTTATTAATCTGGTCTGAACAAGCTACATTTCAGAAAGGTAAGAAAACACTCTGAGAGGCTCCAGTGTATTCACATTCTGTAATGCAATCCAAGACTGAATTTTTGCATTTTAAACTCAGTATTTTAAGAGCTGGAAAAGCTGAAATTTGGAAAGATCTCTCACACTATTCCCTTTTATAAAACTTTTAGTAAAACCATGTTTTACATACAAAATTTCCAAAGCAGATTTAGCTATTATAATTAATTCCAGGTGAGTGTTACCTGTTATCATAATAAGCCTTTTCAATAGCAGGACGCCTCCCTGTAATATTATTTCTAAAGTAAAACGCGTTAAACATTAAGTTCAAATGTCAGGTTGGCTCGGGCTGAGCTAAACTTTAGCTTTAAGTAGCGTACAGCTGTTGTGCAATGTCAAAGCACGCTAAAAGCTCCCATCTCCCTGGTTTCGTGCCCGCGTGGAAGCCAGCCAGTCTTGATGACACAGATAGGATACAGTAAAGCTCGTATAATTACTGTTAAACACAAGAACTGCGCTAAAAAAACACTTACAATCTTTGTTAAACCCACAAGAATGGGAAATCCAGAGGAGAGCCCCTCAACCGAGGCCACGGGACAAGGTACTTCAAGACACAAGGTACGGTAAATATTCTTGCAAAACACAAGTGCTAAAGATCAAGTTCCAAAGAGAGGGAGCAAAACCAAACTCCGCTCGCCTGCTGGGATGCCCGAGGTGAGAAAAGTTAATTAACAGTACCTGTAAGGGGCAAGGCAAGCATCCCCCGCTGGCGGGGGGGACTCCTCAGGGAGAGCTGCGCACGCCAGCAGCCAGGCAGAATACTGTAATGCTTTGAGCTGCTTCCCCAGCTCCCGCTGCCCCACCATCTTCCTCATTTTTGGATTAGACAGACAGCTCCAAATCCAGCCTGGAATATGGATAAACCTCTGGGAATGATAAACTTCGCCGCCTGTTAATTTGCGTTGGCTGACGAGCGGATCAGACCTTCTCAGGAGACGAGTGACAAACGCGTAAGGGATCTGAGGCACCACAGCTGTCAGACCTATTTGTGACCAATTTCAGATATACTTTCCAAAATATAAATGCAAGTTTTAAAAAACAAGATCATTTTAACAAGCAATGGTGCATACTAACAGACCTTGAGAAATATTTTTACAATTGAAACGTTACACGCAGTAACGGCTATTTATACTTCAATATGACAGCCTTAAATATTTACTTTTCCACTCACTTAGTTTACATTATATACCAACAGAAGACTTTCTTGCATCATTTAAAGAGCCTATAGAAATTTAAAATTCTCTGAGCAATAAGGGAAAAGCATTACAAAATAATTCAAATTAAACATGAGGGGAAAAAAATCTTCCCTACTCTTTATTCAAAACTGAATTTACTTCAAAGATGCATGATCTTTGCAAATAATGAGTTTGCTATGTCCCTCCTGATAAAATAAGAGACTTTTTTTTTAAAAAAGCAAACTGTTTTGAACTTTAAATCTCTGTCTGGGCTTTACATCGCTCCATGGCGACCATTCATCAGTCGGCAGCATTATGTTATTCCCCTGCCTTATGGGTTCTGAAAAGCCAACGATTCTAGTTAAGAGTAAGTAAATGTTTATACTTTTAATCCGCACATCACAAGGCTGGCTCAGCAGACTTACTGGACATTTTTCCCAGAAAGCAAACAGGCTGGGCAGCTGTATTTTGACAAGAAATGTTGTTTCCTTTTATGGCCCCCCGAGTCGGTGGCTGTGGTCTGGGCGGGGGGAAGGCAGGGAGCACCCACCCCGGGCTCCATCCCACAGCGCTGGCATCCCCGGGCAAGCCGCTCTCCCTGGAGTCATCCTGGTTCTTCCCGTCCTAGTACTCACTTATTTTCAAGTTCAAAAGAGATGCTCCAGATATTGTAGTACTTACTTTCCGTTTTGCTCTATCGTAAATCCCATAAATCCGGAGTTAAAACAAACTACTTGGATTGAAAAAGGTTTATGGGTGCTTCCTAGCCCACCAGAGACGGGCTCCTTTCCCGTGGAGGAATCAACACAGGGCTTGGCTACTCTGCCACGTACATCTTTATATTTTCATGGTATTAAAAACAGCTAAAACAGATTCTGAAGGATGAACGGCCTGGAGATTCACTGCCAATCCATCAACAGCGAGATTGCATAACGTTCCAGATCGCAGCCCATATAAAATTAAAAGGATGACTGTGACCCTTTCAATCCAGTTTTTGGCTGTTTCTTCAGGAATCCTCTCCTGATGAGCACATTAACTGGACAACTACAAGGAAGAAAACGAGAGACCGGAGGAAGCAGGGAAACCCCTGCAGCGGACCTGCTGCAGACTGACGAGGAACACCTGTCCATCAGCAGATCTGCTCCGCAAGTTTCCAACCATCCTACCCCAGCTACTTACTCCCATTACTTCATTTACTCCCTCTGCTTCGGCTTTTCACTCCTTCAGTTGTACCAAACTCTAAATCAACCCTGACTTGTGGCTTCAGTCTCAGAGTGGAAAGCTGGAAGGAAGGACTGGAAGGAAGGGAAGAGGCACACGGAAAAGTAAGAGGCTGGAGGTGGGGAAGGAAAACATTTCTAAGATTTTATTAAAGAAGGTAAAACAAATTTTCCAAATGGCAGTTGGGAAGCCAATATGATTCAACAATCCTAATTTACATGGAGGGAGGAAGGCAAAAAAACCCACGCAGCCATGTGAACACTGTCGGCATGACATGACAAGCAGCAAAGCTTCATTACCTCCCCTACTCACAAACCCCTTAGCTCGCTCCTGCCCCTCTCCTAAAACAAAGCAAAAGCTGAAATGTTGTAGGGAGGCAAACTCCAAGCAGCACCTAACAACAAACACTGAGAAGCAGAGGAGAACCAGCCTCTTGGAATGTACGCATTTTCCCTTGTGTTTCCCTAATTTAATTGGAATAAAAGTTATGTTAATGAGAGGAGAGGGGGGGGAAAAAAGAGTGCAAGTGAGATGCAGCCTGAAGAGCATTAACACCAAGCCTGGAGGACGGTTTGTAGGGATGTAGCTTTGCTGGTTAGTTATTTGCACAAGCTTACGGGCATGGGAACACTGCAGAACACCGAAGGGAAACACATAACCTCCTGTAACAGAAAATCCTGCAGAGAAACGCGCCGTGGCCACTGCTGGCACAGGCTGAGCACCAGCCTGGTAGGCATTCTCTCGTCCTCCAGCAAATAACATCCAACTCCAGCAATACTGAAAAAAAAACCCCTGTGTTTGGCAACTGGATGGAGAAATTAAAAGGCCTGTTTCCTTCCTGTCAAAAGACAGGATTTAGTTTATTGGACTAAATCTCAAGTCTATCCCAATCGCATCAATCCCACATGGGTGGGAGACTGGAGAAAGAGGCCACCGGTTCTCCCTGGCGTTTCTTGGGAACGAGCTGTACCAGATGAGTAAGGACTTCAAATTGTTCAATACAGCTTGCTTTCTAGCAAAACAGCCCCAGTGAGGCAAGCAAAATATATTTACACTTTGATTTTTTTCCCCAATCCGAGCTTAAAACTTGGTTTCCCCAACCTATGGACAGATAGATCCGAGTGAGTTAGAGACACAGCTCCCACTGTGATTTCAAATTGCAAATTAAATGCAAAGTATAGCCTGCATAAATTCAAGACTCATGAAAGTTCAATGTAGTAGAAAACGTTTAAGTTGTAAGGAGCTTTAAAATTGGAAATTTAAGTAATTAGATCTGGCACTGTTACATCAGACTTGAACAAAGCCAAATAAAAGACTCAAGTTGCAAACTCAAAGTCAGAACAAATTATTGAGGAAACTGGATACAAACATGCACTGGCAGCCTTTCTGTATTAAACATGGCCCTGTGCAATTTAACAAGAAAATTAAAGACATATAAAAACTAATACAGATGCAAAGAAATTCTTAGGTAAGAGCCCTGGCATAAATTGATTAATATAAACAATACAATTCCCTAAAGCTTCCTGAGACTCTCCAAAATACAGAACTTCAAGGCAACAATTTTCCCGATCATGAAAATAAACAATATTGATTTTAAAAAACCACAAAAAACCCCAAGCAAAACACCATACAAAACCAAACTGGGGGGGGGAAGGACAGTCTCAAGTTTTAGGTACCTAAAAACAGCCCTTGAAGTGATCCTCCCCTAAGGATATTTTGATCTTAGTCACATGTTTTTTCTAAGGTATTTTTATTTAGTCTCCCTGTAGATAACTGCAAGGAGAGAACTGCTAACGTGGTATTAAATTAATTATCTTATGTCTCCCCTCATAGCTGAGAGAGGCATTAAGTCTGAAATATTACCAACATAAGTCATCAGGCTCACCGACCTCAGAGAATAATTTCTTACACACACATTATTTCCATCACTTGGCAACTTTGCCAAATCAAAAAAAGAAGTTTATTTTCTTAATCTTTGATACTTACCTACTTATCAATAAGCAAGCCTATACAATTGTAGCGGTAGATAAGAAAAAAAAAAAAGAGAAAATATTTGAGAATGTTTCATGACACACATGTGCTCTTGTTTACACAAAGGCGAAGAGGAAATGGATCTTTTACTATTCATGGCTCATACTTTCACCCCAATCACCTATTTTTTTTCACTTTTATCTTACTGTTTGCAATATAAATTTGGAAAATATACAGAAAGAACAGCTCACACAACAACCTTTCCAAACAGTTACGTCTGGTTTGTTTTTGCAAGTTCAGACAGCATGAGTGAAGTTTCCAGCTAAACGGAATGTTACGGCAAGGCTCGCAGACCAGAGCGGAATAAATTCCACCAACAAATACATTTCTAATCACAAAAACTTATCATACAAGTGTACCCACAACAAAAACACCTTCAGACCAGGGATCACCGGCGCTGCAAACCGAGGCCTGGCTAACTGAAGTGGAATTGGATCCGGCCGGCCAAGGCAAACACAGATAAGCACAGAAAGAGAAGCCACAACAGCCAGATTCGCTCTCGCGCAGGCAACGCCGGCCGGGACTGTCACATCTACCTGCCAGGGACACACGCTGCCTCTGCGCCGGCGGCACCACCTCACCGACAGCTCCAACGTAAAGAGGGATCCAGCTTCTATCTTGGCATTTTAGATGGCTGCAGCATCCAATGGTTTTCACATTAAAGGCAGAACAAACCCCCAAAAGATATTTTTTTGCAGTTCTGAACTAAGAGAACTAATGCATTTATTTATATGCCTGTACACGCGTGCGTACAAAGATAAAAACGAGTATCATTGCATGTTGAATTTCTACCAGTAGGAAAAAACTTTGGTAATAAGCAGCAGAGACTGATTAAGTGTTAAAAAAAAAAAGTAAAGAAAAAATAGGAACACTAACCCTGTGATGCACCTTGCTCTGCTCAGCTGCTGCCATGAGGGGGTAGGGCAAGCGTACAATTACCTGTTCAACACCACATTTTCACTTCAGAAATAAGCACTACAATACCAACACACATCTGGGTCACCATTTTGCAACCGGTGTGGGCAAACCTGCATCCACGGGCACCGCTGGGAACATACGATCGGGCTGGGCTACCAAGACTGCTGGGTACTAAACCTTTGTCGAAAGGAAAGGCAGCGCTTTAGCATCACATTATTACTCCATGTAGCTTTTGATGACAGCAAAGATCATCTCTATCCACTTCAAGAGGAGCAATTCTCTTTTATTCTGTGTCCTGGACAAGTCACACAGTTCACGACACAAAAAAAAACCCAACAAAACAACAATCTCCCCCCACCTCAGTAAATCAGCAACAGCTCTATGCCAAATTATTCAAAAAGAGGATTAAAATTCTTTTACTGCCGTCTTGCTGAAATACTGCATCTTTATTTACAGCGGCACAGCTAAGCTGTTACAGCAGCAATCCATCACTATTCACAGCTTTCTGATCCTTTCTAGAAGGTGGCGAGTTACCTTCACAGAGGTAATAAAGGAAAAGGCTCAAAGGACTGCTGACCAGTCCAGGCCCTCACCTGCCCCAGGCCAGACCTCCAAAGCCTACTAAAGATAGTTCCTTAACTTCTTCTTCAGTTGTTGTTGTTCCCCCCAAACATGCCCAGTGCTTCTGCAGCAATTTCAGCTGAGGGTTTCTTGCCCTGGCTCCTTTCCCCTCGGTGGGCAGCCTTCGCCACGTCTGAAGGGCACAGATCTCTCTCCCATCCAGCTTTTCACTCCAGAACAAAAAGAACCGCAATTCTTTTGCCCGTTTCTAGACATCTAACTATCTCGGTTGCTCTCTTATGGGCTTTCTCCAGTTGGTTCGCATCTTTTTTTTTAATGTTTCTTCTACTACTGAAGCAAAATTTATGAGATTTAAGGGCTGAACAAGAAACACACCACAAAAGGAGATTCAGGATAGTTTTCTACACATTTGAACTTCTTATAATCTCTTCCCTCTCACTGTCACCCAACATCCCTTTGATTTCCACTTTCCCCCACCTCCCAAGTTTTTCCAAATACCATCACAAGATTCCTCTCCAATTTACTTCTCAGAAGATGCAATCTAATGGGTAATTAAAAACACAAAAGAAAATTTAGGAATAACTATTTTCCCTTAACAGCTTCCATCCCATTAAAATATTTTTCTGCTATAATGCCTACGGGGCTTATCGTCAGTTGCAAGAGAACAAAGAAAACAAACACTGAAAATTTATCTAAATAAGCCACAATATTTTGAGAAAAGCTACCACGGTGCTATGGGACCTTGGAAACTCGCAGCAAAATATGTGAGATAATTGCTCAGAAGTAAGTTTTGCTCTTCATTTGTATGGCTAGACACCATAATAATACAGGTATCTGTAAATCCTACCTTTCCTATTGCACAACATTTCACATCAGCAAATTGCACTGGAAACACTATTACAACTCCCACCACAAAGTCCACCACTACCTCCAGTTGTTTATGCTTTTGAATTATAAGCAAACAAACCTTAAAAAACATTAAAGTAAATAAAAAGGGGGAAATAAACTGCAGCATTAACATATGATCAACTACAACTACAGAGTCATTTTTAAAGTGGGGGGGACAGGACACGACTGCTAAGTTTGTTTATAAAGGAGTCTGGTTCTCTTCCAAGTTTCACGTTCCAGCCTGAAAATAACTTCTTAAAACAGCTGTCAGGTTTTTTGGGGGGAGGGAGAGTGATCTACCAGCAAATCTGATCTTTCTTTACAAGCACACAAGTGACCATAGGTAGCAGCTTGCGCTTCACTGAGAAAATTCAACTCCTATGCAGCCCCTAAAATCTGCAGTCAGGAATGTAAAGGAGCATCCAAACCCAAAAACTAACCTCCATGGAGAGATTCCAGCTTCTGATCTCACAAAACAGAGAAGCACCATCATCTTTGTGCTCAGAAGACCATGGGAACTAACCATCTCCCATTGGACCAAAAAATTAGCCATTAATCTTCCTTTCACTTCAGGTTCTTTTAAAATACGGGGTTTTTTCCCAACTAATTTCTTAGTTAAGTAGATTTTTTTTTAAATTTAAAATTAAAAACTGCAATGTACTTAATTTTTAAAGTAATTAAAGCTCCACATCTCATAATAGTATATTTTAAAGGCAAACATGAAGGAACTCAACAACATACTGACTGTGCTGTCATTAGCGCTTACCTTTCAGGTTTTCACCTACTATTATACACTTGGTCTCTCTGCTGTCTTGGCTGATAAAACTGCAACTAAAAATATGTAATTTTTTTCATTCCTTTCATATACCTTTCATATACCATATACCTTTTCAATGTATACTGGTAATGCAAAAACTCCAGTTTCTCCACACATGGAGACACATTCACAACAAAAGAAGTATTCACATGAACAGTCATGCTAAATAGTCTCTGTATTCAAAACAGTCAAATATTAGCTGGATACAGGTACTGAATCCATCACTTCTACACACGGGACAAGCAGCGGCCTCTCCATGTTTTAGAGGTCTTGGAATTTACTTTGGGAAGAGTTTATTACAAATGAACAACAAAAAGCATCTTGGATATACCGTTGCTGCTAGAGTATGCTCTTTCCATCTCCAGCAGCCAAAAAGCTAAATTCCGTTTCAGGAAACAGCATGAATTGCCCCAGACACTAGGCAGCATCATCAGAAAAAACTTTAGACCATTAAAGGATCACTTCATTCCTCCCCAATAAATGTCAGTTAAAACCCCTCTCTCTTCTAGAACTACCGTAACATTGCAGTAAGAAAGATAAATCATTATCTGGTTTGTACTAAAGAAAAATAAAGCTACTGAAAAATCTAGTTCATGACAATTTCTCTGCTCTACGACTCAGCTCCAACCACAAGTGCAGGAACTGAAAACCTAACAAAAAGATGCAGAGGAGCAACTGGGAAAACATCGCTAACGAGTACTTGCCACCCAAGCACAGGAGAGCAAAACGAACACCGGACTGCACCATGAGAACCTACTGAGGAGATAACGTGGACATTCTCCCTTACAAATACTGCACCTTCCTCTATCCGTGAAGAGATTTCAAGTGCTGCTGTGCCAAACCTGCAATTCTCCATCTGGGTTTTCGAAACAACGATGCCCGGTATCTCCATAGTCCCCCTAGCTCTTCTCATTCTAATGTCCAAATACACATTTACCTTTTCAAGACCTCAAATTATTTTACAAATTATTTATATTGCCATAGTAAAAAGGGAAAGTACAATTCTCCCCTATATTCCCCCTTACTTCAACATGGGGAGAAAAATGCTATAGGTAGAGAATGTGGGACTGTGATGGGATATGAGAAAATATTCCCATCTCAGCACAAAAAGAATATTTGCAGACAAACAGCGTCCAAGCCAGAATTATCAAGCAATACACCCTGTGTCCCATAGAACAGTAATACTAATTTTAAGTACTCACTATTTAGTCTATTTAACTCTGCTACAGTAGCAGACACCTGGATTTCTGGACAAACCTCAAATTCAGCATTTTGGGAATCACTGTCAACAAAGCATTAGCACAGCTTCTCATCGATAAATGAGCTCATTACCCGACCTCGGCACAAACCAGCGCTTCGTGTTGCTCATTCTACTGCAAATATATTTTCAAAGTGAACACACGTATGACTGCTAGGGATTTAAACCTGGTTTTGGGGAGTCACATAATAGAATGCACAGTAAAAATCTCAGTTACAGCAAGCCAACACTTCACCATCACATTTTCAGGATGTGGCTGGTAAGCTTCACATTAAAAAAAAAAAAAACAACAAAACAAAACCAACTTACATTAGCAATAGCTAAACTTCACAGAACAGGAAACTGAAGTAAACTATTCCAGAAGCTTTATTAGAGCAAGCAGGAACACCACAAAACACAAACACCAAGCCACCTGACAACAGCGATAACTGGAGTTCGACTAGGGGTGATTTACCTCCCCTGGCAGATTATTGAAGGGGCACGTCAGAAAAAGAATACCTTCAGCCAGTCCAATGTCTAGACAACGGTTTTTCAGGAATGGGCTACACAGCTACAGATGAGGAGTTTACTCATTAACAAACTAAAGATAGGGACTCCAGACCGTTTTCAAACCAAACACTTGGCTCACTCTTACCACAGCATCCATGTACAAGTAACACACATTTAATCCACACCGGTTATTAAAATACCCAGTGATCTTTCCAGTTTGTCTACTGTGCCTGTGTGGTAGATTTTTATCCCCTGACAAGGGAAAGGAAAGAGTAAATACTAGAGAGTAAAATCCCATCCTCTGCTTGTTATGGTTCCACTATATATTAGTATAAAAATATCCAAGTGTATATAAATCAAGACATTTATTTTAAGCTTTCTTTTAAGAAGGGCATTTGGAAGGGAATTCTCTTCAATTTACGAGACACGGCAAAGTCACATCACGAAAAAAAAAAAGCTAACCATGCTCAAAAAATGAAAACCATTTCTTTATCCTATAAGGCTCTAGCAGAGCCATTCCCAAGTCAAGAGCGGGGATGGGATCCTTGCTGGTTTTGCTAGATTATGGCCCAACACTGAATTCAAGCTGCCATCCCTTCTTTCCTTGCTCCCACAATGCACACCCCCTCTGCCGCGTGGAGCGGGACAGCACATCTGGAATACGTTATCGGCGTTGCCGGCTCACTGCTTTCTGCCTTCGCTGTGCAAGAATGCACCTCGCTGGGGCTCAGCGCCACCGGCCCCTCATCAGCTGAGAAGCCCAGGTAGCAGCACAGACTTCTTAATTAATTCAATACCCTTCTTGTCTGAGAAGTGCCTCATTCTATAAATAAAGATCAAAGGATTAACCCTTTCAATGACCATCTAATATCAGCTACACTTCACTGGCTAATTTTCTGTAAGATCATCTTTAACAGTCATTGCATCACAGTTGTAATTTTACATATGCGTTGAAAGGGCAATAAAAATTCTTATAAATACTCCCAGCCACCCTCCTTCTGATCCCAAACTCTGTGTTTACAGCTTTAACTCTTTTAAGTTGTGTTCATTTTATACTGACTCTCCTAAATACAGCAGCAAGGACTTTTAGAACCCTATTTTGCTTTACCCATATTTGTGAAAGTCATTTGCTACATTTAAAGTTGTCTTCTTTCAATAAACTATAGACATACTCAGTGTATATTAACTGCAGTTCCTGAACTAAGTATTATGTATTTCACACACACACAGACTGTTATGCTACCACAAAGTCCCAAAGATCACATTAAAACACACACAAAATCACGTTATTTCCACAAACTGGTAATTCTGTTAAAAACAACTGGCTCTTCTTTGAAATGAAACAATTTTAACTGTAAACTTTAACAAAGAGTGCCATTTGAATTAGGAGGATTTAGCGTTTAAAAAGCTGCACCAAACACTGGTGGGGCATGGTCCAACTCCTGTGCTTACTAAGCAGCGCAAGAATTAACAAATCCTTTACTCCAAACGGGTTAGACAAATAACACACTGTCAGCACAATCTAACGCCGCAAAGCCTTCTCCATTACAGCAGCAGCAGAACAGCTCACACAAATTTATGACCGTATTGGCTGCATGCTTGTCTACGGCCGATACTAGGCTCATACAAGTCAAACCGTGATCTAAGTCCCAAAATACATATGTAATGCAGTTTATTTAAGTGTTTATCAAATACACTGCTTCAAAGATGCACTGGTAAGTGCAGGAGCCTAGCAGGCAAATATCCTATCTTGGAAAAAAAAATATCTTAATCTAAATTTTAAGACAATTTCCAACTTTGTCACCTCCTGAAATCTTGGAAAGAATTAAACGCTTAACAGATGTACTACATTTTAAATATAGCCACATCACGCACGCAGTTTTTTTTATAACACTTTGAAAACACTGTGCCTGATCAAAAATGCCTTCCCTATGGTCTGATTCAGTTTCAGTACCCGGTTACGGACACAAAATCATTACCAACTCCTGAACAGCAAACAGCCATCACCAAACTGTCTCTTATCTCCGAGCAGGAGCAAGCGAGAAAGCACAACGTAGTCCCAGTGTTTCATCAGGGCACAGAGACCATCACCTTCCCCTCGGTAGCCTTCGCCTCCACATTTTTAAAATTGGCATCCTTTATCTCCTTTTTTTTCCCATCCCTTCCCATCAGAGAAAGCAAGAGGCCGCAGGGAGCAACCACCTTCCTTTTCCAGAGCGGGTCTCCTGCAAGCAGCGCCGCAGAGCCGGGCAGGTCCCGCGCCGTGCCGAAGCAAGCACGGCTGAAGACAAGCGCGCCTGGAAAACCTCTCTCGGATGCGGCTCCCACCTTCTATTATCAACAGGCAGATTTTACGATGCTCCCTAATAAATACAGATAGCCGAGCAAAACTTTTGCTAAAAAACACCACCCATTTGATGAACATCTAGCCAGCCGTACTACAAGAATTAAGCACGCTTTCCGAGCTGATTAAACACGATTCAAGCATCTGATTATTCAGAAATAACGGACTGCAGAGACAACTTGGGAGTGTTTTCACATAAGAAACATCCTAAGGATGCACATATTTACTGAAATGCTATATATACACATATATATGTATGTATAAAAAACAAGTAACTCACAACAGCCTTATGTAATTAAGATTTTTGGACTTCTTTGTGGAAAACTATCGTCAAATACCAAACTAAAGTATCCAACACAGGTAAGAAAACGTGACTTCAGTGAAGACTAACAGACCTTTTGTTTACCTCTGTATCCACAGCAAATTCCAGCAGCAGCAACGTTTCATAACCTAAGACGTATATGTTATTTTAACATCCTCAGCAGAAAAATTCAGTTATGGATTCCAGAACCTGGGGTGAGGCACGGGGTGTGTGTGTTTCTCTTAAACGGTTTATTGGGATTATGAAACAACTTATAATAAACTTTCTCATCCTCATGCGGTATTTTTAAGAATGCTCTCTGCTTCTAGTTGATGCCACATTGCCAAGCAGCAAGTAAAACATTAAATATTATTCATATTGTCTCATTAGTAACTTGTATGTACATACGAGATAGAATCTCTTTCATAACCTGTACCTTAGTAGCAAGGTCAGTCCCAAGGAGGCACTCAGAGCAAAACAAGTAAAATCCTTTTACTTTCCTACATATTGTTATCAAATCAGAACCAAATTTAAAAAACTGGAAATAGATGGGAAAGGTTACAAAAGCCTTGGATCAAAATCTGACTATCTGCCAGTGTAATTTCACCATGGACACGTGCAACACTGCAAAGTCTCCACCTTTCTTCTGGAAGCCTGTGGCCATTTCTTCTCCCAGTGCAGTCCAAGCGCGGACCTCCTAGAAACACAGACAGCTCTTACTAAGCGTCACGCTGTCTAAACAAAGGAAATTTGGAGCTAATGTTGTACCTGGGCTCTTTGCAAATGACGCCCTTACAGGAACATTTCCTCACTACATCCTGTGTTTAACACCGGGCCTGTCGGGCCCTGAGCATTTCCACAAGATTTATCTGTTGTGCTTTCGTCCAAGTCGGTCAGAGATTAAAGACACTTAGTACCTTACAGGGCGGACTTCACATGTCCATTAAGCAACAGTTAAAGAATGCAAGGATTTGATTTCAAGAACCTACTGGGAACAGCTACGCAAAAGCTTCCCAGGGAGACCTTTTGAAAATAGCATACCTAGTGTAATACCCTGTAAATAAAAAAAATAATAAATAGATGCATATGTCTAATAGATGGAATAGCAGTTAAGTCAAACATCAAAACTGCACATTTAAAAACCAACAAGATTCCATTTCTGAATCAAATATCCTTGTTTATCATAAAGAATTAAGCATCCAGTATCAGAAGCAGTTTTCCTATGTTTCCTGTAGGCTGAATCAACATTTAACAGCACGTTTGATTTCAATTATAGACTTTTTTTTTTTTGCTTATTGTGCAGTTAAGCACCATCAACCAAACCACCACCATTTTGGCTCTTAAAACATATGAATAGTTGTTAATATCGTTGTTATTGATTAACAATTAGCTTTGCTTTCCACTTTCTCCTCCTCCCTCTCTTTTCAGGAGGAAAAAAAAGCAATTTTTCTATTAAGGCCTATAAATTAACAAGACAGGAAGGAAACTAAGTCTTTATAGACTTAGTTACAGGCAGCTGGATTTGGATGCTTTTCGGCTCTCTTTCCGTGTGGCCCCTCTCCTCCCCGTGCAATGGGAGGACCTCTGGTTTAAGTAGGAACCATGTGGCCAGCAGGAACCTTCCAGCCCATGATGACATCCACACCAGTGAATTTGAGTTATCTTCAGCTGACAGCTGGGGGGGGGAAGAAAAAAAGAAAAAAAAAAAGAGGCAAAAGGAAAGCAAAATGCTCTTTGAGTAGATGTTACATGTATAGCAAAAGACATTTTCCTTTGTTTGCATGTCTCTGCATACGTTAAGCAGCAGACAGAAGGAAAGGTCCGTTTCCAAGCTAGTGGACTTTATTCCACTAGTTCCCCTGCACTGCTCCAATTTTGGGCATATTATAAGTAATGCTATTTTATGACAATAACGTGATTTCTAAATTTATCAAGTCGAGTTGAAGACAACAGCTTTACAAGTGCAACCAGAGGAACAGCAAGTGCTATCAGTGAAATAAAGACTTGCAATATAAACATTGTTATTTATATGGTTTGCTAAGAATTCCCGCATTAAGTTACTGTAGCAAATACAAACCCAAAAAGTTTTCAGGCAACTGGAAGGGGCATTTTGTGCCCAAGGGATGCTAGCTGAAGAAATACACCTAGAACATTTTGTTCCTTCACAAAGCAATTTCAGAACCATGAAAAATATCTATCCCTAAAGCCATATATCTAGTAAGCCTATTGCTCTAGGTTAAAACATTTGAGGAAAGAAAAATAAATGAAAGAGAATATTCATTTGATGAAAATAATTTGGGTTGGAAGGGCAGTACAGGTTTCTGGAACAGTCCAATGCTGTCAAATGCCTATCAAGATGAGCCTAAGCAGCCAAATCGGTCCTGTACCAGGGCCCCGACGTGATGCTGGGGCGAAAAAAGAGCTGTCACACCAGGGTACAATCTCCAGTCTATATGGCTTTTCTGACTGCCACTTTGTATTTTCAATAATTATTACTCGGGAGCAAGCAGCTACACTTTCAAAACCTGCACAGCTCTGCGTTAAATCAAGTTCCAACCATTTTCTACAAACCTATGAAAGAGGCATCACAATAACACAAGCTTATACAGCAGAACCTGTTAAAACGTGTTAATGAGCCTACATTGACTAGCTGCCTTCTTTGCAATAGCTACTCCCACTGGAAGTTACAAATTTAAAGGCTAGGAATTATTTATTTTTCCCTTTCTTTCTTGTCAAAGGACATAAATGCGATTGAAAATCATCTAAAAATAGCAGAGAATTTTCAAGTGTCAGCTGTAACGGAAAGAGGAATGGCTGTCTCTCCTTACAGAGCCAGGATGGATGGAGCGAGCTTGTGATTCAGGATCAAGAGAGAGACAGCTTACACACAAACTGTGGATGGGAGAAAATAATTTCAATTTGCTAATTTTAGTAATACTCTAGGACAATCCACAGCAACTTGAAATCCAATGAAATCGTACTTTGTTGTAAAGTGGTGAATGTAAATTCTTATATACTTTGCCTGCCAGGAGGAAAAGTGAAGTACGTGTTGTGAAATAACTGCAAAAAGAGTTTTAAACAACCCATTCAAACCATGCATCCTCCTCATGATGGAAGATGAATATAAATTATGTCTTTGACTTTGTTTTGTCTTTTCCATCAATCTTTTTCCCCAAAAAGCCACCACGTCAGGGCTTTTATTTAAAGAAGAAGTTCTCTTGCATTTGAATAGTCCCCCACCTACCTCTTAAGATTTACTCATGTAAACGGGAAGGAGGAAGAATAGAGCTCAGACTTGTTACTTGTAGAGTACCTGTTTACATTGCAGCACCTATATTTTGGGTAGCCCTGAGACAGAAACATAAATGAAAGACTCTGCAGATGATGATCACTGAGTGCAGCTGAAGCCATGGTGTCCCTCCCATATTACAGCACCTCAGATTTCAGCCCTCACCTTTCCTACATTCTAGAATAAAGCCCCACTCCTGCCACGCTCACTTCAACTCTTGTAGGATGTAAATGTCTTCAGGTCTACTGGAACTGTTGGTTCACTCTGCAGGGCTCATACAGGGCTTAACCAGGCAGAGCTCCAACACTTTACAGCCAGCACTGCCTTGACTTATTTGTTAATTAGTGTCAGGACACACAATAAATTGAAACCGGAGCCCATGTTGTTAAACAAAGTATATGGTTAGAGTCAGTCTCCAGCCCATACAAAGCGGAGAATCTTACAGAGATACTAACTATGCTTATAAATTATTTTTCACCGTGTGCAGTCAAATTAGAGCTGAAGTATGTTATCGAAACTTGAAGCCTCAAAAGCCAACATCCGAGTATCCCTTAAATAATAAAACCAGCTTACATGTGATTTTTTTTCTTTTAATTGAGATATTTTTCTACTTGGCCTTGCACAAATAAAACCGAGAGCAACTCAGCAAATCTTCCCCCAAATTTGTAGAAATTGTGACCATTCTGCAGAAGTCACAAAACCTACCTGGCACTAAAGCTGATCAGTACTAATGCACAAATACATAGATTTACTTTCAGGAAAAGTTATGTCATTGTATCATGTAAGATATTTGGAAAGCTCAATAATCACCAGGTTTTCATACAAAGTTCGTTCTTTTGTTTATAGCTATGAAATACATCTTCACCAAGTGAAGACTTGACAAGAACCTGGTTGAGCAACTGTATTCACTATTTACCTCCTTTTCGTTTTGCTATTACATGGTAAAATTACACATCACGTCAAAATGTTAAATAAATGTAGAATTTACTTCTTCCTGGCAATATGCCTTCATGCAAATTACCTCTAATTATAATTCTTTATCTGTCACTGAGTACTTTTCATTTTTTAAATACAGCAGTGAAGTCAACCCATGTATGACACTTTATTTTCAGTCTCACACTTGAAAATAAGATCATGAACCACTACCTGAATAACAACAATTAGTAGGTCAGACTATGTAAAATTGATAAACTGACTCTTCACTAAAATTTTCTATCTCAGTCAGCACTCAGAATTCTGTTTTGTGGGAAAGTGTAAGTATGTTCACATGCTTACTTCATCACCACTTTTAAAAAAAATTTACATTTGTTCTATCTATCAATTGTTGCCCGGCTGTCAGATTAGTATTGGAAAACATGAAATACAGAATTACAATGTCTGTCACAAATGAGTTCAATAAATATAAAAAGCCAGTACCTAGAGATCTACATCTACTGAACACGATGAAGCTAGAGGTCGAACAGGCAGACCTGCACAGCGGGTGGCAAGACATAAACCAGACAAGCACCCGAACCTCCTGTCCTTGCCCCAAAACCACCCACCAGTTAGACTAATGCTGCTCTTGGCCGAGCCGAATTTGTGCAGAGCTCTCTGCAGAGCTGTCCTGCTGGCACGAGCACGAGCCTTCTAGATTTACACTACGCCCAGCAAGCTGGGCTCAAAAAACTAAGGAAAACTTTCATCTTCTCTTTCATCTACCTATGAACTTCCAGACACACAGGACAGCTATGGGTCCTGTGCGCGCAGGTCTGGTAAAAGACAGAAAGACGGGGCAGGCAGGGAAGACTCCGTAGCTGTCAGGGTGTAACCGGGGTCTCCCCCCAATCTGCCGTAGAGGGGAGGAAGGGAAGGAAAATTCAATGACTTCTCTCTTCATAACCTTATCCGAGACTTTTGTCTTTCAGGAACACCCGCTCCCTGTAACCCAAACCTGAAGAAGCAGCAGAGTATCAAGTCACCAGGCAGGGCTGTATCCTGTGGTCTGCCAAGGGAAAAGCATCCCACGGGTTGCAGGTTGCCACCATGTAAAGAGCCAGGCTATTTATGGAGAAATAACAGCCTTAAATTACATTAAAAGGTTTCATAACGGTGATTTTCATAACTGATTTGCTTTGCTTAAAAAATAATGAAAAGTAAAGGAGATATTAAAAGAAACACGGAGAACAGTAAAAGACAATACAGTAAGCTACAGATCTTTGATAGGCTTTATCAGGAACAGCCACCAGTTGCCATAGGTGAACCGGTGGATTTTCAGGCAGTAAGCGCCGTGAAAGCTGACCTTCCCTCTGAAGCCATCGACTCCTTGATTTGCTTAGCCAGGCGACGGAACTCACAACAGCCACTTACATTTTTTCCATGATGAAGCAAACAGCAAAATTAGAGAGAAAAGTGTGTCTGTATCTTCAAGGGCTTCTAACAGAAACTCAGCGATAAAGCCATTCCTTGAGGCAAACTGAACAAGGAGGGGTCTTGCTGCAGAAAGTTTGGGATTTTTTTAAAATTTTTTGTTTTTATGGAAACTTTAATAACAAGGACTCTCATTAGAGTATCAGCATACATACAAATGCCCCAAATGAAATTGTGGTTCTGCTGTGCTATGCTCTATAAACACAGGGAAAGAATTCTTGCCCCAACATGCTTACGTATTTTGAGCACTCAAAAAAAGAGATGCCGGTGACCCTGGTATTTCTGGAAGAGTTGCTGGCTGGCTGGCAAATAGCAATATTGTGACCTCCTCAGTAACAAGAAAGAGAAATGCAAACAACCAAGAAGAACAGAGCAAAACAAAAATATTTCCATAAGCAGAACTTTTTATATCCTGAGAAGAGATCTCTGACTCCACAGAGCCCAGAAGGGACACATTAACATGTATTACGTGACACTCAGGATCTCATAGTCTTCAATAAACTTATTTGTTAGGAAGCTCAGCAAGAAAACAGAAAATGTGAATTGCCTCAAATCCTGTGGCAAAATTATTATGGAAGATATAATTGATGTCTAGGGTTTATTTGTGGACCTCAAAAAAAATCACCACATCCAAGGGGATCAGGCACTGTGAAAACAGATGGCAATCTTAAAACAAACAGCAGTCAGAAACAGGCAAAAACATTGTAAGGTCATCAATTGCTCGCTCTCTTTATTGGTTTGTTTTAGACCCCATCTACTGAATTCCAAAGGCAGACACAGGAGGGAACACACCGGGGCCCCACTTGTTGCAATATGGGGCCAAGGAAGCATCAAAGAAGGAAGAAAAGATATTTCCATGCTGAGATTTCAGTGAACCACAAAACAGCACAGGGAGAGAGAAATTCAGTTTTGCCTCGTCTATTCCAAAAAACAAGGAGAGCAGCACTAGGACAACTCAGGGTACATCTACATTAGTATTTCAAATGGAACGGGGAGCGTAGTTTTAAAACAGCTTGCCCAATTCACTCCTGCGTATCCCGCTTCGGCACACACTCTAGAGTTGTAGCCAGATTCCGTCCGAGTGAACCGAACCAGAAGGCTCACTCCAGGAGCACGCTTGATGTGCTCCAACCACAGAGGTACTTTTGTTCAAAGACCCAGGCCAGAACTAGGCTTAGGTAGAAGTCCGGAAACATGCATAACGTGGACGCCGAGTCCTCGGCATCTCCCATTTTGCTCCATAAAGAGCAAATGATCATGTCGACTTAGCCTCAGAAAGATAGCTATGACTAACGCGGCAGCTCAGACAATTAAGAGATAATGTACTAGACATACAACATAAAAAATAGGCTATCATTAAGATACCAAAGGTTGAAAGGAAGCTGAGAAGTGTAGTACTGGTAGGGAAACAATGCTTATGTCTGTTATCTCTGCAGCACTTTCATACTTGAAAAGTGTACAACGTATGACATAATTAAACAACCATAACAAACTTCCTCTTCTCTATCACTACTATCAACGAATTCTCAGGGAGAGTAGTAAAGCAAAACCCCCTAACAGCACCTCTGTTCACAAACTGAGCAGCTGCTTGGCAGAGGACAATTAATTAAGAGGTGAAATCTCAGTTTACTCTATTAAATCTCAGAGCTGCTCCTTAACAAAACCCTCCCCTGCAGCAGGTTCTAGACACCAGCCTGTTAGACTGCTTTTATCTTTTTTTTTTCCCCTTCTGATGCCATTTAGCTATCAGGGAAGTAATCTGATTGCGAAACAAAGTACTGAGGCAGCTCAGCAGCACCCGTGTGCCACTGAGGAGGGTCTGGGCATGGGAGGGAAAGGGACTACATGTGCCACAGACCTGCACATAACAGCTGTCATGGCAGAGGTCTGCTGGGTTTAAAAGTACACACAGACTGATTTCTATGACTATATAAGACATTGATAAGAAACACAAGCTACTTACAGTTCCACAACAAAATACAGAATGGAAAGGGGAAAAAAACCAACCCATATTCCTCATTAAAGTCATTCTTACCACATGCTTCAATTGCTTTCACAGCTAGGTTTCAAGGTAAAGAAGAGACCATTAAAATGTCAGTCCACAAAACATACTTCATCTTATCTAGACTGCATTTCAGTTTGCTCATCTGGAGTGCCCTGGCTAAAGCAGGACCTCTGAAAGGCATTCAGAGCTGCAAAATCCGAACCACTGTACTGGCAAGACACAGCAGCCTACGTATGCCCTCTCGCAATAGATGTATTCAAGGACAGAACAGAAGTCTGAGAAAGACCATGAAAAAGCCATTTCTGGCACGGGGTATAATTGCTCTACACAGTGCTCTTGTGATCTCCTAGAAAATATAAGCATATAAATAAAAATATTTAAGAGCAGTACCATTGGTCTCCACAAGTAACTTCATGTCACTTTCTGATTAATGATATCGAGTACAGTTATAAATTTAACAAAAATACTTCATTTCATTTGTTGCTACAACACAGCCTTCACACTGCATCTGACTGTTGGTAGATGGAAGAGGGAAATTCAGAACTTAAACGTTGCAGGGCTGTTTCTCTACAAGCTATTAAATTTATTTTCACCGGAACAGCAAGATTCAGTTTCGAGTAACAGAGAGATTATGTATGATCCTTCTTTCTTGAAAGCACGCTTCCACTGAAATACATCAGTGTCAACAGTTTCCAAAGAAATTAACTGAATTTGTATTTTTAGATGCAGAAACAGAAAGCCGAAGCCCAGGGACACACATCTGCTACAGTTCTATGGCTTCCAGCCACCAATGTCACTGTCGATGTTTTTCCTGCCCGTAAGCCTCTCATTTCAGCCCTGTTGCCATATGCATGCAGACAGCTAGCTCACCAAAAATAAGTATTTGTGTCACATCAAAATAAGCACCTGCCACAGGCGAGCGGCCTGCTGTTACTGCTTCCACCCCTGTTTTGCAATACTCTCCCCCCCCGTCCTTACTCGCTGACCTTTCTACAACCATCCTGGCCTCGTTTTCTATTTGTTGCAACAAATCTCTCCTTCCTCCATCACAACGCTGTCCTGTCACTCGTTCAGTTTCTTCCACTCTGTTTTCAACACCTTCTTTACAAAAATGGGTACCTTTATAAAGAGAACGAATAAACTCACATAGCATAAAAGGGTTGGCAACATATCCCGCTCCCATTTTGATTCGCCTGCTCCCCACCCTGGACTACAAGCACTGCGGACAACCAAACCTCCGCAAGACAAAGGCACGGCACTAGAAACACAGCTTTTACTAAAGAGACAATTAAACCCTCAGCATGTACAATCCTCCTGCACGCTCTTCAAAGTGCTGCTAGAAAGCAGTCAAGGGTTTCATTTAAAAATTAATACTCTGTAGAAAAATGAAAACCAGAGCCTTAGCCAAGCCAAAGGGGAACTGAAGGATCCCTCATTTTCTTTTCCGAATGGCAAATTTGCAGCTTCATCCCCAAATCGTCCTTAGAGCTGCGGAAACGAGCGCATCTGCCAGCTCACTGAACCACCTGAGTAACTTTTTCCAGCCTAACTTCGAACTGTAACAACTTGCTATATCAAACTGCCAAATCTACAGTGCTCATTTCTTTCTGTGAATCCAGCTGTCATTTTTCCCAAATGCCTTCGCAGTCCCAACTCTCCCAATGCCAAAAAAAACTTTTCACAGATATACATAATTTTGCAAAACACATATGCTCTATGTATGGCACATGAAGTCAATTACCAAGTTTACTTACTGAATTAAAGGATGACACACAACAGTAAAACAAAAACCTCTTGCAGACAGCAAACACATTAACCTTCTCCTCCCTACGATGTGATACTCTCGCAAGGAGTGCTAAGGAGTTTTGAAGTCTAAGTACATTTTGAGTACCCCAGAAGATCTTTCACACTTATCTCCGTGGCATATTTTATTCTGTAATTCCCACGGTGTTTGTGATCACCAGCACACAGAGTTAAATGTAAAATGCGTTAAATCTGCAAGTCAGGAAGCACAAAACACGCACTAGGGAAAATATATTTTCCCTCGTAAAGGGAAAAAAAAAAAGAAAAAAAAGACTGAGCACAAAATAAAAGCACGTACCTTTTAACTGGTCGGCTACCACGCTCTGACCAACTCGCTCAATCACCTTTCCATCCTCCATTTCATAACGATCATCCAAATATTTCGCAGTAGCTTCCGAAATATGGACTTTTCCAGCCACCCCGAGCTGCTCCATCAGATTGGCCAAATTGACATCATTGGACCACACATCGAACTTGAATCTTCTCATTCCCAAAATGCCACACAGGACCGTCCCGGTATGAACACCGACTCTCATGTTGACCATTTCTTTTTTCTCTTGGCAAAACTGCTCAATGGCTTTAATCATACCTAAGCCCATCTCGATGCAGCAGTAAGCGTGATCTGCCCGGGGCTCCGGGCAGCCAGCTACGCAGTAGTAACAGTCTCCCAAAGTGCTTATCTTCTCGCATTTAGTGTCCTCACACAGCCGGTCGAAACGTCCAAAGAGGTCGTTGAGGAGTCCCACCAGAGCGTGGGCAGATTTATTGGCACTCATTTTCGTGAAGCCAACAATATCTGCAAACAAAATGCTCACTTGCTCTATCTGCTGCATTTTAAAAGGACGGAATATTATGGGGGTTTTCTGTATGGAGGGCTTCTTCTTCCTGTTTTTGGGGCTTGAGGTGGAATGACGTTTGACGGAGTTTTCACTTTCATCATCCCCCTGCTTCATTAAGTCATCGGCTATTATTCTTGGCATAACAGAATGAATCATCCTCTCTTTCAGGGCTTTTTCCACTTCCAAGTCTTTTCCATGCATGATGGATTGCCCCACTTTCAGGAATGTGCTTCTCGATCTGACTTCGGACATGATAAATAAATGAATACCGATGGCGTGGATGCAGATGTGCAGGAAGGCTTTACTCAACAGCTCCCAGTAAAGCGCACCAGCTCCGAGAGGTGTAAAACAGTTCTCGTCGCGGAAGTGATAACCAAAGGTCTCGAAGAGGACCGAGTACGACAGTCCCAGAAACAAGCTTAAATACAAGGGCAAGTGCATCACCGTGTAAAGCAACAAGAGCACTTCGATACACATAGAAAAACTGCCCACTTGAGAAAGACAAGTGTCTGTGGGATCTGCCGGAGCAGTCCGGTTGGACATGTCACCACTTCCTGAGATAGGTTTCAGCGCCTGGAACTGCGGAGCGAGAGTCAAAGCAAAAACCAGGAGGGTGAGTACCAGCGAAGTCCATACGTAATGGCGGGCGTAAGTCTTCGTGAAGGTGAACACGAAAAAGGCCACGCACACCAAGAGGAAGCACAGAGCCGGCACCATGAAAACAATCTGTTTCTCTCTCATGTGTACGCCGAAGTAGATGCCCCAGAGAAGGCAGGCCACGCCGATGTAGAAGAGGGCATAGCGAAACCGGCGCTGGGTCTGCGGGAAGCATCTCTCCATGCAGGCCTCCTCCAGGTTGTTGGAGTCGAACTTGGGGTTCCACCACTTGGACGAAGCCCTCTCGAAGAGCTGCGGCAGCTTCTTCGGCCGGCGGAGGCCGTGGCCGCCGCCGCCACCTCCGCCGGCCCGGCGGGTGCCCCCGGACTCCCCCGAGCTGCAGCTGGAGGAGATGCTGTACTTGCAGTGCTTGGAAGAGGAGCAGCCCTGGTGCTGCTTGGGGTTGATTTTCACCGTCACGCTGTTGCTGTCCCCGCTGGAGTCGCAGCTCACCTCGGTGCTGTGGTGATGCAGCAGCTGCTGGTGCGGTGGGGAAGCCATGTTGTCAATTCCTCCCTTGAAGAGCCCCCGCTCAAGAGTTTGGGTCTCTCGGGTTGGGAAAGCCACCGGCACAAGTCGCCTTCAGTCTCCTCCCGCCGCCGGGGCGGAGGGGCGGCCGGGCAGCGCCGCGGCGCTCCGCCGCTGGCCGGGCTGGGCACGCAGGGCGCTGGGGCGCGGGCAGCCCCGCATAGTCCCCTCGCCTCGTCCGCCCTCCTCCTCCTCCTCCTCCTCCGCCGGCCGGGCCGGGCCGGGCCGGGGCTGCCGCCCGCCGCTGGCCCCGCTCCCCGCAGCCCCG